>CM040397.1:98999191-99154191 GCA_022702515.1 Ilyophis sp. 1 JC-2022 | reverse complement strand
TCCACGGAAACATCCAGCTGGGATCTTATTTCCAGGCACTGCCAGGGATCCTCAGTGTACCTGCTGTTACAGTCAGATTGAACGGGTCTACAAATGATTTCTCCGGGACAGTCAATTTCTCCAATGAGGATGAAATATGGTTGGCAGGTTACAATGCGTCTGAATAACTGAGCGTGACATCAGTGACATAAATTAAGTCAAACATCTGTAGGCCTACATATGTGCAGTACATGTTTGCATTCATGTGCATGCACGCACAGTGTGCACTTATTGTTTGTGTCTCTTTATTTCTAAAACTATGAATAAATAATACCAAGAGCAGGGTAATTTGTACGTCCTTAAAGCTACATGCTTTGCATGTGTCCAATTTATGTGTATGTACATTTTTGAAGCTTTGGAACTGAATTTTGACTGGGCATCTTCCCAGGATTAAAAAAAATAAAGGCTTTTAATTGGCTGACAAGAGTGATCACAGCGTGCATTTCTAATCTCCAAAAGTTATTTTTTTAGCAGAGTACTGGAAAAAGAGATGGAAATTTTTTTTTCTTGTCAGTAGTCACCTCATTCTGCAAAACTACAGAAACCTTTCAGCCAAAAAAAAGAAAAAAAAGCGAGAAGACCTATTCCTTTGAATTACACGAGAACCCAGAGAATATTGCGCAGGCAATTACCAGGACAGAAATACGGTTTTCTGAAAAATAGCTGTTCAGAGAGAGAGTCTGCACATCAACAACAGATAAGATGTATTAGCCCCTGTTCTTTAGAAAAAGAAACAGGTATCAAAGTGTCGATTGCCTGTGATGTTCGGTGCACGGCTCAGATTGTGCTTCAGAAAGTGGAAGGGCAGCTTCAGGAACAAATAGCTGAAGCTGAACAGTAAATTGAGCGAGGCGGATCATCTTAATAGCTGAAGCTGAACAGTAAACGAGAGCGAGGTGGAGCGTCTTAATAGCTGAAGCTGAACACTAAATGGGAGCGAGGCAGAGCGTCTTAATAGCTGAAGCTGAACAGTAAACGGGAGCGAGGCGGAGCGTCTTAATAGCTGAAGCTGAACAGTAAACGGGAGCGAGGTGGAGCGTCTTAATAGCTGAAGCTGAACAGTAAACGGGAGCGATGCGGAGCGTCTTAATAGCTGAAGCTGAACAGTAAACGGGAACGAGGCGGAGCGTCTTAATAGCTGAAGCTGAACAGTAAACGGGAGCGAGGCGGAGCGTCTTAATAGCTGAAGCTGAACAGTAAACGGGAGCGAGGCAGAGCGTATTAATAGCTGAAGCTGAACAGTAAACGGGAACGAGGCGGAGTGTCTTATCTGTCAATCTCTGCGGATAAATGGATAAAAAAGGAGAAAATAAGATGCATGCAATGTGAAGGAGTGCTTACAGTGGATAGACACATAAAGCAGTCGGCCCGCTATCTGAACAGGCTGATATGCAGATATAGCACGGCTGACTGCTGATACAGGCCAGTGCCGTGCATAAAGACCAAACCGCCATTTGAGGCAGTAACACGCCCAAACCAGGGTCTGTCTGTCTGCACCTGCAAGTTTTTTTTTTTTTTGCCAGAAATGAAGAATCACGCCTAATTAAGTTATATATTTAGGCTGTTTACTTGGTTATTCATTTGGTGCAAAATGCCTTGATTAAAATTGTTTCCGTTGATTTGTGTTTGGGGTTCGTAAACACATCTGTGCCTGTGTATGACTGTTGGTGTGTGTGTGTGTGTATTTGTGTGTCAGTGTGTGTGAGTGTGTGTGTCTGTATGTGTGAGTGTGTGTGTGTTCTTGCATATCTGGTAATGTACATGTCTGTGTGGCTTAGCCACAACAACAAAAACAGGTGGGGTACAACCACTGTACCTTTGAGCAGGTACAGCACCTGTAATGCTTCAGGAAATATGCAAATCTTTAAGTGGACAACATGAACCTAAAAACACAATGTAACGCATGACAATCACCATAACAACTGAAAAACTTGACTTAATAAAAAAAAGAACTTCTGTTCTACACGTTGTCTCTCCCCTTATTTTCAGAAAAAAAACAGGGAGAGAGAGAGAGAGAGAGAGAGAGCGGGCTGGTGCGGCGGAAAAGGCCGCTGCTTTCCGCACAATCGGAACAGAACGTCCTGGTGTGGCCATCAGGGAGAGGCTCTTTCAGCTGTCACATCTAATTGAGTTTTTTTTGTTGAGATTGTCAGACAGAGTGGATGAAAGGTCAGGTTGAGGTTTCCTCTGAGGGGACGGCCGTCTCTAGAACAGTCCGTGCCAAAGCCGCGCCGCGCCGCCTCACACCTCCTAACCAGTCCAAACTTCCTGCGAGAAAGTGCTACGAAAACTCCAGACACGGTCTGTCGTGGATTAGCAACACCAGATCTGAGTAGGAACGGACAGTGGGCAGCCAACATCAGCCATCGGTTTTCACTTTAGAGATGACAAAACGATGCACAATCACACAGAGTAATTTGTTTTAAAAGAGTAAAAATAAAACATAGAAAAATGAAACAAATTGTTTCAAGTACACAAATGACCAATCTTTTTTTTTGGTGTTAACGTAATCAAGAGCAATAATAACACAAAGGCAAATGTTTATCTTTTTAAATATTCCACTGTTCATTCATCCAAGATGAAGAACAATGATAAATTGGTAGAGGAACATTGATATTATCTTTCTGATAACTTTGTGTTCGGCAACAAAAACTAGTTTAGTATTATAATAGTTTAGTATTTAGTACTATAAACCATACAAAAATTTCAATTTCCATAACATTTGGTGTTGTCATAAGTTACTGAGACAGGGCAGTGATCATAACTTACGAGTCATCGCTGTAAGTGGTTATTATATGAATATACTGTAGATTTGAGATTTTAACCTTCAACCTTCAACGACCTCACACATTACAGGTTATCTGTAAGAGCTGTTTCAAGCTGCTACAAGCAGAATACACTGTGATATGAACATTAAATTCCATACCAGTACATGCAAATTGTTCAGTAGAGGTATTTACATGTTTACTATGCATTAAGTGAAAGCGGTCTACTTCTTATGAAGCTCAATAGTTTGGATTACTCATGGGATTCATATACACCCATTGAAATTTAATTTCCTATTGGGAATTGTGCAGATTTTATTTTTTGTAACATAGTATGAGGCTAAAAAACCATCAGTGATGCGTAAAGACAAGTCTGCTGAAGTCTTAAATTTACTTGAAAAGAGTCCGTAGCTAAATTGCTGGGGGGAAAAAAAGCAGAAAAAAAAAAAAAGTGTACAGTGGACCATTTTGGTATCACCATGTTAAAATTGTATTATCTCTAGAGAAAGCCTTATGAATCTGCCACTGCTGATAATTAAAGCAATCCGTTTATTTAAAAAGTATATTAAATTCAATTCAAGAATATTTACATTTCCCTCAAGGCCAAAGATGGATGGGACTTCCGCATCAGCACCATTTAAGCATTAAACAAACTATCTAGTTCTAATTAGGTTAACTGTTTTTACTTGGCTGAATTAAATCAAACAGAGTTGCAGCTGAAAAGCTATTAAAACTACTCACTGTGAAATGACTACATCTGACTAAATCAGTCACAAGCAAATTACATAAAGTAAACAGCATAACACAAACATAAACTTTACAGCAGATTAGAATCAGTATTGCTTTGTAAGAAAGTATAACTGTACATGGTATTTTCTGATATTAAAATAAAACTTCCCTGTAGTTTTGTGATGCATAACAACTTTCAACAACTCCATAATTTATATATGGTAGCATATTCAATGAGTAAGTCACTGTCGATCATTTTATAACGTACTGATAATAAATGTATGGTCCTGGTACAGTGCTCCACAGTAGTCATTTTAAAATGTGAATAATTCCCTGAATCTGCTCAATAAGAAACTACACCTGCCATATTCATGCACTTTATAGGCTCTCTGTTCTAACATCGTAGATTGATAACTGGCCTCTATATCAATTACAGTCAACAGTAATAGAAGAATTCCTGGTACGTTTGCAGCTATGCCTAGTACACAGGCACGCGGGGAATGTGATATTTGTTAAAGTGTCCACTTTACCGTGTTACGAATGGATACTCTCTTTTTAAAGCAACGCACAATCTAATTAAACAGGACATCGATACTAAAACCACAAAACGTCTCCCTCCCTCTCTCTCTCTCGTTCCCCCTCTCTCTTTCTCTCTGTACATTCTTACAGACTATATTGTATTTATTATTTGATAAGTGCCTTTGTAGTGTGCGTACTCCTTGATGTATCCTTCTTACCCAATGTAAAGGAAAGCGTGACATGCGCTTCCCTGGTGTGCACAAACAGACACAAGCGGTGTACATCACAGCGTAACACCATGCAGGAAACAGGCCTTCAAGATAATGCGCCATAAGTCCATCTATAACTCATAAGTCAAAAATGTTTCACACAGTTTATTTTTAAAGTTAGAGTGTATCGAGTGCTGTGACATTTAGAAAAAAGTATAATGCTTATGTAAATGCAATAACAGAACGGCTTTTAGTCTGTGGGCTTTTTAATCACCCTTGCATGACTCAAAATATACAAAATAAATAAAATAAAGCCTAATTGATAAAATAGTTGTCATAAATGCATAAATATATAAATGAATAAATGTTACACGTAAGTTATGTTAAAAGTAAAGAGAAAAAAAGTAGACAGATGTCCAAGCAGACATGCAGAAAAGCTTGATGCCTTGTATCACATGACTCAGCCAGTAAGCTGGAGAGCTGCCTGTTGCGCTGTCGATTTGACAGCATTCATTACTCTTTACGTACGACTCACGCTCCATCGCTGCCAGACATTTCCCAGCTACATTGCAATAAAGAAACACTGATCGTCTCCTGACACAGTGGGGCTCTTAATGCGCTTGTTCCAGCCATTCAACAGCCCCGCTTTAATTTCTCAAGGCGTAAGCAAAACACATTTTCTGCAGGATTCAAGTAATCAGGTTATTTCAAAATTTCAATGAATTCAATTCCCGACTGATTTGTATGTATTTCCCCCCCCCCAATCTAAACCCTCCATCTTTTCTTTTTCTTCTGGCTGAGAGATGTGTCTGTTTCGATATCGCTCATTGTCGGATCCAGGTGTATTTTCACGTGCCTAATCTGATATTCACACCTCGTTTGAGATGCTTCTCGTGGTGGTATTTCACCAGGGCAGCGGGGATAACCAGCGGTTTACGAGAGTGCCGTATTGACACCTGTGGGGCCCGCGCAGTCGTTGCGGTTTGTCCGTAGAAAAGCCTGCCCCAAACAGCACGGCAGACCCTGTTTGTGTTAAAGATAGCTTCTGAACAGAGGGAGGAATCAGAGCTCATTAATCCCCATTAAAGGCTTGCGACAGACAGCACACCCAGGAGCACACTGAGCAGGTGTGGGTCCTGCAGCACAGGCATCCTGGGATCAACGGTATCACAACAGCCTCATGGAACACTGCAATATCCGCCATCAGAGCACTGATCCAGGAACAGTCTGTAGGCGCGCTGTGCAGGGTGAAGTGAAGGGGGTGGGGGGGTGTGGTGTGACCTCACACAACACGACAACACACTACAACACACTACAACACAACCCCCCCCCACAAGACTCCGCCCTACTGCCGGCTCACTTGACCGGGACAGACCGCTTCCATGGGACAAGTAGCCTCAACCGCAGGCCTGCCGGGGGCCGGGTAGAAAAGTGGCAGGGGGGGGGGCGGAGGGTGTTACGGCTCAGACGCTAACCCGGGCCGACGGCCGAACGGGACAGAAGCGTCCGCGACCGAACGCTCGGCAGCCCCTGTCATCTCCGCTTAGCGTTAGTGATGCTCGCCATAAGGCCAAACACCACGCCAACCACGCCAACCCCCCCACCCCCTACCTCATTTTCTCAGCAGGCCAATTAAATAGCTTGTATACTTTACAGAGCGTCCATTCACAGAGTGTTGCATACACTGAAGTGATTCGGGTTAGGTGCTTCGCTCGACTCTTCCGCTACCGGGATACCCATCGCATCGTCTCTATGGTCACGGTTCCTCAACTGCCATCCCACACCGCCACCCAGGCCAACCCGTCAACCCCCGAGAGGGGTCTTTAACGTGGGCCATCGACTCCCACATGCTAATCTGGACATATTTTGGGCTTCCTCGTTCCCGCAGATAACCTCTGACTTCTGGATGTCTGTAGTAGCCCGGGTCTGTATTTTTTTTCCCCCTCCCTGGCTTCAGGAGCAGTGAAATGAAAAAGGGCTCGCGGATCAATCCCGCCGAGGCCACTTGTGAGTGAGAGACAGACCAGAGGTCGGCAGAACCGGGTCCCCTTATCTGAGAAAGCAGATGCAAATAGATACGTGTGTGTGTGTGTGTGTGTGTGTGTGTGAGCCATACGGAAGGGAGGGAGAGCTGAGCCTCAGGCCAGTTGGGTTAAAGGGTGGTGGTGGTGGTGGCGGGGGGGGGGTGAGGTCCAGGAGCACTTCGCCTTTCTGCGCAGGCAATCCTCCGGCCACCCGCCGGCACTCGGAGCGCGCACAACAGATGGGACAAAGAGACCTAATTACCATGCAAAGCACAACATCTCTCAGATGCTAGGGGAAGCGTGACTGCAGGAAAAGCAAGTCCCCGGGAAATGTGGAAATATGACCACCCAGGCATAAAGCGGGCGGGCCTTGCTACGGGGGGAAAACAAGACGACGCGGTATTCTCCAGGTATTCTGCCCCTGCGACTGTCTCCGCTTGCTATTCGCGTATCACGAAAAACCCTGCACGCAAAACCCAGAGCCGCGCGGTCTAGCAGCTACGCTCCTCCGGCAAATTTAACGAGCTTAATCTGCATTAACAAATGATCCAATCAGGGGGGCCAGGTGGAGAGTGGGGGAGGAGGAGACGGGGGAGAGCAGAAATGCAGGAATTATAATCACACTTGGAGAGAGAACCGGCGTCCATAAACAAGAAAAGGTGACCTTTATTCACCGACACATTGGAGGTGTTGGGAGCCGCCGCGTTTGGTCAGGTCGTGTGGTAGATGTGGGTGGGAAAACGGTGCTGGGGGGGGGGGGTCACCCATTTTAAGGTTAATGATCTCCTGTCACCGTAGCTAATTCATCTGCAATAACATCTGCCAAGGTGCTAATGGCGCCGGTGAAATAGAGAGAGGAGGATGCTCGCTGCTCAATGGCCTGTCCCCACGTGTGGGAAATACTGTAACTGTACCCCCCCCGACCCCTCCCCGCACGTGGGCCAGAGGAACCTTCCACACTGATAGTGGTCTCGTAAGAAGCCTCAGGGCCGACGGCGTTCCTGCGTCTGTCCAGCGACAGGTCAGGAGCGGACGGCAGGGAACTCACAAACCACCATGAAAATCCTGCTGAAAATTCACCTGTTTTACCACAAATGCAATAAGTCAACAAATGAGCAAACTCAACAGTGGGGTGGGGGAGGGGGGGGGGATTTTATACATCGATACATTGGCATTAGCGGGCGGGAATAATTCACTGATTTCAGAAGAGATGTTATAGTATAGCGGGCGATGGGTCTCTCTTATTTATCGAATTTACATCGCTGTACTCCTCTGCAGAACCGAACACAGTGTGCTCTCCTTCCCGTGGGAACCCGTCATTCCAAAAAGAGGCTACGCAACCCCTCAGTGCTGACGCCTGGCCAAAACCGCTGTTTTTTTCTGTGCTTTCCCCCCCCCACTTTCACTGGCTCTCTACAACATATGTGGCAACTGGCACAAAAAACTCGGGGGGTCATTAGGTCGAAGGGTGGCTCTTTGCCTCTCATCCGGGGAGGCCTCGCGCACCCTGACCCCGCTGCATCGGCTCGGCCCGGCTAATTAGTCAGGGCAGTGTGTTTCACATGCGTCCCAATTACACAAACTAAAAATCCTCACTTACCCTAATTATCTGTTACTAATTTAAATTTTGGCTGAGACTCTGCATGGAGCGACGTTAATGCGACTGTTCCTGTCAGTCTAAGAGTAATTTCATTTAGTCGGCGGTAAAGTCTAATTAAATATACCTTTTTATGCACAGTGTGCAACTTTATTCTGGGCCCATCTGTGCTTCATCATTTGGAGGGATGGAGAGGGAGAGGGAGAGAGAGAGAGAGAGAGAGAGAGAGAGAGAGAGAGAGAGAGAGAAATAAAGAGAGAAATAAAGAGAGAGAGAGAGAGAGAGAGAGAGAGAGAGAGAGAGAGAGAGAGAGAGAGAGAGAGAGAAATACATCTATGGCTACATCTAAGGGACACTCAATTCCTCTGGATTAAATGACTTCCGGGACTCTGGGAAAATTTCAGCACAGGACTAGGTTACCTCTAAATACGGTGTTTACATCAAACAGGAGATTTGGAGACTGTGATGTTGTGGGAACACAAAGACAGATAACATGAGAGCCATGCCCCACAGAGACACCTTCAGTACGGAGGCTGTCCTTTTGAAGCTGGGCTTACTCTTTCTTTCTGGGGTTTCTCTTCTGTTCTTTTTTTCTTCTTAAGTAGTCTTCAAAAAGACGAAGAGCAGCAATAATACAAAAGTTCAGACTAATTGTTATCCGCAGCTCTTAAGACTTTTCATTTCCTGCCTTGGAATAAAACAAACAAAAATACATAAATCAAAACCACCAGGTCATGAGTTCAAATCATGCGGGTTGTGCTTCAGAGTGGTGCATCCCCTTTTTGAGTAGTGCAAGGATGTGCCCCACAAGCCAGATATAGTCTATAGCACAGGGGTAGGCAACCCCGGTCCTGGAGTCATGGTGACGTTTCTGCTTTTTGTTCCATCTGAGCTTGTTCACAAGAGTTTGATGGATGATTAAAAGTCTGAGCCTGAATATTCTGAATGTTGAAACACTAAGTGCCTCCAGCACATGGTCACCTGCATTCATTAAACCTGATTAATTAAAATTAATCCAGTTAGTTTAGAAAAACCAGGACCATCTCCAGCACTCCAGGACTAGAGTGGCCAACCCCTGCTATATCATGTCAGTGGGGAGGGGTCAGTGTAGTCTATACCATGTCAGAGGGGAGGGGTTAGTGTGGTCTATACCATGTCAAAAGGGAGGGGTCAGTGTGGTCTATATCATGTCAAAGGGGAGGGGTCAGTTTGTTCTATACCATGTCAGAGGGGAGGGGTTAGTGTGGTCTATACCATGTCAAAAGGGAGGGGTCAGTGTGGTCTACATCATGTCAAAGGGGAGGGGTCAGTTTGTTCTATACCATGTCAGAGGGGAGGGGTTAGTGTGGTCTATACTATGTCAAAAGAGAGGGGTCAGTGTAATCTATACCATAACACTGGAGAGGGGTCAGTGTAGTCTATACCATATCAGAGGGGAGGGGTTAGTGTGGTCTATACCATGTCAAAAGGGAGGGGTCAGTGTGGTCTATATCATGTCAAAGGGGAGGGGTCAGTGTGGTCTATACCATGTCAGAGAGGAGGGGTCAGAGTGGTCTATACCATGTCAGAGTGGAGGGGTCAGTGTAGTCTTTACCAGGTCAGTGGGGAGGGGACAGTGTAGTCTATACCATGCCAGAGGGGAGGGGAGAGTGTGGTCTATACCATGTCAAAAGAGAGGGGTCAGTGTAGTCTATACCATCTCAGAGGGGACTATGGTCACGGGCCCTCCAGAGAGATACAGGAAGGGAGAGTTACAATCAGCGGGATTCCCCTGCCTCACCACTCAGAATAGACTCTTCTGAGTTAGCTGCATCAGCTGTGCTGCAGAGAGGCCTACAGTTGTGACTGGGTATTCAAAACTGGAGTGGGGGGATGGGGGGAGACATGACTCCTGAAAATCTCTGGTACATACAAGCCTACATCAATGTGTATACAGCTATATATCCTATGCTATGCAGTGTCTTTTTTGCCTCAGATTACTCATAGAAATACAAACAAATCGGATTAGTGCGCCTTGTCTGCTCATTAAACAAATAACATCATTTAATATCATTTTTCATCGCTGGAGCCGGACTGAGTAAGGCTGCGCTCGGTAGCAAAGCATCCAGGGGCCAGGCTTGAGCTGAATTAGTCGTGACAAATGCAACATGTGTTTCTGTCCCTATCCACAGCAGGTACGACGCCAGTGATTAAATCACGGTGACACACCAATCATTATTAGCAGACAAGAAAAGCCACAGGTGGTGGTATGAATGAACTTCCTGTGGTGTCTGATACTTGTGCATGAAAAAGTGGGCGGTATTTCCTGTCTGTTGGATGTCTGTCATCTAGCTGCCCACACACTCTATTTACATTCAAAGTGTCAATACACAGAAAGGCAAAAGTCGGTGAAAAAGCCAGCCCAAAAAAAACATGATTGAAACAATCAAAACGGATGTTTCCTCTATATCCCAGGACTATTAGCTGCTACAGTTTTTAAACTTAGGTTAACAGATGTCTCCATGTTAATTTGTCCCATGCTTAGATGAACAGTGGGAATGGTGACAGATTATAAATGAATTATGTAACAGTGTAATCTCAACATTTAATGGTGGTATTTAGAAGGTTCTGAAAACCATTTCCCAGGCCATCTTTGTTTTATGGGTTTGTTATTTTCTGTTGGCAACTGCCATTAATGGACGGAGGCCTGTAATGGATTATGAACCAGAACTGGTTCCATCAACAGCGTTTGGTCCCAGTTTAATAGGTTTTAAATATGTCTGCCGCTAACAGAAACAAGAATGGGGCGGGGTGGGGGTTCATTTATTTTTATTCAATTTATTTCACAGGGACCATGTGTAATTTTGAAACATACATTTCACAAAGTGAAATATGATACATCATATTGGGGGGGGGAAGGGGGGGTGGGGTGTCTTCGCTAACATGGTCAGGCACAGATGAAAAACCTCAAAATAATGCATGGATACCGAAAAGCACTGTACGGAACACGAGAAATAAATTCCTTCTTAAAAACGTTTACAAAACATGTACAGCATCACGCAGAGGAACAGTGTAGTATATATATAAAGGACAGGACTCTAAACGGGGAGGTGTCCCGCTGTGGGCGGGGCCAGGTAGCGATGCCTTGGAGATGAATGTAGTGGATTTATGAGACATATTACAGGTGTTCTGTGAGATGTATGGATATTAATATACATTAGGCGGAAAAGGCCGGCAATCACATGACCGAGCCCCCATTTATTCTTCTCCCTCGGTGCCCAAAACTCCCACAATGCCGCTGGTTCAATGGTTCTGTCCAAATGGTGTCGACAAATGTTCTCTCTCTCTCTCTCTCTCTCTCTCTATCTCTCGCTCTCGCTCTCTCTCTCTCTCGCTCTCTCTCTCTCTCGCTCTCTCTCTCTCGCTCTCTCAATTCAATTCAATTCAATTCGCTTTATTGGCATGACAAGACATTACATATCTGTATTGCCAAAGCATACTGCATTGAAACAGTCCAAGACATACTAACTACACATACTTTCTAACACAGAACAATACAAAACAGCAAAGACTAGTAACGAATGAACAGTAACCATACATATAGATACAATTTAAAGATACAATTAACAATAATAATAATTATGAATGGCAATGATAATAATGATGATGATATTGATTTCGCTCTCTCTCTCTCTCTCTCTCTCTCCCTCCCTCCCTCCCTCTCTCCCTCCCTCTCGCCTCTAGCGCCCTTCTCTTACATCATACAGTGGATTCAGAGCACAGGACTGGCTGAGTTTTGAAAAGCAATAACGCCGGGGATTAGAAAGGAATAAATATTTTATCAGCAACTCTCCGACAACAGTGTGGCAAGAACGGCAGGGATGGAGGGCATAGATAAGCATTCTCACAGCTAAGAATACCTTGCTTCCCTGTTCAAATGGCACAGTCAGTGCTAAAAACCCTGACACAGAACAATGTCAGCCCCCAGTAAGCCCCAAACAGAAAACAGGCTGGCCTAAGGTACCAGTGCACAATTCAATGTGTGCCATCTACAATGACCCCCCTAAAAAAAGGAAACCTCACGGCATGACTAATCTTGCACAAGTCGTTGAGTGAATGTTTATGGAAGAAAAAAACAGCACACACTGGGCAAGTAAAATAATGACTGTATGTGGTGAAATATGTATTATGCTCATTGTGTTTTATTTACTATACAACACACTTTTTAGGATATATTCTTGGCTTTGGAAATATATCTGGGACTTGCAGCAATTTGTTTAATAACTTTTTTTATTTCAGAAAATGTGAAACGAATCTAACTAAATAATTGATTGATAACACAAACCTCTCAGAAGAGACAACCAGCATCTGGTAAAACAAACAAACAAAAACGGACCCAAATGAATCCAGCGGAGACGAGCTCACTTCGACAAAACAAAGTGCACAGCCTCGAACGTGGCTTTCTGTTTGTACGGCATTTTCGCCCAGCATGTGAAACAGCAATCAAACGCGAGCCACTCAAACCCTGTTCCCCTCACGAATATCAGGCCTTATTAAAACCCAGCAGTCAAATGTAGCAGGAATAGTTTTACCTGCAACGTATTTGTATGAAGTTCGTCAAAATATATCACATTCCTAAGGGAATGAGATGTTATGTTTTATTTCTTCATGTTGGATGCCCCTTCTGGTAAAACCTGGTACTGTCTGGGTCAAGTTCAATGTCCCCGCCTACATTCGCTCTTCTTTAATATGCGGTGAAGACGGTAATGTGGAAGTTTTTGAGCTCCGCTCCTTATTTAAAATAAGATGTGATAATCTCCATATGAGTCTAGTTTAATTGTGTAAAGTGCCTTGTAAATGTATGTGGATCACATTGTATGCTGATCAGACGGTTGCAAATGTGTATTTTGTTTGTTTAATTGAATATATTAATGGCCACGTTCGTGAATGCTAACTAGCTAGGTGCGTAATGGCGGCCGCGAACATTCTAAGAAAAGTGACTGTTATTTTCACGTGTAGGAGCTGGAGTGTCAGATATTGTATATGGGAACGTGGAACTTGACCATCCAATGTTTAATCTTTAACCAGGTATGTTGTACTATGTTTACTGTGTATTTGTACTGTGTACTTTTATTTTACAATGTATTTTGATATGCTAGCTACGTTAGCTAGCTAGTTGTTTTACTTTTGCATTTAAAAACAGGTCCTTGTGGTTTATTAGCTACTGTATGTAATTTTGTCATTCAAACTATACGATCACGCTGTTTAGTTAGATATTTGTACAAACGCTCTTCTTTAATATGCGGTGAAGACGGAGCTGGAGTGTCAGATATTGTATATGGGAACGTGGAACTTGACCATCCAATGTTTAATCTTTAACCAGATGCTAATAAACCGGACTTGAGTGAACCTGACGCCCTGTTTGGTCTGTGGAAGCGAATGACGAGAAAGAAGGGGTTACATCTGGTGCCGTGACTCCGTGACTACGTGTAGATCAGCTTAATCGCCGGTCCCGGGAAAAAAAGCTTCTACGAGCAACCGAGAAGACGCAGCTCAGGTTACGTTATTGGCGCAAGTAACGTCAGGAATGCTCTAGTTATTTTGCGCAGCTCAGGTTACGTTATTGGCGCAAGTAACGTCAGGAATGCTCTAGTTATGTTGCGCAGCTCAGGTTACGCTATTAGCGCAAGTAACGTCAGGAATGCTCTAGTTATATTGCACGGTTGATATTGTGTATTCTACATTGGTCATTCTGGTACCGTTTTTTATGGTTAGCAATGTTGTCCTGCACCAAGAATGAATATACACAATGATGCATGCATTATACATGCTTCATGAGGGCTTTTGGAGAGCATACTTTACATGTGACATTTTTTCTTTCTTTGTCAAGTTCAGCTTTCTCTGATTAATCACCATCTCCAAAAGTACAACAGATTGTTTTTTTTTCTCCCGTATATCTGGTAAATGCAAAGAAACTATACTTCACAATGCAACTGAACACCGACACAAAATATTGAACAATTAATTAAACAACTGAAGGCATTCCACAAATCTAAGTATTCAGTGTAAAATTAAGGCCATTTTGTACTATTTCTCTTTTTTTTTTTTTCTCTTGTAACTTTGTGATTAGCAATGTCAGAGGGGAGGAGTAATGAAGTGGCTGATGTACGCCCTAAATTGCTGTTTGGTAGAGGAAGGCCCATTACTGATCACTCACTCTTGCCGGGTCCAGCTGGGTCGCCTGTCCTGGGTGGACAGTTATTTACTGATAATGAGTGTGTTGATAGCCGTACATACAAGGTGACACAGGGCCCATGCACATCCACTCCTTTACACCTGCCTAATGAGACAGATAATGCACTTAGGCATTTGAGTGTTTTAATCACAGAGTTGGGAAAAAACATTGGTGATTCTGTCACAGCCAGATTAATGTCAGACACATATGCACACGCACAGTGCCGCAAGAGTGATTGCAACAATGCACCACAGACGCACAGCCCTACCACCTTAGACCTCTCTCAGCTGAATGTGGTCCTTAAATCAGACATGAGGGAGCCTGCAGTCTTCCGTGGTGATGGAACTGACAAGTGTTCTGTCCATGAGTGGATTGATCTGATAACAGTATATCTGAGAAAGAAGAATGTCAGTGCTGCAGACCAGTCAGATGAGATATTGAGTAGGCTAATGGGAAGGGCTAAAGATGTTGTGAAAATTGGATTACGCAGTGACCCGTCTCTAGATGTCACACAGTGCCCAGGCACAATCTATGCTATCCTCAAGCAGCATTTCAGTGATCTTTCGCATTCCTGCATGCCACTCGCAGACTTTTATAACACTCTGCCCAAAGCCTGTGAGAGTCCTGTTGACTACTGGGTTCGTCTGAATAAAGTAGCTGACATAGCAGACGAGTATCTCCAACGTCAAGGGAGGGGAATGGAGGACCTGAACAAAGAGGTAGCCATGATGTTTGTGAGGCACTGCTCTGACCCATCTCTGTGCATTGTATTTAAGAGCAAGCTGGTTGGCAGTTGGACAGCGAAGGAGGTGCAGGAGAGAATTGACGAGTATCAGCGAGAACTGAAGTCCTGTGCCAGTAAGCACTCTTTCAGCCACCAGTCCAGGCAGGCCGTTGCCATGGTGAGCGACAGCACACAGTCAGAGGGCGTATGTGACCCTGTGCTGCCCGTGTTGCAGACGTGCAAACAGAACATGCAGCGTCCTCAGGGGAGTGATGAGGCTGCCTCAATGCAGAAGAGCATGGATAGGATGGCTGATATGCTGAGTCAAGTCCTGAGCACCCTGTCCGCTCCCGACCAAGCTCCTGCCGCTCACGGCCAAAGTAGGCCTCATCCACAGCAGAGAAGGTGGGCCACAGGGCGGAGGCCATGTGACATATGTCATCAGCATTCCCATTCCACCATTGCACACTGCCAAATAAACCGCCTCTGTTTCACCTGCCATGAGCCAGGCCACATGAGAGGCCAGTGCACCACATCTTCGCCTCCCATGCCACAGCCAGTCGCCGCCTCAGCCTCCGACTCTCCCAGTTCGGGAAACTACACAGCCCGCATTTAGAGAGGGGAAGTGTGGGCTCTAGTGAAAATTCCCTCAGTGGCGCACCGGATTTACAGTCATTATATGAAGCAGTCAGTGAAGGTTTACCCAGTCATTCTCAAGTCATAGTTCAGAACACACAGCGTCTACGTGGCAGTGATAGTTTGTTTTATACCCCAGTTGTTGTTAATGAGTGCACCACAGTGAAGGCTATGTTAGACACAGGCTCTATGGCGTGTACTATGAGTGAGGATGTGGAGAAGATGCTCATTGCTGCTGGCTCACTGGACTGTAAGGTGCAACAAATTACAGATGTCGTTTTAGTTGGATGTGGAGGGAAGAGAGTCTATCCAAAGAGGGTGTGTGAATTGAGGCTTGAAGTATATGGATGTAATGTGGTGGTGCCCACGCTGGTTGTTCCTGGTCAAGAGGATGAACTTATCATCGGAACCAATGTGATCAAATACCTCATTCACAGATTCAAGGAGTCGGACAGATACTGGGAGATGGTCTCGGAGCCAGGCAGCCCTGATGACGGAGGGCGTGATGACTTTCTTGCCATGCTCGCTGGTGTCCATCGGTGGAAAGGCGAGAAAGTTCCTGACGTTGTCGGGACTGTGAAGCTCAACCGAGCCGTCACCCTGTTACCTGGCCATGAGCACCTGGTGTGGGGTAAGCTCCCTGAGAAGTCACGTGGACACCCTGGCTGTACTGTGCTGGTTGAGCCCACCAAGTCTCGCTCCATCCCTCGAAATATCCTGATTGGCCGTGTCGTGACTCCACTATGGGGTGATGGATGGATCCCTATGAAGATCATAAACCCCACTGACAGACCTGTATCATTACGAAGAAACGCCAAGCTAGCTGATGTGTATCCATGTATAGCTCTGGAGGATGTGGTGACAGCAGACAGTACATGTGTGAAGTTTAACCAGCAGCACATCTCCTCTGAACAGCCCACACAGCAGCCTGCGGGCACGTCTGACATATCTGAGAGTCTGAAACGGCATGGGCTGGGCGACTTGGACCTTGACTCCTGTGAGGTGTCTGATGACTGGAAGGATAAAATGTGCAGACTCGCCTTGAAGTACTCTGACATATTCTCAAGAGACAAACTCGACTGTGGTGAAGCAAAGGACTTTGTTCATAGGATTCATCTGGTAGATGAAAAGCCGTTCCGGCTGCCCTACAGACGCGTCCCGCCTGCTCACTTCCAGAAGCTGCGTGTTGCGTTGAGCGATATGGAGGAGAAAGGCATCATCAGGAAGTCTACAAGTGAGTTTGCATCGCCACTAGTTTTGGTGTGGAAGAAAAATGGCGACCTAAGAATCTGTACTGATTTTCGCTGGCTAAACGCCCGGACAGTGAAAGACGCTCATCCTCTCCCGCACCAGGAGGACTGCCTCGCTGCCCTGGGGGGTAATGCGCTGTTCAGCACAATGGACCTCACCTCCGGATTCTACAACATCCCTCTTCACGAGGATGATAAGAAGTTCACTGCCTTCTCTTCACCTGTTGGTCTGCATGAGTACAATCGTCTTCCCCAAGGCCTCTGCAACAGTCCAGCCAGTTTCATGCGCATGATGATGAGTATCTTCGGGGATCAGAACTTCCTGTCTCTTCTCTGCTATCTCGATGACGTGATGGTCTTTGCCCCGGACGAACAAGAGGCGTTGCGACGCCTGGAGATGGTCTTTGCGCGGCTGCGTGCGCATAACCTCAAACTCGCACCCAAGAAGTGCCACCTCCTTCGACGCTCAGTCCACTTCCTTGGCCATGTCATAGACAGCAGCGGTGTGTCCACAGACCCAACTAAAGTTGAGGCCATTGCTAACGTAAAGAAAGCAGACCTAATGTTTCCTGATGGCCAGACTCCTGACCCCAAGAAGATTCAGTCATTCCTGGGTTTAGTGATGTGGTATCAACGTTTTATACCGAACTGCTCCACGATGGCTAGGCCTCTCTTCCAACTGACAACAGGGCCAAAAGAGAAAAAGAGGAGGAAAGGTCAAGAAGACAGGCAGAGGCGTGGAAACAGATACCGGAAGGTTACCGCAGCAGACTGGACTCCTGAGTGTGAGAGGGCTATGCAAAGCCTCAAGGATGCTCTGTTGGCTAATGTTATTCTGGCCCATCCAGACTTCTCCAGACCCTTTGTCTTATCCACTGATGCGTCGACTGATGGCTTAGGTGCTGTGCTTTCTCAAGTAGCTCTAGGAGACAATAGAGCTCGCCCTATAGCATTCGCCAGTAAGTCATTGAATAATGCCCAGAGGAACTATCCAGCGCACCGTCTCGAATTCCTGGCTCTCAAGTGGGCAGTATGTGAGAAGTTCAGCCATTGGCTAAAGGGGCATGCCTTCACAGCATGGACAGATAACAACCCCCTCACCCACATTCTGACCAAGCCGAAGCTAGATGCCTGTGAGCAGCGCTGGGTGGCGAAGCTGGCAGCATATGATTTTGATCTTAAATATGTCCCTGGGCCAAGGAATGTTGTGGCTGATGCGCTGAGCAGAGAACCCTTCGCAGGTCACAGCATAGGAGAGCGCCTGCTTCGAGAGCCATATGAGGGTTTGCTCTATGAGTCAGAGAAGCTGTCAGGTGTTGGGGTTCAGGATGCTTTCAGGTCGTCCAAGGTTCGCCAGTGCACTCAGAAGACCAGGAAAAGGGGGAGTGCTTCCA
Source organism: Ilyophis sp. 1 JC-2022 (assembly GCA_022702515.1). Taxonomy (NCBI): domain Eukaryota; kingdom Metazoa; phylum Chordata; class Actinopteri; order Anguilliformes; family Synaphobranchidae; genus Ilyophis; species Ilyophis sp. 1 JC-2022. The sequence goes on along the minus strand of CM040397.1, from coordinate 99,136,091 downwards.
TAACTGCACCCTCATTCAGATCAGTGTCCAGTGCTGAAGTCGCTGCCATCCTTGACAGTCACATCACCTGGGATGCTGCTGCCAGAGTCAGAGCCATAGCCTTGGCAAGCCATGTCCAGAGTGTCACAGACATAGGCCAAACTGCACTGCCATCAATCCAAAAACAGGAGCTCAGGGCCAGACAGCAAGCTGATGCCGAGCTAGCCCATGTGCTCTCCTACGTCGAACGCCACCGCCGACCTTCCAGACGGGAGAGACCCAGTGTGCCACTCAATGCCCTGAAACTGTTGAAGCAGTGGGATAAGCTAGTGCTGGAGGATGGACTGCTATATCGAGTGTCGAAGGACCCAGTCACTAGAAAAAAGAGGCATCAGTTCGTTGTGCCCAGATCTCTGCGGGAGGATGCCCTGCGTGGATGTCATGATGATGCTGGTCACCAAGGCCAGGAGAGAACACTCCACATCATCAGGCAAAGGTTCTACTGGAGTACTATGGAACATGATGTGAGGAACTATGTCAAGTGTTGTGCCAGATGCGTCATGAGCAAAACACCTGAGCCCGAGGGTCGAGCACCACTCGAGAGTATCAAGACAACAGCACCGCTCCAGTTAGTCTGTATAGATTTCTGGACGGCTGAAGACTCCAAGAACAGGTCTGTTGATGTGCTGGTGATCACAGATCACTTCACCAAGCTCGCTCACGCTTTCCACTGTCCAGACCAGACTGCTAAACAGGTAGCCAGGAAGTTGTGGGACAACTACTTTTGCATCTATGGTTTCCCTGAGAGGATTCACTCCGATCAAGGTGCCAATTTCGAGAGTGAGTTGCTAGCTGCCCTGCTTCAGATCTCGGGCGTGAAGAAGTCACGCACCACCGCTTACCACCCCATGGGGAATGGTACAACTGAGCGTTTCAATCGAACACTGGGCGGCATGATCAGAACACTCCCACCGCGAGCGAAACAGGCATGGCCTCAGATGCTGCACACCTTGACGTTCATGTATAACAGCACCCCACATGAAACGACAGGATTTCCACCCTTCTACCTGATGTATGGGAGAGTCCCTCGCTTGCCTGTTGATGTGCTGTTCAAGTCTGCTATGCGAGAAGATGGTGATATTTCCTACCCGAAGTACGTGGCAAGCCTTATGGAAGATCTTAAGGAGGCCATGGTCTTTGCTGAGAAACATGCCAGCAGTGAACAGAGACGCCAAGCTGAGATATACAACAGGAGAGCCAAGGGTGCGCCCATCGAGCCAGGTGACAGAGTTCTTCTAGCAAACAAGGGAGAGAGAGGACGGAGGAAGTTAGTGGACAGATGGGAAGACGCTGTCTACACTGTGGTGGATAGCAACCCGAAGACCCACACCTTCCGGATCTGCGATCCTGTCTCTGGCCAGACGAAAGTAGTCCATCGCAACCTGCTGCTGTGCGTGAACTTTCTGCCAGTCCTGCCTAAGAGTGACGCTGACGATGTCTCCATAGTCTCCAGTGCTGGCGGTCTGGATGGAGATGATGTCTCCGATGAGCAGACTCTGACCTCTGTGGGAGCGATGGACGGGACCACTCGAACTAAGCACTGGGTTTCTCAGATTCCCGTAAACAAGGAGAGTCATCTGGCAGAAGGCAGCATAACCACCCTTCCCCACGAATACAGTCCTGGTCTTGACCAGGAGGCAAGCGAAGTGGGTAAAGAGGACGTCGAGTCTGAGGTGGGCACTGCTTGTCCTTCAGTAGTCACCAGCATGACTTGCAGTGGAATGGACTCTGAACTACACACTACACACACAGCCTACACACACAGCCACACTCATACTGATTACAGAGCCTCACTTATAGAGCCTAACCAAGTTCACAATGACACTGGCACAGTATTATCCAGAGCAGGTCGTGTCATTAAACCTGTGAACAGGCTCATTCAAACTATGAGCAATCAGAAGCTTTTGAACATGCAAACACATAAGCTTAGAGCATGGGCTAGTTCATTGTTCAGCATCGAAGCAGCTACTTAGTCAGATCCACGGGATCGATTCAAGTTTTTTTCTTTTCTTTATTTTTGGTCTTGGGAAGGTCAAAGGGTCAACTTTTAAGAAGTGACTTTTGTGAATTGTATATGATGTGTAAGCTGGCACATTTATGTCGTCATTGAAGGGTTAGTGATAAGCGCTGCACTTTCCCTCATGAGTTCTTATGGAACAGCCTTATGGTTTGATGGTACATTGTTGAGCAATGTTGGTTTCAATTCCAGTGTGTGACCTAACTTTTGTGTATGGTTCTTTCATGTGTATTGACAAAGTTTTGTTATTTTGCCGAATTCAAGAGGGGAGTATGTAGCAGGAATAGTTTTACCTGCAACGTATTTGTATGAAGTTCGTCAAAATATATCACATTCCTAAGGGAATGAGATGTTATGTTTTATTTCTTCATGTTGGATGCCCCTTCTGGTAAAACCTGGTACTGTCTGGGTCAAGTTCAATGTCCCCGCCTACATTCGCTCTTCTTTAATATGCGGTGAAGACGGTAATGTGGAAGTTTTTGAGCTCCGCTCCTTATTTAAAATAAGATGTGATAATCTCCATATGAGTCTAGTTTAATTGTGTAAAGTGCCTTGTAAATGTATGTGGATCACATTGTATGCTGATCAGACGGTTGCAAATGTGTATTTTGTTTGTTTAATTGAATATATTAATGGCCACGTTCGTGAATGCTAACTAGCTAGGTGCGTAATGGCGGCCGCGAACATTCTAAGAAAAGTGACTGTTATTTTCACGTGTAGGAGCTGGAGTGTCAGATATTGTATATGGGAACGTGGAACTTGACCATCCAATGTTTAATCTTTAACCAGGTATGTTGTACTATGTTTACTGTGTATTTGTACTGTGTACTTTTATTTTACAATGTATTTTGATATGCTAGCTACGTTAGCTAGCTAGTTGTTTTACTTTTGCATTTAAAAACAGGTCCTTGTGGTTTATTAGCTACTGTATGTAATTTTGTCATTCAAACTATACGATCACGCTGTTTAGTTAGATATTTGTACAAACGCTCTTCTTTAATATGCGGTGAAGACGGAGCTGGAGTGTCAGATATTGTATATGGGAACGTGGAACTTGACCATCCAATGTTTAATCTTTAACCAGATGCTAATAAACCGGACTTGAGTGAACCTGACGCCCTGTTTGGTCTGTGGAAGCGAATGACGAGAAAGAAGGGGTTACACAAACAATGAAATAAAAGATAAGTAGATGGCTAAGCCATAGGGGGCTGCCCTAGCTGATCTGCTGGCACAACCTTATCGACAGCATTAAGAAAAATCATGAGTCTCTGAAGTCAATTAGATTCATGCATCAGTGGAAGTGGCTGGTCCAGGCAAGACCGTCTCCTGCATCATTAATAGAAAGGAATCTTGTCTGGAGGAAAAAAGGACGGAGGGCAAAGATTTGGGTGGCCCACGTAAAAGGATCCCAGCTGGCCGGTCGGCCGGCCCGTGATTTACAGCAACCTGAGCGGGACCGGTCAAGGGGACCAGGTGTGCATGGGTCACATGACACCAGGTAGAGGTGAGTGGACCTCGGCGTGGAGCGAAACACAATACCGTCGGTCAGAACAAGAGACCCTGAAACACTTCGCCTGTGACGATCTCCCGGCTGAGCGTGCGCACCTGTCTTAAATGACCCAGACAGCAGCGGAGCACACACGCACGCACGCACGCACGCACGCACGCACGCACAGTCCTTGACAGGTAGAGGACATCCTGAGTACCCATGGCAGTGGGCCTTGGCTGCTGGAGCCAGGTGATAAATAGCGCCATCATTCGTCTTTTCCCTTTAGTGCCGTGCCTCTTTTAAGTGAAGAGACGCTGTGCTTTTATGGAGAAGATGACATAAAAGTCCAGAGACACTGAAATCTCTGATTCGGTCATTGTGATGCAATGTCGCTTTCGAGCTGTAAAACACAATGCCATTAAATCTCACCCGTCGTCGTGAAATAAGAGGCCCATCTCCGGCGGGAATCGTCATTTAGCACACGCGGTAACAGGTTAAATATTATGACATCAGCGCATGTAATTTCTCCAATATTCAGGCATTAATTTAACGACCCACAAGCAGCTCTGGTCCACGTCCAGTGACCGAGAGAGCCATGGTCTCCCTCGGTGTGCGCAGCCGTTGTCATTTTGCGCCAACGATTTCTGTGTTCAGAATTCTTCGGTAATTAGCTACGCCGACTGGGGCCGGCGGAGGGATGCGCAGAGGCTCTCAGAGATAAAAGCCGCGACAGCGTTTCCGAGACGAGTCGAGCGCTGGCCGAATCCGTACCCGCGCGGGAGACAGCTTCTGCCAGGAGAAATGCCAACATCCTGCCTTCCACATCCTCCAAGAAAGGGACACAGTCCTCAGCTTACCCCCCAAAAAAAACCTGCATTCCCTCCTTTTCAGACAGTACATTAGAGGCAGATTTACTTCTCACAAGCCCCCCCCCCACCCCCACCCCCCCTAGCCATCGCCATCCTCCCCCCAATCATGGATTTTAGCAACATGCCACGGAAAAAATTTCAGCCCCGCTCATTTGCATATTTAATCAGACTGCAGAGAGAGGGAAAGCCACCGTACCCGGCTGAGTGTGAAGAGAGAAGGCAATTGTTATTCCGGGTATCAGTAACAGCGGGAGAGACGCTAACGGTGCGCCGCGCGCTTCGCTATCTGCGGGGAGGCAGATAAGAATTTGATTTAACGTCCAATTAAAAGGCGTCATTGAAAAATTACTTCAAATAAGCCTTTTTATTTTCTTTAATCAGTCTTCGATTCAAGTCTTCCTCGGGTCCGCTCAACCACAAATCGGGGACTCATGAATTTTGATTAAAAAATCTAAGCCCGTTCCTAACCAAAGCAGATTTTTTTTTTTCGTTACAGGGTTTGATAGAAATTTAATAAATCTATGAGCCCCTGCCAGCTCCATTTATCTTGCCGTTTCCACAAGGCGAGCCCATTATGCCCGGGCGCTAAATTATGAGGGGAGCCAGCTAACCAAAACTTCACAGAGCGATATTGAAGAGGAACTATAATCACTGCCAGTGAACCATATAATTGCAATAGAATACGGATAGCTGAAACATTAGCCCTGTTCCTAATGCGCGACATCCTCGCCTCGCGTCGGGTACAGGCAGCTCCCCCCCCCGGCAGCTGGTGGCCCTGACCGCTAAAATATGAGTTCCTGCCTGATTGCGACTGCTATTGTGACCCCCGACCGTGCGTGGCCTCTGTTGACCGAGGCTAAGTGTACTGTCTGCTGCCTTTCTACTGGGGAGATGAACCTTCTCACCATGCACATGCGTGCGCACACACACACATACCCAAACACACACGCAAACACACACACACACACACATGCGCACACACACATACCCAAACACACACGCAAACACACACACAGACATGCAGGCATCACAGTGTCACCACTGACTTGGCATGTGAGCTATTGGCTTTGCTGGAGTCCATTAAAATCAAAACTGCTCATCTTTTAAAGGCATGTACAAAATATTATGGAGCTGTCACACTTGAATCACACTCAAACACCGGTATACTCACTGGTATACACACTGGTATAATCACTGGTATACGCGCTGGTATACGCGCTGATATACGTGCTGGTATATGCACTGGTATACTCACTGGTATACACACTGGTATATGCACTGGTATACGCACTGGTATACTCACTGGCAAACGTGATGGTATATGCACTGGTATACGCTCTGGTGTACTCACTGGTATACGCGCTGGTATATGCACTGGTATACGCGCTGGTATATGCACTGGTATACGCTCTGGTGTACTCACTGGTATACGCGCTGGTATATGCACTGGTATACACGCTGGTATACGCTCTGGTGTACTCACTGGTATACGTGCTGGTATATGCACTGGTATACGCTCTGGTATACTCATTGGTATATGTACTGGTATACGCACTGGCATATGCACTGTCACAGGCCTGACTGGAGTCGGTCACCACCGCAGGGGTCCCAAACACATTCCTCTACAGGCTTTTCAGTGTGCCTATACCAATCACTCACTGCACCAGGATGTGCTTTTATTTCCTGTCTCTTAACTTCCTGACATCCGTGGCACGCCGGGGACAGACACAGAGGGAGGGACATCAGACAGGGACAGAGACAGAGGGAGGGACATCAGACGGGGACAGAGACAGAGGGAGGGACATCAGACGGGGACAGAGACAGAGGGAGGGACATCAGACGGGGACAGAGACAGAGGGAGGGACATCAGACGGGGACAGAGACAGAGGGAGGGACATCAGACGGGGAGGGACATCAGACGGGGACAGACACAGAGGGAGGGACATCAGATGGGGACAGAGACAGAGGGAGGGACATCAGACAGGGACAGAGACAGAGGGAGGGACATCAGACAGGGACAGACCCAGAGGGAGGGACATCAGACGGTGTCGGGGCCCATTTCTCAGCGGGTCCCGCCCCCTGCGCCCCATATCGCCGTGGGAGACGACGCTGTGATGTGTACCAACTGTCCCACCACATATGCTGGTCCTGACATTTTGATGTCTGACAGGGATCCAGTCATAGAGGCGAAGGGGGGCAGAACTCTTCAAAAGGAAAGGCTCTGTGTGAACCATCGCAGTGCAGCCATCAACCTCAACCCCATGCACAAAAAAACACCTTTTTTCCCTCCCTTTCTGGTGTTAAGCCACATAATACGACCCAGAGCAATAACATCTGTTACATTAATTCGTTGGGGAGGCCTTTGTATTCTGGCGAGTTTACCATTAGTGATTTTTCTCTTCTGTGGAGCAGACTATTCATTGCTTAAGAGCATTTATGTAAATGGTAAGCAGGGTTAAAACCATAATTATCTTTTGATTTATCCTGCAGTTACTGACCCTTATGCCATTAAAGGCGGGGATGGTCAATCCTGCCGGTAATTTGCTACAGTGATCCGGTGGACATTTTCTAAACATTGTCTCTGTATCAGCAGCATAATTATGCACATTAGATTTCCAATGTGGTGAGAGTTCATATACTATTGCCTGTCACCTGTTGCTTTTTGACTATAAATTAATATCAAAGCAGCCCTATTTACAAATGCATTGTATGTGCACAGATTGGATTTTATATCGTCAAGGTAATATGAAATTGAAGCCACCCTAATGCATTGTGGGAGTTTCATTAAATGAGTAGTAGGTGTAATTTTCATGGTCTTCTCATTGGGTTTAAGCTTGCAGACTGTGCCACAGTAATTTAAGATATATGATTGGAGCAGTAACCTAAAACCCGTTTTAATTCCAAGACAGTGAGACGACAGACTTGGTTAAGTGCAGTGCTTATTTTGGACTCATAAATCAAAGGGCTATGTTTGACAAGGGAAGATAAGGGAACACCCTTTAGAAGCCTGTAAATAAAAGATGAGCTTAGAATGAGTCTTATACTGTATGTGCATGTGTGTGTGTGCGTGTGCGTACGTGTGTTAGAGAATGTGTGTGTGTGTGTGTGTGTGTGTGTGTGTGTGTATGTGTGTGCGTGTGCGTGCGTGTGCATACGTGTGTCAGAGAATGTGTGTGGGTGTGTGTGTGTTAGAGAATGTTTTGTACATGTGTGATATGTGTGTGTGTGTGTGTGTGCATAGTGTGTTAGAGAATGTGTGTGTGTGCGTGTGTGTGCTTGTGTCTGTGTGTATGTGCACGTGTGTTAGAGAATGTGTGTGTGCCTGTGTGATATGTGTGCAGAAATGTGTCTGTGTGTGTGCATGTGTTAGAGAATGTGTGTGTGTGCGCCTGTATGATATGTGCAGAAATGTGTTTGTGTGTGTGTGTGCGCGCAAACGTGTGTTAGAGAATGTGTGTGTGCCTGTGTGATGTGTGCAGGAATGTGTTTGTGTGTGTGTGTGTGTGCATGTACGTGTGTTAGAGAATGTGTGTGTGTCTGTGTGATGTGTGCAAGAATGCGTGTGTGTGTGTGTGTGCATGTACGTGTGTTAGAGAATGTGTGTGTGTCTGTGTGATGTGTGCAATAATGTGTGTGTGTGTGTGTGTGTGCGTGTGTGTGTGCGTGTGTTAGAAAATGTGTGTAAGTGCATATTTGTGTGCGTCTTAAATGGTTCCACAACTGGAGATGAACATATTTTTATAGATCAGCCACAACACGATCTCCATAATCCTCATGATCTCGTCTTCCTCCACTCCACTGTAGTCTGTCTGTCTGCTGCTGTCTGTCTGTCTGCTGCTGTCTTTGAAGGGCTGAGAAGCGGATCTTCCTATGTGAGGTGAATGCAAGTAAATCTGAGCACAGTCCCGGTCTGAGAACAGTGTGTGTCAGTCTGGAGAAATAAAGAAATCCTGATGGTGATAATCGTGTCGGGGGTATGAGGAGGGAGCGGGTCATGCGACTCTCGTTTGGACTGATGTAAATGTGTGTGTCGTGTTAAACTGCTCACGGGAAAGCTGCCTGCATGGCTGAAGTAATTGCTCCCATATTTAAAATGCTGACCCCCTGCTTTCATTTCACCCTCTGACAGGAGAAGCAGTCTGGGACTGTTTGCTGAGCAGCCTGGGATTGTTTGCTGTGCAGCCCGGGACTGTTTGCTGAGCGGCAGGTTCCTCACCCATGATGGCTGCTCCGGGCTAATGAAACTCCTGGATGTCTGCAGTGAAGCACCAAACACACACACACACACACACACACACACACACAGCCGCGCATTCATATATTTGTGAGGACTTCCTAAACCTAACCCTAGCCCTAAACCCAACCCAAAGCCCTAAACCTAACCCTAAACCTAAGCCTTGTATTCCAATCATGAACCCTAAAATTAACTTTTCCCTCATGGGGACCATTCCCGAGTTCCCACGAGGGAGCATTTCACAACCTTTCTTATCCTTATGGGGACATTTAGCCCCCATGAAGTAGGCTAAACATGACCACACACACACACACACATACACACACACACACACACACACACACACACACGCATGCACACAAACACACACTCTCACGCACACACACACAAACACACACACGGTCCCACACACACACACACACACGCATACAAACACACACTCTCACGCACACACACACACGCACACACACACACACACACACACACACACACACACACACACGGTCCCACACACACACACACTCATTCACACTCACACAAACACACACTCTCACACACACACACACACACACACACACACACACACACACGGTCCCACACACACACACACGCATGCACACGCACACAAACACACACTCTCACGCACACACACACACACACACACACACACACACACACACACACACACACACACACACACACACTAGCTCGCCACAGAACGTATGCCATTTAATCAGCAACACTGCAGCTGCAGGTACAAAGACAGCCATTTACCCCCCCCCCCCCCCCCCCCCCCCCCCACAGACCCCCTGTCAGACCTGCCTGACTCAGTGCCCCATACAGATCTCACGGCCGCTCACGAAGATTGCGTCTTTTAACACACAGTTTGTGTACGTAATTGTTATTTAATTTCACTGGGCTCACCCCCTGCGCCTGACACTGCTCTGTATTCAGTAGAAATCAAAACCCACTTACATCACCAAATTACTAATGTCTCTGATAATTCAAATCAGCACCCTCATAAATGCCCATAGTTAGCAGCTACTGTAATTGTGGCAGAGTAAATTTGCATCAGATACAAATCTCCCTGATAGGGAAGCGTACAACAATAATTAATTGCTTCGGAGGCTCTTCCTACATGATGACAGTGAGAGTGCTGAGAGTGGAGTCTGATTGACACGCCCTGCAAAAAAAATGAAGATGAAAGGAGTAACAATGTGCTAGCATGTGCCTCTGTCTGCTTTGAGCCAGTGTCTGTTTGTGCTTAACATCCCTGGCAATCTCTCTCTCTCTCCCTCTCTGTCTCTTACTCTCCCTCGCTCCCTTCCCTCTTTCCTGGCGCTGTGAGGCAGCGGTGGAGAGAGCGGCCATTTTTGGCAGTAATTGGCACCATCTGTAGCTGTCAGAGACCACGGACGGGCATGCCGCAGCTAAGACATAACCAGCCGCTCTGGAGCCAGGCCTGTTGACATGGAGACATTAAATGGCATTGACCCGTTTGTTGCAGGCGGCTCGGGGATTCCGCCATCGGCTCGCCGGGCCTGGCCGCCGGGTCAACTGCTTCTGAGCCGACCGCTGACCGTCCCACACAACGCATGTCCTTACTGCCATTTTCTCCTTGTTCTTTTAGGAGGGAACAGAGCAGGCCAAACACGGCCCGAATATAGACCGAACCAAACGCTCACAGATCTCACCCTCCATTCACGAAACGTCAATCTACGATCAGCCGTTTTCGCACAAAAAACAGGCTGACGGTAGCCTCTTTTCAATTCAGCTGTAACTCCAGAATCCATTACTCAGAGCGAAGGACAAACAGTGTTGCAGAGAGACTGAACAGTGGCCTGAACTCAACACATCTGCAGCTGAAACTCGGTGAAAGGACAAACTGTGCCGCACTGTACTTGGACCGTGTGCCCCCTGTAACTTTAAACTCAAGAACGCTGTCAGTAATCACTTGACCGTGTCCTTCAGGTTTAATGCAGAACTCTGTCAACCCCCTCGCAGGTTTCAATGGTGTTTTTACTGTACAAGTCTGGACTGCAATCTGGGCTATTATGCGCACAAATTAAATGGGCACATTGTTAGTCATATTCCCCCGATGGTCTCGCCACTTTGACCTGGCAGCCCTCCAGTCGACCTGTTGCTTAATCCCCTTTCCCGGAAAAGCGGGCCATTGATATTTGGGGTCCCGGGGGTGGGTGAAGGGGGGCAACCACACACACCCATTCTTCTGCGCTCCTGTTTTCTCGGTACACGATCTCAAAGGCGATTGTGCGCCTCGACAAAAAAGGACTCTGACAGCGCTGGCCGCCGCCGCCGCCTCGCTGTAATCCAAGCCCGTGTACCAATCTCCGGGAAGGGATCTGAGATTCCTGAAGGGCGGCGATCTCAGAGAGGGCAGTGTTCACACTCCTGTCCTCATATTAAGGGCTGATAACCTGGCTGCCCCCCCCCACAAACCCCACTCAACCCTGCCTATTCATAACCCTACAAATAACTGCAATCTTTCTATCCCCCGTTAGATGGGCCCGTGAGACCGGTCGCACAATTTCACAATTTCTTACTACATTCTTCCTCCAAAATAATAACCACTTCTCTTCCCGCAAGTGACAAAAGTTATATTACTATTCCACCACCTATAATTTATTCACAATTAGCCATGAAACAAAAACATCCCAAAAAGTGTATTTCCTTTTTAATTTGTCCCCACAAGTTTCTTGTGGTTTCTTTCTGGCATAAACAATCCACAGTAACATACAGACGTTAGCGAGCTAGCATGCAAACTACAGCGTATTAAAAGCAGCGATGCAAATGAACCACTGGAACAAGCTAAATGACTTAGGAAACACAGAACCACAGATTCACATTCTCTGGACATTCTCACATTCAGCTAGACACAAGCTGCTAGCAGGAGCGCGGCACTGAGCCTGCTCTCTGAAGCTTGGCTTGCTGACATGGAATTGGTCAGAAAGTACTATTCTCAAGCAGCTCAACAGCAGCCATCTTTATTCCTGGTCCGGGAGGGCCGCAGGGTCTGCTGGTTTTTGTTGTTACTCTGCACTTAATTGATCAATTAAAGCAGTCGATTACACAGTTAAACTCACCTCACCTGGTTTCTTGGGTCTAAATTGGTTGTTGTATTTAAGGTGAAAACAAACACCAGCAGACCCTGTGGCACCCGAGGACCAGAAATGAAGATCACTGCTCTACTGTGACTATTTGTCATGAGTTGCAAGAGTGGGGTGGAACTTTACTTTACAACTTTAATTTGTATCACCAGCTAGCCACTGAACATCAATTTACAAGATCTTCTCCTGTAAATAGCAAGCATAAATGGGTAGCTATGGGAATAGATGCTACAACTGTAAGTACCTTTATGTGGCAGAAATGTTTATTATTTTATGTGCACTTGATTAGATGTCTTAAAATTGTGTTTTATTTAAAGTGATATAGAGACATAGATAGGTCTGGGCATGTTTACATGCAGTCAGGAGGGAAGGGGAGCTCAAATATTTAAATTAGATCAGGTCTGACATCTTTATATGTCAAGTGTGCATTTTTCTGCTGTTATGACCACCAAGCTCCCAATATACACAAATAGGCTAATACGCTGCTACTCTGCATGAGTTATTATTAGAGGTACGTCTTTGTGTGGTCCACAAGGCACTGACTGCCATACAATCACTTCAGATACCAAAGTGTGAATAAACAGAAAGAGTAAAGAAATCGGCCTGTTCTCTGACTGCATGGACTCCTAGGAAGCATATAAAGCATATAGGTGCAAATATACACGCATAACTATAAAAACATTCTGCATTTCAACTCTTAAGCAAATTTAAACTTAATAGAAACTGAAGTCCAGTTGTTTCATGTGAAATTAGCAGAAGCATAGATATGGAAGAACGGCCTATACAGGTTACATCCTGGGGGGAAAATAAATCTAATAAAAAGAGAAATCTCTATTTTCCCATTTATGACTCTAAACAGATAGGATTTCAAAATGCAGAACTGTGTTCAGTAATGGCCGAGGCAGCGAATAACAGCACACGATAATGAGGGCCATTCGCACCGTAGCGGCCGCTGGTTTTAAGGACGGTAAAAAAAAGTGTTTTGTCCTGAAGGTCTTGCGAAGATGCGTTTTTGTTATTCTGCTCTCGTCTGGGCGGACGCTAAAACTCGAGCAGCTATTTTCTGGATCTGTGGCGGTGGGCCGTAACTCAATCTGAGGAGAATCACTCTGCGGGCCAAGTTTCTTCCTGTTTATAATCTACTCGGCGAAGCTAAATGATGGCGGCTCTTAGCGCCTGCGTCCACCTGAACCCACAGCAGCTGTCAAACGGCCATGAGAGGCAATGGCGTCGCAATCTTCTCTACCTGCATCTGATTGGCACAGCTGTGGAGAGCATGAGACAGAGGCTATGGGCTTTGTGCTAAAAATGTAACACATTTAAGCGCGTGCTACATTTCCACTCACTTTCAACACAATGTTTTTACTACTTTATGAAAATGGTTCAACTATCTTACGGATAATTGTGTTCATTTAATGTTAAATGATTTAATTTAAATAATTTAATGTTAAAAGGACAGTAAGGTTGGAACCTGCACTAGCATTCCCCCATTGGTGAGACTTGGCCCCTCCATACATATGACGATTTACACCCTGAATGTTCTTTCCGAGGGACCCAACCAGCAGTCTAAAACCAGAGGGACCCAACTGGCATTCTGAGACCCGAGACGGAGGTCACAGTGTGCTTCAGCCCAATGCCAAACTGCGGCGTGAGACGGGGTCACACGTGAGGGGGTCCATCGCGCTTCCCCGCCTGTGGAGCGTGTTCAGCGAGAAAGCAGAGCCTGTTTTATTTCTGTCAGCGGGAACATAAATCCACAACACGGAGCTGTTGTTTTCCTGGGGAGAGCCACGCAGGTACACCAGTCACTCCCCGGGACACCCCACACGACCTGTACTCTGACACTGTGACGCTCCGTCCGACAGACAGCGGCAGCGAGGACCCCGGGCGTCGCCCGCTACGTCGCTTTGGGTGATCTTCTGGGCGCGCTCAGTGGCCCCGGGCAAAAAGCTAAAATATTCTGCACATTACATACTTCCCCTACTATTAATGAGGATGATTCACTGGTAAACAATAATTCGTTAAACGTACAAAGAACTGTTGTACAACTCATCCCTCAACAAGAAAAATCTATAAACTTCAAACAATTTATCTCAGCGAGCAAAGGTATGCTTCATATTTTGATTAGCAATTGTAATTTGCAGGGTGCCTAATATGTGCAATTCTCTCTCTCTCTCTCTCTCTCTCTCTCTCTCTCTCTCTCTCTCTCTCTCTCTCTCTCTCTCTCTCTCTCCCTCTCCCTCTCCCTCCCTCTCCCTCTCCCTCCCTCTCCCTCCCTCCCTCCCTCCCTCCCTCCTGGGATGGGAAAATTGCCATGCGATGGTACCACCGCAGTAACACGGTGGGCTAACGGATGACTGTGTCAGTTTATATTTAAGCCATCGTTAGAAAGTGATGCACATGTCTGCACATCATTTCAGAGCAGGGAGAAATAGAGGATGTTTCCAGAACATACCATACTCCTTATCAAGATGAAGAGAGAAAAACATGGATCTATACTGCCGGAAAGTCGTCCGCTTGCTGTGCGGAGCAAACTGATTACTGATAAAAAATTTATTTAGTTTATGTTTTTTTATTTATTTTAATTATTAATTACATTTCTTGTTGTTTAAATTTCTGGAAAGAACGGTGAAAACTTAATTAATCAACATGGTTTCGAATTATTAATGTTTTCATTAAGTATACAATTGGGGTTGCACGCCAATTAAAACATAGCTATAACCATAGACATAGAATGTAGAATATATAATGCCAAATTAAGTTAGAATTTAGGAGCACTCTTCCGAAACAAGATTCCATACAATGAAACCATTCTGTACAATGTACATTTGCTGTTGTGAGGTCTGATTTAAAATGTTGTACAACACATTATTAACAAAAAAAATCACTCAATTGCATGATCAACATTTGAATGCAAGCCTAGAGGTGTATAATTAAAAAAAAAAAAGATAAAGGGCTTTAAAAAAATCAATGTTCTCCTCTTTCATAGTGCCCATGCTCTTTGTGAAATAACTAATGGCCACACTCATACCAATGCAGAACATTCTCCTCTCTGTTAATTCAACTGAAATCAATTAATGAGTCTAGGATGCTGATAGAGAAACCCATACAATTACAGATCTAATGGCAGTTTGTGGGGATGGTGGGGGTCCTTATAGGTATACGCAGAACATATGGGAATCTAAATCCAATTAACCATCCCGGTAAATGGAATCCCCAATAAAATGCACTTTACAGTTTTTATCAGTATTAGCCTTTATTGAATGATACATAATTCAGGAATTCCCTTTGACCTTGGAGCTCAGCACAGTTAAGACCGGACCCTTCCCCCTTCACCACCAAACCCAGAGTCCAAGCCCCGAAACCCCCCCACCACCGTACTACAGCATGAATGACCGTGCCTTGCCACAGCCTGTGTGTTTACAGACAGGCCGTGTAGTATTTCACACCACTGAGCTGAAACGAGCTCTCCTTCAGCTGGAATGGGCGGGAGAGCGAGTGGGGGCGGGCGGGCGGAGGTCTACTTCTCATCAGGCCATTTTTCACAGATACTTATTTATTTCTCTCTCCTGATGATAGCCATGCGCTTGACAGAGACATAAGACACTTCCCCTGCCAACTTGTTTTTGTGACTGGTGGGGTGGTGGTGGTTGGGGGGGGGTGAAGCGCATCAATTCGCTGAAATCGCCTGCCGCCTCTCTTTTCTGTTGTTTCTCGCGGCGTTAGTCTCTCCTCGCGGAGATTTGCACGGGCGATTTCCGCAAAGCGGAGGATTTTACATGTCGAGCGCGGGTGGTGGGGGAAAAAAACACCGCAAACCACGTAAACTGGAAAATCCAAATCCTTCTCAAAGGTTGAAACTCAGCGAAATGATCTCCAATTAAAAAGTCATAGGATGAGTTTGGGGCTAAGACCTGGAGCCACTGGCAGGCCAGAGAGCAACCTGCTGGGGTCAGATACACCCATGGCGGATAAGGAGGCGCGAGCACACCTCCTCCACCCCAGCCAGGGACACCGCGTGGTGGTAGAGCAGCTGCCTTTAAATGAACACCGCCCCTGTAATTAGTATCATCCATCATATTTTAGGTTTGGCTCAGTGCACAAGTTATCACTGCAAAGAAAAGCACTTAAAAAACACAACAGCATACCTGAGTCATCAACACCTGCAGACACAGTGTATAGGCCTGCTCCTGGGTGATCAAGGGCTGGAAAATCACCACATTCATTATGTAGGCGTACACACACGCACGCAGGTACACGCGCACACACACACACGCGCACACACACACACACACACACACACTCACTCACTCACTCACACACACACACACACACACACACACACACACACACACACAAACACAAGCTTTGTCTCCCACAAGCACAACATGCACATGTATATTCCTCTCTGTTGTAAGCGCACACACATACACACACAAGCTTTGCCTCTCACACACACAAAATGTGTGTGCATACTCATCTCTGTTGTACACATAAGCACACACACATACACACACAAACAAGCTTTGTCTCTCACACACAAAAAGCACATGCATACTTCTCTCTGTTATACACATAAGCACACACACACAAACAAGCTTTGTCCCTCACACACAAAATGCATGTGCATACCCCTTTATGTTGTACACACAAGCACACTCAAACAGAGCTTTCTATCACTGTAGTAAGTGAGTGAGTTTGTGAATGAGTGAGTGAGTGAGTGAGTGTGAGTAAGTGGAGTGAGTGAGTGAGTAAGTGGAGAGAGTGAGTGAGTGAGTGAGTGAGTAAGTGGAGTAAGTGAGAGAGAGAGAGAGTGAGTGAGTCAGTGAGTGAGTGAGTGAGTGAATGAGTGAGTGAGTGGGTGAGTGAGTGTGAGTAAGTGGAGTGAGTGAGTGAGTGAGTAAGTGGAGTGAGTAAGTGAGAGTGAGTGAGTGAGTGAGTGAGTGAGTAAGTGAGAGTGAGTGAGTGAGTGAGTGAGTGAGTAAGTGGAGTGAGTGAGTGAGTGAGTGAGTGAGTGAGTGAGTGAATGAATGAGTGAATGAGCCCCTCCCTCCCGCATGCTGTATAGACACAGCAGAGCTGCAGGGAAATCCCACTTCACAGGCACTACTGTTGACCTGGGGTCATGACCCCATGAGCTGCTGAGCTCTGGACGCTCCGCACTTCCGCACAGCCCCAGACTGCACTGCACAGAGCTGGCATTCTCTCCATCTCGCACAGTC
Organism: Ilyophis sp. 1 JC-2022; assembly: GCA_022702515.1. Taxonomy (NCBI): domain Eukaryota; kingdom Metazoa; phylum Chordata; class Actinopteri; order Anguilliformes; family Synaphobranchidae; genus Ilyophis; species Ilyophis sp. 1 JC-2022. The sequence continues at coordinate 99,119,093 of CM040397.1, read as the reverse complement.
ACGTGCCAGCCCTTCAGCCCTTTCACCCGTCTGCTGCCAACAAACAAAAACCCAGCTCACAGATTATCCCTCCCTTCCCATTCTACACACAGTCGGGTTGCTTTGCATTACCAAGTAAACCATTATCAAGTAAACCGTACTTAGTTTTCAATTCTACAATTCACTAGACATGCACAGTCTTTTGGTCATGATGCATAAAAATTAATATAAATAGGATTATCTATATTTACTGAATAATTGCAATCACTAGATTAAAACAAAGTGATGTTGTGATATAATGCAGCTAAACAGCAACATCTGAGAGAGAAGAACATAAACAGCTCAATGAACCTGGATGAATACCAACATCCTAGCACTCTCTGTGCATGACTGCTGTCAGCTGTATCAGGGGTGATAAAACAGAACTGACCCGAGCACAAACGCACACACACACACACACACACACCACAAGGCAAAGGGGACAGCGTGTTTTAAATGCGGCGGAAACATCCCGGACCGGCGTCGACCCCCACGGCCGATCAGGCAAAGCCACGCCGCAGTGAACCGGTCGGCAGAGTCGACAATTACGGCTTCACGTCCAAATTCTCGCCGTCTCCGTATTTATGTATTCATCGTTACCGAATCTCCGTTAACAGCCCTCCAGATGCGAAATACTCAAAATTATAGTTTGGCACTTGTGTGTAAATTTGCATATCTGGACACGCTCTGCCTGACACAGTCAGAAAATTGCACAGTGGATGTTTTCATTTTCTTTTTCTTTTTTTAACACACCACCACAGATACCGGGCTACAGCAGACAAGGCTGCATAATACATTGTTCAGTAAAGCCCTGGGCTACACACCGTTTTTCAGACGACAGAAATGCACTTGGCTTGGAGAAGGCTAGTATGGAAATATCGTACGATGTCAAGGTGTTATGCCGCATTTTAATTGATAAAAAAAAAAGTCTGCAGATACGCTGGGTTAACACAGTGACATTTTCATTCAAGGAACGGTAGGTGTTTGCAGCTTGTACGGCAATGTAAATAAAGAGATACAAATGGTTTATAAGGAGAAACAAATTATTTCTACACAGATTTGCTGATCCTTTTGTGAATGTAAGATCCATAGATCGCTCTATTTGTATACATACCGCGTTGGGGTGAGGTGGAGGTTGTGAGAATGGTCTGGGGCCTCTTTAACATACAGATTCAGAACATCCAGGTATGTGGATACAGATGCACGTAGCCGATGTGTATGCAGTGATGGTTTCCCTCCACCGGGAAAGGAGAAAACCTGATGCCAGACCAGGGAATTTTCCCATCACATCCGTGTTTATCACTCAGCTTGGCCGCAATTATAGAGCAGTAAATCCATAGTCTAATCGTGTTCCATGGCCACCGGCCCTGATTCATAACGGCTCTCCTCGAACGGACACAAAGCACGTGTCACAGAAAGGAGAGGGCTTCAGCGATAGCGAAAGATCACGGCGAGCTCTCGCTGTAGCTCCGAGTCACGCTGAAGTCGAGCACAAATCCCCTAATTTATTAATCAAATCTCTCCGGGGCCACGAGAAGCCGGGGTTGTGTTTCATCGAGTGCCTTCCGTAACAAATAACTCCAAATCACAGAGGACAAACAGAAACCAAACGTACCTCAACCCCGACAACAACTCCCTCCCTGCCCCCGCTTCAAAGTTCAATCTATAACAAATAAAAATCTGATGTTTGTGGGCAAATAGTTAATCTGCTACTAAGAACTGGTCTGATTCAGTCAGCTAATGGCCCATAGATGTTTGGCGTAGATGTTTGGCATTAAGCGCGAGGGAGTTTGGAGGCAACTCACAAAGTAATAGGGTAACGGCGCGTTATAATGGTTCAGAAACTGGGCTTGTAACTCAAAGGTTGTGGGTTCAAGCTGTGGTGCTGTGGTTGTATTTGTGAGCGTTTCAGCAAATAACCAGCTGTATAAACAGATTATATGTCAAGTGTAATCTGTGAAAATTGCTCTGGGTAAAAGAGTCTGCCGAAATGTAAACATAACATAAATAAAATATACAATAATACAAATTAGTGGGGATTTAGTGACACTGGAAACTATAAGTGAACCTTGCGTAACAAGAGAGTAACAAAGAACATGTATGTTTAATGTTATTTAGCTATTTAGAGAACTATAGCTATTTACTGAAGGCGTTCAGCTGAAATACGATAACGATATTGTTATAAGCCTATAACAATCCTATATAGGCCTACTCGCACTTGAGACCTGATGTCAAGCCATATCAGCACACATTTTACCGTAGCACAGAACTGATACAAACTAATCCGTAATACATGTACTCATTAACCTGGAATACTCAAAATACCCGTGCGTTTCCTTAAAATGCATACGATCATTTGACGCCACGCCACATTGTAGTTCAATGCACTTCCTTCTCCTCGCTCAGACGTCTAACGATCTGCACCCTCTGCCAGGATCTTCAATCTGACGGTTTTATCGTCATTTGTGAAACTGGCACGCATGGATGTATCACATGTCCTTGGGAATTCTGGGACATGATGTTCTGTGGGGCCGAATGTGACGTGAATGCGCTTGACTTATCATCCCGTATTACATTTAACGGTAATGCAGTGAAATGACTCTACCCTCAGCGTAACAGCGGGGGACTCTTCTCGTGTTTCAGCCTGGCAAAGCAAGGAGAGCTAAAGGCAGTGGGAGGCTGTTGGTCTGTTATCCCTGCAAATGACAACATTTCCTCGTCACATTGTTTTGGCCACTCGATGTGACAACTTGTGTAGCTCAATTTACTCACACCTTTTACATGAATTTAACAAAAACCATGCATTCACAACCCATAAAGAAAACATCAAATGGTTACATGACGATTTCACCTTAAACAACCTTATCTTATGAGCTGGTAACAATCCTGCTGACTATCATGTGTGTGTGTGTGTGTGTGTGTGTGTGTTTGATTCTTTTGATTACACATATAACTTTTTGCTCACAAGATGCAACAATGGATTTTTTTTTCTTCTGTGTGTTTGGCGTGTGTGTTTGTGAGTTGCCATTTCCCCAAATACAAGGTGGTATAAGAAGTTTTTAAATAATGCATGTGTATACATTTGATCAACTCATAGAGCTGGCAGATGGCATACAGTGGAGGGCTATATCGAAGGCTATTTCCCATGGGAGGACAATTGTACATTGCAACTGCTGGCAATAAGCTGTGTGTGTGTGTGTGTGCATGTATATTTCACTGATCGTTTTGTAGATTACAACTGTACCCTGTTTTTGATCCATGAAGGTGCTCCAGTCAACCAAAATGAACAAGTAGGCCTATTTACTAGTAATATATTTTAGTTATTTATTCACATTTTTACAATATTCTGGATGTTTTGCATATCCCTCTGTGCCTTAATGAAATGTTGGCAAGAGAGAGAGGGCGCATAAAAATACAAATTGGAAGTAGCATTATATCCAAGCTGTAGTGTGACATTAGCCAAAAGAAGCACCCTTAATTTCAGTGCTGTGTGTATATTCTCTGGCTTGGCAGCTATAGCGGGTGGCGGGCTATGGGATGTGATATTCTCTTTTTTATCATGAGCTGACAAGCTGCCTAGGAAAGTGGCTTTTGATGGATATTATGCAAATGATGCCAGCTGTTACTGCTAATGGGGAAGCCTCCAATAATTCCTTATTTTCCTCTCAGTAAAAGGAAGCTTTTCTTCTTTCATTCATTCATCTGCCCGTTAATCCAGGTGGGCTTGTGGCCCGAAAATTCTGACAAACAGTACATTCTGACAAACTGTTTGGGGCGAGAGCAGGAGCAGCCATTTCCAGCGCCGCTCCACTCCCCCAAACACACCATCTCCCCCCCCCCCCCCACAACCTCTGAAGGTACAACACTGTGCCTTGAGCTCCCACTTCGCCAACAAAGCTCATTAACTCTTGTGCTCCGACAGCGTTGTTGCAGGAGAGGCCGTTCGGTCTTTATGTACTCTCACAATGTACTGTGCGCGGGTTCCTCAAGGTCAAATCACCCCGCAGTGAGCAGAACTCGCGCCAGGAGGCTCCACATCAGCTCGGTGAGCTGACTCCGCCGTACAAATTACCGCCAGCGCGCACTTGTAACACAATCATAATAATCGCACCTTCATTTAAAAGCCCACCAAGCTGCTGTTATTTGCTATTTTAATACAGCGGACGTTTGCAAGTGCAGTCCATTAACCTGTCAATGGAAGGTGCCTGACTGATATCTTTAAAACCGTGAGGCCAGATTGAATAAAAAACCAAAATGCAAGAATATAACAGTAATTCTGGATGTGACAGTTGGACTCATTATAATGAATAAAAAATTGTAACACTTACTTAAATCAAGAAAGAATAGTGTTATTTTTCCCAACAGGCTACAATACAGAATTATGAGTTGTTGAAAATGAACATTACAGGTGCTGAAATGATCAAAATGTGTATCAACTGATAAAAATCTAAATAAAAAATGCTAAGCTTTATCAAAATGATACAGAGTACACTGCCCTAAGATTTAAGAAAGACCTAAGACAATCCGCCCTGGCTCATCTCACATAATCTGCATAAACAAAATCCAGGAACAATTTATTCTCATTTTCGACTATTGTTTATTTGATATTTAGCAGGGGAGTCTGTACTTTTTATGTTTATGATTCACATTACTGACTATATCAGTGCACTTGCTACAAAAGGCTCAAATTAATGAACTCCAATGAATTGGGAAGCGATTTCTAAACAATGGCTGATGAGGAGACCTCATCAAGCATGACTGGGTGAAATATCACAGTGTCACAGTGACCTATTTCTGAGAGCCGAGCCGGCGCTGTCAGCTCCCATCACTCCCTGGCAGGCCCACCTACGCCACTGCTCCGCCTCCCCCAAACTATTTAAACTATCGTGTGTAAATATGGTTTCCGACACTCTTTTTGATGTACACGCCTTTCCGTTTTCATTGGTGTCAAATTAAGCGGCATTAACTGGGGAACCTACGAGCGATAAGGCGCTGGATTGTAATCCTGATCTCGACCAATGAGGCAGAGCGAGGTCTGGTCATGTCAGGTTAAGGGCAGAAGGGGGTCATGGAGTTCATGGAGGGAGGGGGGCGTTAGGTGGCCCCTCGTTCTTCTGACGGACTGATTTCAGGTCAGTTCTGAACAGGGCCTTTTCTTTTTTTTCACCCACTGAGCCACAGTAAGGCCTGTTTTCCTATCATCTTCTGACGGGCTGATCTCAAGCCAGTTCTGAAAACAGTCACGGGGCCAGTCCTTTTTTCCCCCCCCAACAGAGCCACAGTAAGCCCTATTTCCTCCAATGTGAATGTGAAGCATTCGTAAAGCGTAAACACTACAAAAAAAAAAAATAGAAATATGAGAGTGGGCAACCCTCCAACACAGGGAAAAATCACAACCCTCTTCACTCACTAAACCAGCCCTTAACCTCCATCATTCTGCAATCTGCTCTTAGAATGAATATGCACTCACGGTTCTAGTGTGTCTCAGCAGGCTAAAACAGAGCCTCCATGTGTCTCCGAGCACCCTCTGTCAACTTCACTTACACTTTCCATTCCTTTCATTTTATGTGGCTCAAGTTTACTTCTCCGTGCAATCCCTGCCAAAAGAGCGCGAGGAGTAAACATGTCAAGCTCGCCTTTAACAATAAACCACGCAGACACAAGCCCAAAACAAGACTCTGGAAAAACAAGCTTTTCCTTACGCACCCAAGACAGGATTGTCATAACACAAAGCTGTTGGGTGTTTCAGAACACGCGGGCCTTCGCTTAGACTAAAGGACGGTGTGACGGGACGCTTCAGTTACCGGAATAAGAGCCTCCCGTCTAAGCTGAGGCCTATCAAGGATTGGACCGCGGAACGGTGTACTGAAGCGACCTCGCCATCGACACGTGGATCCCTAAACGTATGGCAGAGCTTTATCGCAGCCACTACCCAACGGTGTCGGTTAATGGGCAACACGTAGACTGGATCATTCTGGAAACTGGAATGGCTGCGCTCACTGAAACGGGAATGGCTGCGCTGTCAGATGGGTGTCCATCTTGTCATCATTTCATCTCTCTCTCGCTCTCGTGTTTTTTTATGTGCATAGACACACACAGGCTCAAGCCAAAGTCACTGCACACTGTAAATAAAATTTGATCTAAACACGACGTAAAAGCCGCTATACATCACTAAGCAAATGCCAAGTCAAATATTTGCAATATACATGATGCAAACATTGATGGAAAATATGAAGGAAAAAAACAAAAAACATACACACACACAAAAAGGTATCGCACAACCAATTAAAAATAGTCTTATAACTAAGCTAAGTGGCTTGCAGCCAACACACGGCACCTTATAAACAAATCATGAGTTTTATATATAACAGATTTATCTATTGAGTGAATGTACTGGAGGAAGCAGCTACACAGTATGCCCAGAGTATATTACAGTATCTTTCTGCAAAGTCATTATGATGGCCGATCCAGCCCTTTAAGACTGGGTCCCAATCAGAGCCCTATCTACTGCGCCCTGTGTCCTGCGTACAGTGCACTGGCAGAAATGTGACGTTTAATGTGCGCTGTTTAGCATGTGACGTGCAGTACGCGAAAAAAATCTGCCATACTATTTTCCAACCGTACTGTGGAAGTGTCGTAAAACGTCCCACCCTTGTTGTTTTTGTTGCATTTGAAAAAAACCGTCAGCGAAGCTACGCCTCATTTTTTAAAACGAAGCTTATAGTAGCTTATAGAAGTCATATTTAGGCGACCAAAATGTTTGTTTAATTCTTGAAAGGCGTGCTCCCGAAAAGTATACTATATTTAGGACTATATTACTATACTTAGAGAAAATTTTTTGTCCTGTCTACTCAACAAGCCTTCCTAATAGAATGGAAAGGTGCTGATTCGGATACAGCCTTAGTCTCCAAACAAATGAAGTGAAAAGCCCTTGCTCTCAGGGCAATACCCCAGTGACTGCACCCTCACCCCTAATGAAATGTGGAAACAATTAATTTTACAACTTTGAGGTAACCTGCCTCTTTGACGTTTGTGTCCCTCCTGGACCTGACTTGTTAAATTTTCCTGAACCTAAGACGAGACACAAATTGCATTCCTGGCTTATGATTATATTTGCATTATCAAATGGAATCAACATTTCAAGCCTTATTAACATTAACAATTTCTAACATTCTATATTCTTCACATACAGCATGTTTCCCTGCTGGTGGGACCCTGTTAGTTCTGTTTTATTTATTAAACTGCACTGATATCCACAGCTCTCTTCAGTGCATGCTTTTTATTCTGCTCTTTTCCTAAAAAAGAATGAAGGGAGAGAATAAATGTTGCCATTGTGAAACTGAGCAGAAAATCCTGGACAATAAATAAATAAATAAATAAATAAAATACAAAGGAGGAGCAGGGTTTAGTCTGGCACAATGCTGCCCAACCATGCACTTGCTCAATAGTTACTTCAATATTTTAACAGACAGGCAGAAAAAGGTCTCCTGAATAGGGATTTATAAAATGTATAAATGAGACTTTGCCCTTTTCACAGTACCCAAGACAGGGGACAGACACAGAAATAAACATAAAAACTGTTTGGTCAAAGTGCCTTGGCGCAATTGCTCAGAAAAAAACCCAGTTAAGATGCAGGTGTTATGTTCTGAGAAGACTAGTGTCCGGTACAGGAGGAAGACCATGGGCTGTGTTCTGAGAAGACTAGTGTCCGGTACAAGAAGAAGACCATGGGCTGTGTTCTGAGAAGACTAGTGTCCGGTACAGGAGGAAGACCATGGGCTATGTTCTGAGAAAACTAGTGTCCGGTACAGGAGGAAGACCATGGGCTGTGTTCTGAGAAAACTAGTGTCCGGTACAAGAGGAAGACCATGGGCTGTGTTCTGAGAAGACTAGTGTCCGGTACAAGAGGAAGACCATGGGCTGTGTTCTGAGAAGACTAGTGTCCGGTACAAGAGGAAGACCATGGGCTGTGTTCTGAGAAAACTAGTGTCCGGTACAGGAGGAAGACCATGGGCTATGTTCTGAGAAAACTAGTGTCCGGTACAGGAGGAAGACCATGGGCTGTGTTCTGAGAAAACTAGTGTCCGGTACAGGAGGAAGACCATGGGCTGTGTTCTGAGAAAACTAGTGTCCAGTACAGGAGGAAGACCATGGGCTGTGTTCTGAGAAAACTAGTGTCCGGTACAGGAGGAAGACCATGGGCTGTGTTCTGAGAAAACTAGTGTCCAGTACAGGAGGAAGACCATGGGCTGTGTTCTGGGAAGACTGAGGTCCGATACAGTATGCACGGCTTGGCAGAGCTGCATTATCAGCCATTCCTGGAAATGTTTCCTGTCAGACCAGGGGAGTGGACTTCCATGGAACATGACCACTGCTCCGCTGAATATGCCAAGAGCTGCTTAATAACCCAACCTTTTTTACTGTGAAACTGGCCGTCACTCAGACGCGCGAAAACCCCGCGTGGTGAGCGTCTAATAACAAGTGATATTAAAGCAGTGCGATTTAAATCAAATATTACTGCTTTTCCCCCGCGAAATTAACCCTGTTCTGTAACATTCACATGTTTTCTTTGAGCACTATCCAATAATCGAAAGGACAATTCATTTGATTAGCAGTTGGTCTTCACCAGACTGACTACTACACGCTGTTGGCATGGTATTAAATTTAACATGTCATCATTTTAAGAGCAGGGCATTTACTGAAACGATGTGGGTTAAGTACACTACTGGGGAGTGCAAAAGCACTGCTTCCTCCTGGGATTAGAACATTCTAGTCTGAAGCTCAGCCAGGTCTCTAAACATCTTGGCAAACTATCGCCAATACAATGTGTGAGACTCAAATAACTTAACAGAGGTGTCTCGATGCCATCCACATGCTCATTGAGAGCCGCGATGTCGGCAGTTCGACCGTGTGACCTTTGTCGCATGTCTCTCGCTCTCTCTTGCTCCCATTCTTCCTGTCTCTCTACACGGTGCGGTCCAATAAAGCTGAAAAGCCCTAAAAATATAACTTTAAAAAATAATAATAACTTTAAGCAAGAAAGATACCATGAGAACCATATTTATTATTAATATACAATGGAAGTTGGGTGAATTATTAAATTATCATAACTTTTCTCATATGGAGCAGAATATTCCTTAAAATTATTTCCAAGGTTCACAAAGAAATAGTTTTTTTTTGTTATCTAAATATAGTCAAATGTACAGCTGAGGTAAGTATTTTATTTCATTTCTGGATTTACCCAATGAGGTAAGAGCTTATATTGTTTTGCAGATTTTGCCCCTATTGTTTGGCATGTTAAGACTTCATCGGTTGGACACTAAATGACTGCTGATTTCTGCCAAATCCAAGGACTTGGAAGGCCAAAGGCATAATCATGTGTGATAATGAAGATGAAATCCACCATAACAGAAACAAAACATAACCACCTTGCTATTCATCTCCCTCGATTTTAATGCTGCTGAGAAATGCCGTTAAATGACTCACCAACAGGGCCAATCAGGATTTGGCAGGAAATTTGCATAAACTACAAGGACATCCGCTGGCATTCCCCGTGTAATTCTTTCCCCTATTATCCTTTTAATCTCAGCACACTCCCCTCCCCTAAACGCAAGCCTTCAGAAGGAGACAAGAGCCAGGACTTTGCATGCAGCCAGCAAACTCTCTCCATTATGTCTGATCAAAACGAGCAATCAGCCAGGGGGGGGTGGATTTGATAAGCGCGCAACTGTCATATTTCTGTGGTCTTCCGCCGTCATACGTCAACTCAGCGCCACAGTCTGATGGGGTTAATTGTGACGAGCTGCTGCCAAGAATCTTGAAAAGACAGTAACTCTATTCCAGCTTCAATCTGTATATATATATACACATATACATATGGACGCATCTCGCTAACAAGCTAGCTAATTGGGATGTAACTACTATAGCACTAATGCTAACTGAACTGCACATTCTTATATTACAGAAATGGATGTACTTTACCCTATGATTTTTTGGTAATATCGGGCATTGATGATGTAAATGTTTGCGGTTGTCTTGCATGTTCTATTTCTATTCTAATACATATTTCAGCTATTTTTGTTAAGACCTCAGTGTCTTATTTTTGCAAAAATACATCCTTAATTATTATTATTGGACACCATTTATTTAATAACATTAAATGTCCATGATACAATCAATAATCTTGAAAAACCAAGAATACACATTAGTTCTATAAGCCCCGTCTCTTTGGGGGGAAAATAAGAACATTGTGTAAAAAAGACAAGCCTGCATTTCTTGTCTACAAAACAAAAGTGTAAAAATAAAATTAAAAAGACAAGTCCTTAACATTTCAAGAAAGAGTGCTCTGAAAAGAACATATCACACAAGAAGTGCATATCTTTTCCCATCTATCCATCTGCTTCATTGTTGCTCTGAAGCTCTGCCTCGTGGGTTAGTGACGAAGCGTAGTAGTTCTATAAAGCCCATGTAAAGCCAGTTGCTATGACTATTTTTTGGAGGGATCAAAATGGTTATCTGGTCGCCAATGCTTTATGATCCTGACACACTTCCTGGGTAGCCTTTCAGAGCACGCAGAACGTAGCATACTAATCAATACCCCCGGTGATGACAGGATGATACTAATCAATACCCCCGGTGATGACAGAATGATACTAATCAATACCCCCGGTGATGACGGGATGTCTCAGAGACCATTTAACAAAATCATCTTTCTCAGCCATACACCGATTCTGTCAAAATATTTCTCCGAGTAGGGCTGAGTGTCTCTCTCGAGTTTCATTCTTGGCTAGGGAAGCACGGTACAGGGAAAGATAACACCTTGAGGTTTGATTCTGTGCTGACGTTGATTGACAGAGCTAAATCTTGGGAGGGGAAAACGTAATCTGCTCAAAAGGTCAGGCATGCAGGCAGGAAAACTGTTTCACCAAGTGAGCGTGAAAGTCAAAGCCAACCTTAGTATCGCCATACATATGTTTCTGTACGCCATAAAACTCTGTCCACCTGGGTGGCATAGTTAAAACAAGAAATATATTGCCTGTGAGGTGGTTGAATTGATAGAAGCCCTTATTGCCAAGGCCTACAACACAGAAACAAAGTACGTGCAAACAAAGAACAAAAATTCTCCCCAAACAAGAGAGTCCCAGGAGAGCCATTTCAAGAGAATCTACCTCTCTTTATACTAAAACAAAACAAATCAAATTTAAAGTCCTTGAAGGTGTTTTCCTTTTCTCATAATGTCTTCCCTAAATACAAAATAATTTTCGACATTTAATATGAAGAAATCACATAAAAATAAATGTATCGCTTGAGTCTCTCTCTCTCTCTCTCTCTCTTTCTCGCTCTCTCTCTATTTCTCTCTCCTTCTCTCTTCTCTCTATCACTGCATGTCTGTCAGTCTCTTTCTGATTATTCCACAGTCACGTTAGGGTCACAGTGAGTCATATGTCAGCAAGATGAAAACGTTGCCCCAATCACTACACCTACACCCCTCTACCACTCCCCACCCCAACCCCCCAACACCACCTCCCCCCTCTACCATCAACGAGGCGGAGGCCAGCTGGAGCCCGCCCCGCAGGGGGTCCCTCTCAGAGCCTGCCCCCTGCTCCAAAAACAACATCCATCTCCATTTTCCTCTGAGCTAGCTGCTCAGAGAGGAGCACTCTGAGCAATTAAAATTCCCCAGGTTTTTATTCCTTCCACATGCTTAACTGTATGGTGTATCGGCGCCATATGTTTCAAGATGCTAGATACCACAATTTAGAGCCGAATTGCCTCTCGCTTCTCTATTAAACAAAGCAATAGAACAGCTGGCTGGCTGGCGGCGCTTGAGCGACGGTGACGGCGACGTGTCGACCTGTTTCTGGTGTGCGCCGTCCTTATTTACCAGCACTACTCTTTCTTCATTTGCTTCTCGCCTGTGATGGACGTGGACAGAGGACGAGTCATTTTTTTTATGAAGATGGCGATGGTCCAGCCGCGCGTTTCAGGGCGAGGGCCCGTGAGGTGCTTGTCCCCTGGTTTGACGCACGAGGGAGGGGTTTCCAGAGGAGAGCGGATCGGCGGGGAGCTTTGGCGGGCGCGTGCCGCTGGGATCGGCTGTCACGTCGCCGGCCGCCCCGGCGGGCTGTCTGATTCAGGGGCGACGCGTCGGGAGGCGGGGATTTCATCGGCTCTTTTTGGCTGCTCTTCTCCCACCGCAAAGCAGATGCACAATTCGGTGTTTATCTGTGACCCCGACGTAATTCACGACGTACCGCGTGTGCATCACCGACATGACCATTTTATTATTTTTTTCAAAAAGAGCGTCACTGTTCTTAATGACATTATATTTTTTTAAGATGTTCCATTATCCCGGCACACAATGAAGGCGCTTACAGGAAGCGCCACTTCAACTATATGAATAAGGCAAAGAAGCAAAAAGAACAAATGGAAGTGTTCTATCGTCTGTACCAGAACAGCTTGTAGTATCCCATGAGTCTTTTGGCCTCTGCCAACCCCGCCCCAAACCGAGCACCTACAGGCTACAGCGACCCAGGCAGTTACAGGGGATTCTCACACAGCCTGTCACACGGCATTTTTACTGCATCTCCAGTCACGGCTGCCTGTCGTTTCTGACAGATGTCTGACTTTCGGGGGCAAGTCTCTGTCATCTCAAATCCTCCCCAAACAAGGCAAATCTCAGGAGGGCCCCTTTCATCACAAATCAAAACAAATCAAATTTCAAGTTCTTCAAGGTGTTTCGTCTATCCCTAAATATAAAAAAATATAAAAATACATCTCTAACTTTCAATTTCAATTTTCTTGACATATAATAAACAGATATTCTCTCTTTCTCCCTCTCTCCCTCGCTCCCCTTAAAGAGAAAAACGGCTGTCCGGTCGCTCATTCAAAATGTAGCATTGTTAATGTCTCGCACATTCAATATAATATTTCCCCCTGGATTTAATTTTCTCATAGAACAACCCTGGGTGCCTTTCAATGCATTAACATTTGATTGTAAGACATCCTGGATCTGATATAACCATTGGCAGTGGCACAAAATCAGGGCTACATAAAGTGGCTCGTAAAATGTTCTCAGTGCAGATAATGTATCCCATCCACGGTCGGTGTCCTTCCCAAGTGCGGGCCACTCTGTCCCGTATGAGAAGCTCCAGTCTGACTTCAGCGATAAGCTCAACAAGCCCCACCGTCTCCCGTTCCCCCCCCCCCCCCAGGGGGGTAAATCTATAACATATGAAGGTGTTCTAATGCACATAAATCAGAAACATTAATATCCCCTCTCTCCTTCTGAACCGGACAGCTTTTTTCTTTTTAAAGAGAGTGATGGTTTAGGCCTTCAAAATAAGTACATTACAGTCGGTCAGGAAGGGAGAGAGCTTTCTTTATAACAACAATGACAGCTCTGTGTTTCACTGAAAGGACCGACGGAGACTGGGGAGGGGGGGGTGGGGGGTGGGGGGAAGCTAAGCTGCGTGAGAGAGTCCAGAGATACACGCCGGCGTTGATGTAGAGCGCTGGGAGACACTCAATGACTTAGCGCCATGGAGAACACCCCCAAGGGTGCACCTCAAAAGTACTACATAGTGAAATGTCCAGTGTAAATTCAACTCTACCAGTGTACATATGAGTCTAATTGGGACCATATGTACTCAGTAAAAGTCGATTTAACACTGAACATTTTACTGTGCACCCATGCCGTTTCCTCCTAAGACGGGGTTAGAGTCACTCCTGATTTGTGCTTAATTATGATAGCACAGTTTCAAAGCACTGACAAAATTTCACTCAGGTGTGAAGAAGTTTGAAATAACACATCTGTAACCTCGGGTGAGAAATAATAATAATAGCTGCGGTGAGAAATGTATAAAGCTGAATTTCAAAGCAATCCCATTTCTCACCGTGAAAAAATATCCCCCAGCCTCCCGCTGGCAGAGACAGGCTCTCTGTACCGCCCCTGGGCAGTGGCGCCGCTCGCTCCCCTGAATGGAGCATTAAAATGAACTTTTCTTCCCTCAAAACATTCATACAAGATAAACAGTCAGAGTTAATCTGTTCCCCTCTGAAAAACGCCACTGGAACAATAGACACTTACCCTTTCTGTGCGGACGGCAAAATGGCATGTTATGACAAGTCTTCAATGGGTAATAAAATACACAAGTCTTGGGTGGCCAGACAGCCTTGAATCGCAAGTGCTGGGATAAATATCATATGTATGTGAGCGTGTATATGTGAGCGTGTGTATGTGTGTGTGTGTGCACGCGCATTTGTGTGTGTGCGTTTGTGCGTGTGTGTGTGCGCGCACAAGCACGTGTTTTGTGTGTGTGTGTGTGTGTGTGTGTGTGTGTGTGTGTGTGCGCGTGTATGGTTATACTGTGCCTATAAAGTTGCATTTGCTGTATACATTTCCTCGGGTCTGTTTTAACTACAGGTCATTATTAAGTGTCGCTGACATAATCTCAAAGCAAACAATAAATTCTGTTTAAAGCTCAACATGTTAAATGACAGAAATACAGCTATGCAGGATGCTTTATAAAAACTAATCAGCTCCACAATTTAAAGATGGCAATGGACCAAAAACAGAGCTCTGGACATGAAAGCTCATTTGTGGATCTGAAATGATGTGTTCTTCATTGTAAGCCTGATGGCCAGCTCTTAAAAGAAAAGATCATGCGGAATCACATCAAAATGAAAAAAACCTTCCTTCATAATTACCACATCACAAGGGCAAAAAAAGAAGAAGCCATTTCTAAAAGCCATTAGTATACTAATGCATGCCAAAAAAAACCTTCCCTAACTGGCTCATTTCACATGAAATCCGAAAGTTGAATATAGCTGCCTATTAAAGAGATACTCCATTATGTCCACATTTTCCATCTTTCTCTACCAGGTCTCAATGCCAAACAGACCAAACCAGAAAAAACCCATGCGGCCATTTTAAGTGAGGCCAACACTCCTCCTTCCACCTTTTCTTCCAAAGATCCCAACAGAGGACAAATGGCAAACGTATGCGAGCGAGCGCCTTCGAATAATGGAATCAAAGATGGCGCCTACCTCTCCGGGCTGTGGCAGGGTGAGCTTGGGCAGCTTGTTCTTAGCGTTGGCCCCGCCGGCCTTGCTGTCCAACAGACCGCCGAACGGCGCTCCGCTGTACCCGTCCCCGATCTCCACGGGCGGCTTGAGCTCCGGCGAGTCGTTGGGGACCTGGTCCTGGCCGTCCATGGGCCGCACGTAGGCGGTGGGTTTCTGCTGGACGGCGCTGGGTTTGCAGTGCAGGCCCTGGGGGAAGGTGGGCGTGGACAGGCCGCTGGGGAGCAGGGACGTGGAGGCCACGGGGGAGCCCGAGGAGGCGTGGGGCCCCGCCAGGTCTTGGTCCACGGGAGACATGGCGTGGCCGCCCTCCTTGTAGGCGTGGTCAGCCGAAGGAGGGGCCTTGGAGGCCTGCCCGTGCCTCCTGCTGTGGGAGGACGAGGCCGCGGGGGTGGGGCTGGAGTCCCCCTTGTGCGTTTCCGCCTGGCCGCCGAACGTGTCCTCGTGACGGCCCTGAGGCTGCTCGTGGGCGGACGTCCCGTGCTTGCCCCGCCCGCACGCTGCTCCGCCCCCCTGAACCCCAGGCTGGCCCATCCTGGAGCTGTCCGAGGGGCGGGACTTCTTGGAGCCCTGGTGAGCGTGCGGCAGGGAGGCGCCTGAAACGGAGGAGGACTGAGGCGGGGCCATGGGGGCGGAGCCCTGCTGGGAGGGGGCCGTCCTGCTGCCCCTTTGGCCCTCTGGGAAGAAGCTGGATTGGTCAGGCTTCTCCATGGGCGTTTGAGGGGCGGAGTTCTTTGGAATGCCCACCAGGTGGCTCTGGTTGGAGTGGTTGGTCAGAAGCTCCTTCATCTCGTCGTAGTTGCCCAGCGTGTTCTGGACCCGGTTCGCCAGGGCATCGCCTTTATTAGTCTGCGAAGAGAAAGAAGCAAACCGTTAAAACCAGCACGTGACACTTCTCCTCCGACCTCTACCCTGGACTGTGATCACAAAGAGAGAAGAGTGAAATTGGTCTCTCCAGACGGCCCAGAGAGAGCGCGGCGGTGACAGCACTGTCTGCTGCTGACTCCAGGGTGCGAGCGAGCACGCCTTGGTGAGCAAGACCATTAAAACTGCTCATCAAGCACTGTCAACTTTTGTTGTGCAGTTATTCAGTGATGGAAAAAAAAATAAAAAGGTTTTCCCTCTGCTACCGCAACAGCTAAAATTGGCCTACTGCTGATGTACCACGGTACCGTAAAGGAACCACCCACATCACTTTAGAAACCATCATTTAAAGAAGAAAGAAAAAACCCATCAGAGTTATTATTATTATTATTATTAGTATTATTATTATATATTCATATTTTTTGTACAAATGGGTGGCGGTGTAATATCTTAAAAAGTGAATCAGCAAGCAGCACGGTGGGTATTATGGTGCGGATCTATTAAATATATACCTTCGCACTCTGGGCTGGGTTGTGGCTCCCCCCCCAAGTGGATTGACTTGATGCATCTGTCTGTCAGTGTAAAGAGGCAGGGTATTCATGATTTGCGGGAGGAAAAAAACAGGCCAATAATCTAATAAAAACATACCTCAAATCTGAATTACATTCATTCAGGGGCTGTGTTAGGATTTGTTCAGTAAAATCTATCTGAAAGAACCCACTTATTGGAAAGTACCCCTCTTTTCATTAAATTTGGAATTCTCTGATTGTTTTTTTTCTCTCCAACAAGATGCCCTAGTTCTAAATAATTGCTTTTCTTTTCGTTTTTTTCCCCAGCATATCAGAATTTTACACAGTATCCCCCAGATAAAGTACAGTCTAAATCAGCCAATGCCTTTTTTTAATGATCAACACATAGCCTATTATTTTTTAATATGTAGCACATATATGTCTCTTATTACAGACGAATTACATATTTACACTGTACACCAGTACACTTTAACTGGACTTCCCATGGAGTATATGCTACTATGTACAATTATCAAATGCTGACATTTATCAATTTAAAAAATACACATTCTGAAGCAACATTCAATAATATATGTATCATTCTGGAGCATGTTAAGTAACTGCAAATCTGGTTCTTACATTTTGCAATAAATAACAATTAGCAATAAAAACTGTGAAAAAAACAGAAAATAAATAAATAAATAAACAACAGTATGGCCCAAATAAATGGTCCACATAGAAGAGAATAAAAGCCATTTTAATGCAGTGAGAATCATCGACCGCATAATTAACAAGAGTAATCTGAAAGAATGGAGGATGCCAAGTCTGTGTTTAACTTAGATATTTGGTAAACCCCGACCCCTGACCCCAGTATCCCTCCAAGCAATTCACCCCATAAACCTTTAATGGCATTATGGCTTGTTGTTAATAGATTTATTGCAATTAAAATCATCGTAGTAGAAAGCTATTCTGAGCATCACAGATGTCTTGCTTTATTGCACACAAGCTATAATAGAAAAGATAATTGCTGGTTGTAGGGCTGCCTTGTTTGACCCGGGCTAAACATAGTGGTGGCGTACTCACTATTAAGGGCTGAGCTTGTGTCAGTGAGAAACCAGAGTGAGTCTCCAGGAGCATGTCTGTCAAGCTTAAGCTGAAAAGAGTTGTGCTGTAAATCAGTCACCATGGTGACAAAATTCAAAATCAGAGCCAACTGAAATTGCAAGATGAAAGGAAATGTTAACAACAAGCTATCAAACTGGACTAAATGGTTCACGTGATTCATAAAACCAAAAATCAAGTTTCTCCAGCATGCCATCCCGATGCATATAAGTAAAATTGTTCTGCTCTATTTTTGTGACCACAGATGAAAGCTGAATTGCACTGCTGCACTTAGAATTTAAATATGCCACATCTTGTAAAAACAAATCGGTTTTTTCAAGAGAGATACGACATCACACAATATATTCTCTGTGCAGGTGAGTGTCTACGAGATTTTGACGCGATTGCCAGAGAAACAAAGCCGTGGCTGAATCAGCACCTTAACAGGCCAGCCTGGACATCGCAATTATCTGAAAATTGAAAAAGGAAAGGCTATGAAAACACTTCCCTTGATGTAAGTGCCTTGTGAAAGGTGACTCTTATAATGGAATGTGTAATGCACTGACCCCAGCTACCATGTTAGTTTAGCATTCATTGCTTGTAGAAAAGGCAGTGGGAGAACGCGATAATAGACACCATTGTTACGGATACACACGTAGGGCAGCGCTCTTACATTTATTTTTTTGTTTTTCGCTGCAAAGCCGTCCCTCTAACGTTCAGACGTGAGCGCGCTGATTCTCCTGACAGCGCTCGGAGGTTTGAGATGCACGCAGGCCACAATTGCAGACCTGGTATTTTTAGCGCCGCGCGGGGACCTGCGAGGGCGCATTTAAATGCTGCGGCGTGCAGCCTCTCCCGCTGCTGCGATTTTTCTGCGAGGGAAAATCCACCTGGGCTCGACACAAAGGCCTCTTGTGCAACGGGTTAGCCGTCTGCTCCGGCATGGCAACGCTGGGCCGTCGCCAAGAGCACATTCTGCATGCCGACCGGGGCTAGAGCGCGCCACTGCTTTAATGTGCGCTAGGCAGATTAGCGAGCTCAATTATAGCTTCATCAACAGCTAGAAAGAAATCGTTTTATTATTATTATTATTATTATTTGGCAAAAATGTACAGTTTCAAGTAAACTTACTGAAACAAATGGACAATGTTGTTTCAACTGAAAAAAAACTGTAATTGCTTGAATTGCTCGAATGTATTATTTAAATATAAAGACAAAGCTGACTGCAGTTAAACTGGATCTGGAACCCTGTGAACACTCGACAATATTAACAGTATCCTTGGTTAATGACATAAAACAGAGGGGAGATTAGTGCTGTACCTGCTAAGCGTCAATTAGCCCCGTTCCTGAGATTGTTCAAGTATTCACATAAAAATGTAGTATTTATTAAAGAGGCACTTGTTCCTGCTTTAGCCAGAACTGCCTTCAATCCCGCTGTACCTCTTTTGAAAGACTCACTCAAAGGCTCAAAGCTCAGACGACCTCTCAACCAAACTCAGCAAAAATCATTTTAAAAACCCGTGATGACACTTTGCAAATACTTCCACTGAATTTTCCTTTTCCCCAGAAGTGGTATCTAATGAAGTTCCGAAGGGGTTTACAGATTTTATATGTTGAAGGAATTAGAAAGAAAAATGAGTCATGAAGGGGAAAAAAAGCATCTGGTCTCTCCTCTCCAGCCGTTCTTTTTTTTTTCCCCCTGGGAAACGGCTCTGATAATGACCTGGTGCATGCTGGGAGCTGGGAGCAGGGGGAGCTGAGAAGCGGGGAATGAGAGTACGTAAAACACAGGCTGCTCGTGATGTACGGGGGTCAGGGCACTAGGGTGCCGCTGCTGGACGGTTGGAGGATGAGGCTCTCAA
Source organism: Ilyophis sp. 1 JC-2022 (assembly GCA_022702515.1). Classification (NCBI taxonomy): domain Eukaryota; kingdom Metazoa; phylum Chordata; class Actinopteri; order Anguilliformes; family Synaphobranchidae; genus Ilyophis; species Ilyophis sp. 1 JC-2022. The sequence goes on along the minus strand of CM040397.1, from coordinate 99,099,655 downwards.
AGGACTGCTTTGTTTGCCCAGCCCCCCCTACCCACAACCCTCCAACCCTATACATGTAAGATCACACAACTTCCCACCGCCATGCTCTCACAGTAACCTTACAGCCAAACCCCACTCCCCCAACCCTGCCCTCCCCATTCTGTAGAGGTCTCACTTGGAAAAAAAGTCTTAAATCTCAGAGTGGTCTCCTATGGTAAAATAAAGGTTTAATAAAAGTGTGTGTGTGTGTGTGTGTGTGTGTGTGTGTATATATATATATATATATAGATAAATAAGTACAAATGTATATTTGCTCTTAGCTAGAGAAGAGAAGAAAAGCTGTTGATCTCAGCAGTAAATGCTAATGTTCTTCTCTCTGATGAGATCTGAATGGAACACAAAATATAAAGCACAAAAAAACTCTTTAAAAAAGAAAAAACATTATTTTTTTTATTGTGTTTACAAAGCGATGCATTTGGGGGGTGAGACTGAGTAACTGACGCGATTGCGCGGCAACGTTCATTTCGCTCGTAGTCTCTGGCGGCTGGGAACTCTACCACACCTCGGAGGATTCTTGTGCCGGCTGTGAATCTGAATCCGCCTTAAAGAACGCTTCCTAAATTGCGCTTAGGAAAACATCTCAGAAATAGCTGCGGGCGCGTAAAGGTGTTGAGTTGTCGAGGAAGGCGACGCGGCGTGTGAAGCGGTGTGCGAAACGTGCTCCGACGCAAGGCCTTTGATAATTACGCCCCACATGTCCCTCTCACCTTTAATTCTTTTAAAGTCGTTCCAGCTCTGATGTTCGAGCCAGAGGTTTATTTACAGAGGCTTTCCTGTCAGAACATTATTTTTACAGGGTCCCTGCCTCGCCTCCTATTACCATGAAGGAATCCGTGTTGATACCAATATCCTGAGCGGGGAGGCGGCCCGCATTGTGACGGGCGCTGTCGCGGGGCTCTCGTATCCCCCTCTCTGGACGTGGGATTGGCAGAGTTTACAATGGGCCCTGTGTTCGTCTGTTATGAGCACCCTGGGACTCACCTTCCCGGCCTGAAACTCAACAGCCCAAAAGGCGGGGGCCGGTGCCAGCTCCGCCGCGTTTCGGTAAAGGGAAAGAGAAACGTTATCTTCTTCCTCCAGTCAAAACAGAAACGGATACGGCGGCTCCGCTCTGAATCGTCGTTTTGTTTGAAGGATGTTTCCCGGATCTGAATCCTTGAAAGACCCTCTTATTCTCATCAGTTCAAGACCATAAAAAAAATCTTTACCGGGCACACATAACCATTAGTGCTTCCGAATAAAGGTTATCAATAAGGGCCTAAATGTACTAACACCTATGAGATGTTATTTGAAATCAATAGAGGGCTGACAGGCTATGAAAGGGAGCCAAGAGCAAGCTGTGCACATACATTGCAGAACTCTTAGGAAAAAATGCTGCATTAAGAGTCCAGCGAGCTCCTGAAGACGCTGCTGTGATCGAAATGGAACCATAGAAATAATTTAATATGGCTCAGTCCCCTCAAGAATGCATCCTGGGATACCAGATGAAAGAAGAGCAGAAAAAAGGGGTTAAAAGAATAATACCTGTTTCACACACTACACCTTTTTTGAACTGCAGAGGGTGCAACTTTGCATAGCAGAAATTAATTAACCTTCTCTAACTTTAGTCCTTGTCTGTGACAGACCCCATGAATAAAACATATCACCGGTGACGAATGACAGAGGAAGCATTTGTAGGAACTCAGCAGGTAAAAAAACTAAAAAACACTGCAGTGTAGCTGAATAATTTCACTCCGATGCCACAATCTGCTACTAACTTCTTGACAGTTGCTTGACGATGGATGGAGGTAGATATTGTGAATATTAGCGAGCGGGGGATTGTCTTTTTGTGAGGCGGAAGTGGTAAAGGACTGTCACTGATCCAAAGCAAGCAAGCGAGGTTTACTAAGGGCACAGAAACAAGTCGTACCCATGGGCAGAGAGAAGTCCGGAGAAGACCGGGGGGTCAACAGGGATCAGAAGGTGATGGCAAATCTGGGAGACGGCACGCAAGTCCCAAACAGCTGTTAGCAACATAGTTCCATTAAACAGGATTAAAGGGGATTAACAACTGGCAAACCCAAGAGATGGAGACAGCACAAACGCCATTTCGCAGGGAAAAAGGTGCTGCTTTTAACTTGTGCTCAGTGCTCAGAAAACACATTAAGCGGGAAAGATAAGGAAAAGCTAATAGTACGTGAGCTTTATCCCGGAAGAGGAACAGCTTTACTGTCAGGACCGTGTTTGCAGTCCCAGCACAAACGTGTATAAGCGCTGTGGCTGCATGGTATTCACAGAGCCATTAGAATTGTGCTTGGTTTTCTCATGATTGAAGGAAGGAATAGCAATCAAAGGCAGACGTACACGTTTGTGTACTTTTCACGTCTGTTTTTGGACATTCTTCAGCACGACGGCACCCAGGAATTTTCTAACGTGCAGAATGTGGCACTGCATTCCAGTCCTTATCGACTGCAAGCCTGGCGCGATTCAGCAGCTGCTAGCAGTCTAGCGGAGGAATGCTTGGAACAGCAAATTCATACACATTCCTGCACATTCCAACGGGAACCAACGCAGACACAACCGCATCAATGGCGACGCTTTTCCAGTGTGCCGTGAGCCGTTCCGCCTGAGCTGAAAGCCATCCCCGGCGTTGAAGATGACCGACATCCGTAGGCTACAACATGATACTCGTTTTTTCTTCTTGGTTTTTTTCCCCCCAGCTTCGGTCATTCTTACTCATCTCGGCCGAACCGAGAGCCGGGTATTAAAAATGTTTTTCAGCGGTTGAGAACCCGGCCTGGGGGAAGATAACGGATGTGTGCTCTGCTGATTAGAGAGAGAAACCCTTGCACAGATTGTGCCAGAACTGAGCTGGAGCGAGCGGAGAGAAACTACACACTGTCATGTGCACTCTGTAATTAGCCTTCACAAGAAGGCAACCTTGTGCTATCCACCCAACGTGGCTCCATGGGCAGTGATAGGCAGGCTATGAGTCCTGTTTCCTTGAAAAACAAGCCACCTCATAGTTTTCAGACAATCTGAATTGTTTAAAAACAGCATACGATATAGTTTTTTTGAAAACAGGAGTAGTATGCTCATGAAAAATGGATATGTAGAGAAATATAATACATTGTATGCATATACAGCGCAATTACTGCAAATAAGTGTATGTGTGAGTGTGTGTGTTTGTCTGTGTGTATACAATGAAGATCCATCTACTGAGAATCAGCTGACTCTTTTTCACTGCGAAATGCTAAACAATGCTAATCTCCATGAAATATTGTTAATCGTCGGCCCCTATTCCCCATGCATAGCTCTGAGGTTCTGAGCTACTCTTAGTTGTCCAAATATTTTGTCACACTCATGAGAAAGCAATATATTAATGCCTGCTAAAACCTAAATGTGACATGCAAGCAATGCATTATTAATATTGAGTGAAAAAAACATCAAATTAAAATTGAGTGAAACAAAAGTATGTGTGACAGGAATAATAGCTTTAATACCATGTAAATCCATACAGCATTGTAGAATATACTGTACTTATACTGAGATTCCTCATTAGATATGACCAGGAAGCAGAAAGTGAACGAGTGTAGCGTGTAGCGTCTGGTTGCACTTGAACAGTAAACGCAGACCGGCCCACAACACACGCCCTGCCAGGCACCTATTCAGTGCGATTAGGGGGCTCAACCCGCTGGAGAGGGGTGGTCACTACTGCCAGGGCTGCATTGATCCTGCACTCACACCACATGAAGAACAGAATCTCTCAATATTGACACCCGCTTAGCTGTGCTTTCACACTCTGCCTGCAGGGCACTTTGTCTTCTCGTCCGGCTGTAATGCGAAATGGATACATTTCAGAAAAGAGAGAGAGTGAAAGAGAGAGAGATAGCGATAGAGATAGCAAGAGAGAAATAGAGAGAGAGAGAGAGAGAGAGAGAGAGAAAGAGAGAGAGAGATAGCGATAGAGATAGCGAGAGAGAAATAGACAGAGAGAGAGAAAGAGAAAGAGAGAGAGAGAGAGAGAGAGAGAGAGAGAGAGAGAGAGAGAGAGAGAGAGAGAGAGAGAGAGAGAGAGAGAGAGAGAGAGAGAGAAAGAGAGAGAGAGAGAGAGAGAGAGAGAGAGAGAGAGAGAGAGAGAGAGAAAGAGAGAGCCTTCATGGCACGATTGAGCATCAGTGTGGCCGTTTCATTGTTAGGCTGCATCAGTGTAGCAGTAATGAGTGTTTTTGCTCAGTATCATCGATGTTAAATGCTGATTTGATCAGTCAAGCGAGATCCCTTAAAGCTCTGCGGTAACAGAGTAACATAACCTGCAAAGTTTCCAGAGACTACTTCTGATACGCTTTAATTAGATACAGTATATGTGAGAACCTGCTCTGAAAACCTTAATAGACTTGATTCCTGAAAACAGGGAAGCGCTTTATTTCTTTAAATGCTATATTCAATGTATTATGTTGGGTACAGAAAACAGCAGGCTGAATACAAGACTTAAAGTGCTCAGTCCTGTATCTCTGACAGTTTAAAGGAGGGTTTTTTTGAGGAAGAGTGAAGAGTGGAAAAGCTTGATTCTCAAGCGCACTTCAACGCCGGGATATCGTGTACAGGCATTCTGTTATCTTGTTAGAGTTCCCAAATTAAATGTGTTTAAAGGACATTATTACTATCTCTTTGAAAGCTAAGACACAGTCATCTAGTAGACATGACCCCCTTGTACTGAGACCAGACTTCCAGACACAACAAAAAATTAGAATATTAAGGGTACATTGAGTGAGTATCTCAGTACAGGCAAAACTGTACTGCTTAGTTACAGTATATTATTATTGCAGTGCCTTGCTGATACTCTTATCCTTGGTACTTTACCAGCTGTAGCTTATGTTGCCTATGTTACCCATATCTGCTGGTTCTCTGATGCAATATTGGCAAAGCACCGAGCGCAAGGCCAGGACTCAAACCAACAGCCCTCTGACGGGAGGCCCGACTCTCTGTGAATCATCGCTTCCATTCACAAGCTTTTGTACAGTGAGACATTCTGTTCTCCAAAGGGTAAGCTCAGGACAGCGTGTGCTGCTCCCCTCGCCCAAGAGAACTTCCTATAAAACAAACAGGGGCATATATAGAGCCGGACGACTGATTTAAAATACATTTGAGGGAAAACAACTTTATAGGCAGACGGGGAGCGGTGCAGGAAAAACGGGAGGAACATTCCAAAGTCCCCGGAGGAGTCTCACAACCAGAACCTGACAGGCATCCGACTCGGATATAAACTTTCTCTCTTTTTTTTGTTGCAGGTACGTGCACTGGAAAAGAGAACAAGTCTCTTCAGGGAAGCCAAATTATTTTCAGACCAGCAGAGGTGGAGTTGGGGGGGTGGATTGGGGGGGGGGGGGGTGGGGGGTGGGTGAGAGAAATGTGAGGGGGGGGGGGGGGTCCAGTTTGGAATGGGAAAAATAAAGTCCCACGCTGTGCTGCTCTACTTTTACTTAACAATCCCTCTGCCTGTTGCCGGGTAAAAGGGCAGCGGAAGACGAGCGAGCGGCGCCTCTGATTGGGCCTCCTCGACATCTCTTACCTTGTATGGCTCCCCGAACAGATTAAAGCCGGAGGAGAACAAATCTTCATCCCGCGGTACTTCCTGCGTCCTCCTCTCCCATTCCTTCTTCTTCAGCGCACTGCGGTCCTGTTCGTAATGACTGCGGAGACAGGGGCGGGGGGGGGGGGGGGGGGGGCAGACCGTAAGGATGATTCCGGTTGGCATGTGAAAAATAAATGCCCAATCCCCGCCTGGAAGAGATTTAAGAGACGCCCTTATCTCTGTAATAGGCGCAAGCTGACACTAAGCAGATGAAGGACGCTCGGGCCGGAGATAAAATAACCGGATCGGCGCTTAAATACTTTGTTGTCGACCGGCGGAGAAACCGTAAGGGTTCGAGTTACGAAATTAGACGGAGCACAAAGCAGCTGTGGCAGTGGTTGAAAGGACCGCAGTCCATTCCAGGCAGGGGGCTGAGATTTAATCTTATCGCTTTGTTCGCCTTCAGTAAAGGGTTTAAGGAAGGGTTACGTTTTTCCAAATGTTGCCGTACATTTTTCCCCCTTTAATTTAATCACCGTAATAATGCCATATCAAAATGAATGAGGGTTACTTAATGCTTAACTTCTATTTTACTGTATGAAAAATGACATATTAAATAAGGTTAATGACAACTCAAATAATGACACCACTACCTCAGCTACAAGTCATAAATCTGACAAATGTATTTTACCAAAAAAACAGTTAATCAAATAGACAAATCCCGTAAGTTAAAATATTCATGTCAGTTTCAAGATCAAGAGAAAAAACTGAAGATATTTTAGTTTGAGGTTTTAATGTTTCATATCATCACACCCTAGAGCACACAGAACCGAATATCTGAATACTCAGCTCCAGCAAAAGACCTTCCATCCATATATACTAACAAACACAGTATCAACTTCATAGCATGCATTTTGTTTTTTGAGGGGTGGGGTAGGTTTAACCAGAGCTTAATGTGAAGTCTACAGTTCTCTGAGTATTTCCACACTGTAGAGTCCAGAGTTGGTTGATTGGACTCACACAGCTAACATCAGAGTTGGTTGATTGGACTCACACAGCTAACAACAGAGGGAGTAGCACCTCAATGCCAAAAGCAGCTCTGAACAAAGGGCGGTTCAAGACCCTCCGTGTCAAAACCCAATCTCTTACAACGACCCACATTACCGGGTCGTCTCCGGGTCTCCGGCCAGCCACGGGCCTCCCTCCGGGCCCGAGGAAGGGCAGACGGGCAGCCGTTAGGGAGACCGGCGATCCAGGAGTCAGCGACATGACAAACACGAGCGATCTTTATTACTGTGTGGTCATCTATGGAGTAAACCACACAGAGTCTGGCAGAGCAAAGTCTGAGTGCTTTATGTAATATTAAAAATGTACCCTGAGGTTTAGATAAGAGCCAGACAGGCAGACTTCTACACTTCTGCTACATTCTGGCTTTGCACAACATTTATGGAAGGTTTGGATTTACAGCAACTGGGGGTTATATAGTGACTGTAAGCTACCCAGGTTCAGTCACAAAATATGAACATTTTACAGTGAAGGATAGCTCGATAGAGACTATCAGCTCTTTCAAGTGTATTTCGGGAAGTAAGTTTTTTTTATATACAATATTAGCCTTGTGGAAATATAAATATTACTGTTTGTACTATTAAACATAAAAGAAAAAAGAGGTTATTGTAGGTACTTGCTATTATATCATCCCCCAGGTAAATGCTGATAAAGGCTGAAAGAAAATGAGCGCGGCAATAAAATACATTATTATTCTCAAACAAACATAATCTTCTCATACAGAAGTATCGTTCTTTGTTTACGAAGGCACTTTAAAGCCACCGAGGACCGTTCTCTGATAAATGATTATTTGTTTACCTTCCAGTGGTCTTTTAACATCAGCATATAATTGGAGCTTGATTTCAGGTTTTCTGGGAAAAAAACTAAGATGAAGAACTTTTAACTGATCCCCAGGGATCATCAAGTGCACACTAGGGCTGTGTCCGAATCAATTCCCTTCCATACTATTGAGTATGCTGGTTGAGTACACTGTATGAGAAAGTTGTTAAGTAGGCATAATGTTCTCAAATGTAGTATACTTAAAATCCCTGGATGATATACTTATTTCCAGGTTTTCGCTGATAATAGTATGGAAGCAGTATGTAGTAAGCAGTACACAGTATGCTAGTACACAGGACGCAGTAGATCGGGCTCTGATTCGGACACAGCCCACGTGAAGGGCCTCTGTCCAATCAAGCATTTTCCCATGGTTTCTATTTGTCATAGGACAGGTCTTGGTAGTCCGCGCTCCTACAGCCGGGCCGTGTCAAGTGCGATGTGTGCCGTGCAAGTGGATTCCGCCACCGTGTTGAGATCTATCACCGCAGAACCATAAGGAGCTGTCCTGCAATTGGCCATGATAGATAGGAGACAGTGACAGAGAGCGGGAATCAGTTTGTTTTCAATCTGCCCTCGCTCTGTGCAAACACACCTCAGGGTCTTCTGGTTTTTCCAAAGCATTTAATCCATCACCAAATTATTTTGGAAAGAGGGAACTGAGGGAGGAAAAACGAGGCCCCGTTCAGGAGCGACAGGCAATTCCTTTAATAGGAAGGAAACCGACAGAGGTAGATGGAGAGAAAGAGAGAGGGAGGGAGAGAAAGAGGAATAAATATGGCTGAGATTGACGGCGGGCACTCGCAGTAATGACAGCAAGATGTCAGTTATCTTTATGTCAGCTGGCTTTGCGCACCTGACAGCGCGCTCTGACAGCCCGATAGATCAAATTTACAGCTGTCACAGGCCTCTGCGAAACAGTGGCTTCCCCTGACACCAAATTACTTTCTTAATGCAATGGTGTTTTGGGTAGATGTGAAAGGGGGCACGGGTGATGATGGCAGTGGAGGTAGGTGTGGTGACGGACTCATAATTAAGACACTGAACGGTGATAAGACCGTAAAAATCCTCAAGGTGTCGGCGTGCGTCACGTGACCACCACACCGGGTCCCAGGAGGCATGTTTGTTTTTCTCCCTGCTCCCATCTCCTGTGTTTTCCAATTCGTTAATTAGATAGAAAATTCCGGATGACAATATGAATAGCAGACTGTGGGTTTCTCTGATGATATCGTTCCAGCAAAATGTGGCATTTGCAGTTTTTTTTTTTTACATCCCCACCCCCCCTAATAGTGATATCTGAGGTAAACCGAATGAATTTAATCTCCACTGAGCTCCACTGCACTTGGAAGATAACCAAATAGAGCACTTTTCCCCTCTTTCTCCCTCTTCTGATACCCAGCAGAGCAGGCGGCCCTACTGAACGCCTCGCACAACGACGGCCGCCATAAACCGAGCACGGCACCGCTATTACAATTTAACAGCCAACAACAGTCGCTGATTTCTGATTTAAACAGCAATTATTAATTTGAAGCAGCGGCTAATTAAAACTACAGCCAAGCATTTAGCCCCTTGTTACAATTATTTCAGCAGTTTATAATTATAAGGACCTGTTTATCTGCTCTATTAATGCACGAAATGGCGGAGGTGGGAATCGCAGCCCGTTTAATTCCCCATTTCTCACGGAAGGGGACAGGGCTGATGATCGGATCATTGGTGCCGCTCGTCACGGCGGCTCTGGGGCGGGGCCAGGCCGAGCGGGTAGGCGGGGCTTAAAAGAGTCACGAGGACTGATCACCAATTAAGGGTGCCCTCATTTTAATGCGCATGAAAATAAAGGCGCACATTCCTTACCATTCCCAGCTTTAAACGATGGGTCTCCAGTGGAGGTCACATGACAGGAAAGCCATACATATTGTGGAGGCCCTCCGGTCAAAGCCCGCAATGCAAAATGCTGTGTAATACGCAGGACACATTGCTGTCTGAGACAGAAGCCTTCCATAGGCAGCCAGACCATCACTGAATGGCCCCTCCCACATAGTGATGATGTCACTGGAACAGAGGCAGCTCTGACTTGTTGCTTTCAGTCGGTGGAAAGGAGCAGGCAGGTGCTGGCATATTTCAGACCAGAACATTGGCATGAAGTGCACATCTCAGATGAACTGTATTCACATCCAGATCAGTGCCTTAAAGCAGTGAGAGACCTTTGAGCGCAGCCACAACATCCCTACTGATAAATCCCACATTCTTCAATCAGAGCGCCAGTTTCTACAGGGCTGGGCTCATTGAGCGTTGAAAGCATCCTTCAGTCATGAGGATAATGTTTTGTGCAAGTCATACACCGCATATCAAAGGCATTGACCCATGTGGCACTATAATACATAATCAATAATGACTGACTAAGCTTCCCTCTACTTGGTTCTAAGGTAAGGGATATTTCTGGTGCAGATGAGCAGGAGCCCAGAGGCATTGTGTAGGGCACGAGAGCGTTTCAGTTTGGTCCGTATGGTTGGTCCAGTCCGTGTGTGTGTGGGGCAGATCAGAACCAGATCAGAATCTCAGACCGATCTCGTTCCGGTTCTGTAAGCGGGTTGGGTTGAGAGCACCGTTCTCGTTCCGGATCTGTAATGGGTTGGGTTGAGAGAACCGTTCTCGGCCCGGATCTGTAATGGGTTGGGTTGAGAGAACCGTTCTCGGCCCGGATCTGTAATGGGTTGGGTTGAGAGTGCCGTTCTCGGCCCGGTTCTGTAAGCGGGTTGGGTTGAGAGCGCCGTTCTCAGTCCGCTCTCGGCCCGGTTCTATAAGCGGGTTGGGTTGAAAGCGCCGTTATCGGTCCGCTCTCGGCCCGTTTCTGTAAGCAGGTTGGGTTGAGAGTGCTCTGGTGCTGCGGGGCGGTTCTGAGGGCGTATCGCCGCGCGGCGCAGCTGTGACACTCGGGCAGAGGCGCCTGTGCGCCCTGCCACCCCATCTGTTCTCTGCTCATCCAGAGTCTTCAAGCCCCACTTCAACTGTTGCTCAACCACGTGTGCATTTGTGTGTGTGTGTGTGTGTGTGTGTGTGGGTGTGCGTGTGTGTGTCCGTCATGATCGGAAAACGCACTTTTTCAGACTCCACCTCGACTAAACTACCTATCTAAGGCCAATTCTATAGTACTTGCTTCCAGTTTTTTTTGGTTTTTTGCTTGTTTTCTATTTAACTTGTGTTTTTTGCTATTTTATAGTTCAGAATGTATAGCTGACTGTGTACTATATTCTATGTTCATTACTAGAAATAGCTCCTACGTTATGAGAAAGTTGTGCTTTGTCGGATCTGCTTTGTAGTGTCAATGACCTTCAATATGCACTTATTGTACGTCACTTTGGATAAAAGCGTCTGACAAATAACTGTTATGTAATGTGTGCGTGCGTGTGTGTGTGTGTGTGTGTGCATGTGTTTGTGTGTGTGCGTGTGTCTGTGTGTGTGCACATATATATGCGATTATGCGTATATATGCACCTGTGCATGAACACTCAACACAACCTCGTTGTAAACCGCAGGACCGCAGCGTATGGCCCTATTTCTGCCACCTGTCTAAAGTGACACATTTGCCTTAAACGCCCTCTAAAAATGTTAAGCTATAAGTCCAACAATGGCAGAATCACATTGCCTGGATCATAAATGCACACAGCGACCAAACAGAAAATCCTGGGAATTCGAGGCTGCTGGGTAACTGCTCTGTCTAAACAGAAGAGTCTCTCAGATTAACGAGTTCCACCGGCAGTAATTGCCAGGTGCCAGGTTATCAACTTCACTCACTTGCCATTCGTACCTCGGGGGATTAGCTCCGTTTCCACAGAGAGGCCGTTGTTTGCACTCACCCCTCTAATGACTCTCAATGCCCACACGTCAGTCCTCCTCTGGTCCTGGCATCCCCAAACCATTACCCGTCTCTCAGTCTGTCTCACTTTCCATCCATGTCTATTACTAAAGTCTAATTGAAATCATGCTTTGGTTTGGTGTGACCTCATAACTTACTCTTGTCAAAGCAGGGCCATAACGTATGTATTTATTGCTACTGCTGTGCTATGTATTTATTGTTTTATAAACTATATATTTTCCCTAATTGCCATCTAATACATTAATAATATGTGTTTATTTACACACATTTAAGTGCATACTTTGTTGATGTATATGTTTGTTAAATATGAAGCTATCATTATTGTTGCTAGCACTGTACACAACCCCCATGTTTCAGAGATGTGTAGAACAGCGATGAATACAGAAGCCCATGATTATATGCAATGGCCAATTAGGGAGCATGCCTGGTACTGCGGTAAGGCTGAAATGTCATGTTGTGAATATTTTAAGAGGCAACCCAGGCTTTTTTTCCCTGGCTTTTGCCTGGCACTTGACCCAATTTAGTGAGCCGACCTCACGACATACCAAGACGTCCGCTTGTCTGCTCAACCCCCCCTCAAGCCCCAAGCAGCGGGGACATGAGAAATGGGGAAAACACGAACAACCACTGACCTCATTGGACCAGCACTAGCCTATAACGCACACTCGCACACTGCCATTACTCACTGATTGGTAGTGTATACTCAACTAAATATGCTCCCAAAAAAATACATTAGAGAGGTAACACAAAGTTCACACAGAGGAGGTAGGGGGGATTTCGGGAGGGGAGGGAAGGCAGGGCAATTGTATTGTAATTAAAATAAAGAGAGTGGCACGTACGTGCTTGAACATAGAATATAGCACTCAACCGACGATGTAATAAGCACAGGGATTTATGGCTGCCGTGTGTCCATTATGCTTTTAATGATCCTGTACTGCCGGTTCCGTTCCATTCTCTGCTCTTTATGCATTTCATATCTCACCCGCGCATTAAAAAAGATTCATTCTCAACTGTTACGATCGCTTCAAAACTGCTGCTAAATAGGACACATACTGTATTTTCCCTTTCAAGTACTTTAAACTAGCTAAGCAGCAAAAATATTAACTATTTCTCTTAACTATTCTGTGTGAATAAAAAGACATTCTATTTTATTTTTTTACGTGGGGTTATTTAAAAAAATCAACAGTAATGGATCCACTACAATATAGGCTACTCGGTACTGTCTGCGGGCCTAAATGAAATGCATGCACTTTTCGTCCTATGAGCTAGTTACATCAGCAACATCCTAAATAAGTCCACTGAGTATTTTTTATTTTTTCTCCTCAGCCTTTAAGCTAGCAAAGGGCTTTTTAACCCGTGGCTCTTTCTAATTATGTGAGGCCTACACTCCAGCAGCTGGAAAATATCATTCAAGCACAAGTTTCATAGACTGGGAGTAGGATGGAAGATGTCAGGAATTTAACCACCTGAATTTAATGTGTCAGCACCCTGTCAATATCTCCTTTCCACAGCCCGACTGTATTTTAATACGCACATTGGCAGGTATATACTGCTATTAAAAAATAAGACACATGTCAATCATCTAAAAAAACAAACATGCTATGATATACCACAGTATTGGGCATTTCCTGAATTTTTAATTAACCAAATAGCTATGATTATCATGTCCCGCATGCTTCAAGAACATTAAAACATACCCAGAGGCTTATGTCAATGGTGTTAATCCACAGTTAACGTGATGCCATTGATCCTAAATAAATGTTAATATTGCACTGGGCCAAAATGACTAACTCATAAATCCATATTTATTTCAACATTTAATTCAGCCTCGTATAGGATTTAAAAATTAAATGTCACTCTTGAAGGTACAGAAACATCAGAAAATGCAACCGAATGTAAGAAATGAGCCCATCTGTGAGGAAGCATTAATCTTCCGGCTCATTCCTCGGGTTTTAATCGATTGGGGGAAAAAAAAAATAATAATAATTTTAAGTCAAATTTCAAAGAAACTTTGACGAATGGCAGTCCTGCAATTAATTAGATTCCACAGCTCACATTTGCATCGTAATAAAACTGCCGCTGATAGACAGCAAATTCCACTGGCAGGAGAAGAATCCTAATCACTTTCTGTTGTCAATGAGAGGCCCCGCTGTTTGGTGAAATTAGAGCGATTGTCCATTTAAACGTGCTTAATAAGTACAAATTCCTTGAAGAGCACAGGCCATATTGTCATCATAAGTCAGCCGTCAAGTGCTGCCAAGACATGGGCCGACGCTGGGGAAGGATGTAACAAGTACGGAGTCCCGCTGCTTCACACAATGACAGTGGGAGCAAAGTGATCCCGAACGACGGCGTCACAAAATTTTAATTAGAATACGCATCTTAAGTGACATCCCATAACACTCGCATAGTAACAGATGCAGTCAGAGATGAGTAAACGGGTACATGTTTTTTTTCTTCTTTGTTTTACAAACATTAGATTTAACACGTCAATTTAAGATGTTTTTTTTAAAGATGCAGATTTGTTGAACTTTCCTTTAAACATTTGTTTCAGTTGTGGCGCAACATCCCAGGCTAGGTTAAGATGGAACAAGTACTATTATGATTATGATTATGATGACGATGATGATTATTATTATATCTACAGCACATAATCATGTCTAGACAGCTACTATGTTATCTCCAGCAGCCATTCCTCTCCGAAAACCTCTCATATAGTGGACTAGTGGACACAAAACATTGCTGCTTTAAAAAGAGCATTGGACAAAATGCTTGGGATCCCATCAACATAATCAAACCCTTAAAAAAAATATATATATTTTAATATTTAATAAATATATTCAATGTACTCCCATCTGTAAAAAAAGGAAAGGGCAGTAGGTCTCTATGGAGACTCCCGTGGTGGGGTTAAATAAGGGAACTGCCTTTGATCTGGAATTCTCTCGCTAGGAAAACGGATATGAGGCCGCAGGTAGCTCCATCACATTTTCCCTTATAAGGGCACAAAATAAAACCAGGAAATTACATCCATCTACAAAAAAGCATTTTCTGCCATAATTTTCACACTTGCACAGCACATAATTAGCATTTTTGTATTCCTGGTTGACAATGTAATAGACAGAAAATACTACATTTTACACCCTGAATTTATATATAATGCTATTTTTATTGTTCATATTTCCAGCCAATGCAGTTTCAGAGTATATTTCCCATGACAAAGCTAAAATGAGAAGCCCTAAGGCAGTGTTCATAGTTCATAATGGAAACCGGCTTCTAACCAGGAGGTTGCGGGCTCAAATCCGAGGTGCAACACGTGAAACCAAGACTGAACTTACTTGCTTCAGTACAACACCCATTTGTTTAAACGGAATTCCAAAAAAACAACAACAAAAAAATCTATAAAATTGATTTAACTACATAATATAATGGACATTTAAACAAATATAGTATATGAATTAGCCTACAGGCATCTACTTGAAAGCTTGTAAGCTAAACACTACAATGTAAATAAAGATTGCTGTGGAATAATGGTTAACATAACTTAACAAAATGCTCTCCTGAAAAGCTACTGCAGCAACAATCATTGTATTAAACCTAGGCTGTTGCATTTCCAGAAGACATGATGCAAGATCAGTCATGCTTTGTCAAAGGTTCGGGTGCCCCGCATACATTTTCTCGCATTTGATGTTCCGCAATATGACATTCGGTGCTAACAGTTTTTAGTACAGTGGTCCCCAACCCTGTTCCTGGAGATCTAGCATTCTGGAGGTTTTCAGTCCAACCCTGAACAAAGAACACCTCAGTCAACAGCTAGAGATCTCGTTAATCAAGTGAATCAGGGGTGCCAAATTAGGATAGATCCCTGATTTGATGCTACCTGCCATGGGACAACAGATGATATTTAGTTTGACAGCTGATTTTGGCCAAAGTGGCCATTCATTGTCCCTGTGAAGTAAATAAATAACAGCTCTTAAGTGTTACGGAGTCGCCCAAACCAATAACACGCAAAACCAATAACATGACCTATGATTGGTCATGGTAGTTGTTATGCACCAATCATTGGTTGTGTTATTGGTTTTGCGTGTTCTAAAAGGTTTTAGTAAATCAGGCCCTATGTTGTCAGAATGTCATATAATCCTTTTTAGGATTACCATGACAACTGTGTAAATGAGAGCAAAACTGGCTCACTGCCTTGTGACAAACCGCATACGTTTCACAAAGGACTTGAAAAGGACAGTGTTAACAGACAACAAATCTAGAAGAAAAGGAAATATCTACGCTCACTGCCAAACAAGGAGGTGGTCATAGGATATATTGATCTCACTGACAGGTTGTGTTACAAATCTGCACTGCTTTCAGACTATTGAGCCGCTTATGCAGAGAGGGATCAGGACAATGTTAGCGACACCAGAACAGTTACATTCTAAAGGGGCACGGTGCGAATGGCTGACCCCTTCAACAAAGTAGTGATTCTACCGTTTCCTCATCAATCAGCTGATTCCATTCCCATGATAACGAAAAACAAAGAGACAAAAGGCCCAGGGCAAAAACACCTTTTCTCAAGAATTCGTTTTTTTTTTTTTTTTTTTTTTTTTTTTATGTCTCAAAATCTGTTATTGTTAATGCAACACAACCCCACAGGGGTTTAATGGGGGAGGAAGTAAGACCAAAAGAGATGTCAACCGCTACAAGGTCTCAGGCTTTTTTCCTGGTGGCAGAGCGTATTGATTATACGCAGCACTTTTGCCGCACGCATTCTCCCTCCCGTACTCTCCATTGTGCGCCCTACAATGCATCAATTTCTCCGGGGCCGCCCGTGACTCGATGCGCCGGCTTGGCTCAAGGGCCGGAGCGCGGGTAATCAGCCGCTTTGAGGAGGAGATAGCGCCAAAGCCTTTGAGGAGGAGTTACCGCCGATCGCCTTAGCTGATGATGTCAATTTTTTAGCGGTCCCCGGAGAGAAGCCAGGCACCCGAAAAAAAAAGATATTGCCTCTCAAGCAGCGGGGGTTACCGCCAGCCTCTTATTAGACTAAAGGCTCGTATCTTCAGGAATAAATATGCTTAGGGTCCGCGGCCGTTTTTCACGTCAGTATCGGCGGGCTCGTAAAGATCCCGGCGTACGTGAACTGAGCAGATAAAATCGCTCGCCGGCTTGGCGTTGCGTTGTATCCCGCTCTGATTTTCTGAATAAATAAATAAATAAATAAGGAATGTTTATTCATTAAATTACATGTAATGCCCTTTTGGGACCCTAGTTAAATGGACAGTCAGCAGAAAGTGTGTGTGTTTATTCTGGTTAATAAAAAGTGAGGGCTGGCAGTGCTGATCGTAGTGGTGATAACTCGTCTCTGTGCTACTGTGATGGGGTGTAACGCTGGTGTATAAGTAGGCCCACTTGACAGTGTTCAATAGGCAAACATTTTCAAAAATGTAATCAGCAGAGCAAATGCAGCAGGGATTACTGACCCAAATACCCGTATACAAGTGTTACTCCAACCCTGATCAAGGTACGGAGAGATGCTTAGTTATCAGACTGGGGGGGGTCAGGGGGAACTTTTTATTCATGTAGGGGGCATTTACTTCATTAATAATACAGAAAGAGTTGAAACGGCCAGAGAACCAATCTCACCGCGCATTGGGAGCTGGCTTGCCACAAAGGAGGCTGTCTTTGAACAGAACATTCCTGGCACCAGGCGGCTGTGGAGACATCAATGGACGTGGCGAAGTCTGTCTTTTTCTGGGTGGTTGAGGCTGAAGAGAAAGTGAGCGCGTGTCTCGCTCGCAGCCCCTCTCGGTGAACCGATGATGGTTTTTCTCTCTCTTGTTTTTGTTCTCAAACGAGGGCGCGCTTCAGACAAGACTGCCGTGGCACGTCTCCTAGCACAGCGCTCCGTTTCCCCTCTTTCTCTTCCTCTGCAACCGAGTAGGGATCCAAGCGACTGGAATGGGCTGGAACGCTGTAGTTTGAAAGGGTACGATCTGAGGTATCATAAGCCCTTACACTGTGGTTGAGAGAGTGTCACAATAATAATAATAATAATAATAATACCTGGCATTTATATAGCGCCTTTCTCGATACTCAAAGCGCTTACAATGATGAGGGTAAACTCGCCTCAACCACCACCAATGTGTAGCACCCACCTGGGTGATGCAGCGGCAGCCATTTTGCGCCAGAATGCTCACCACACATCAGCTGAGGTGGAAAGGGAGAGAAGACTTTTTTTAGCCAATTAAACTGGGGGATGATTAGATGGCAGATTGAAAGAGCCTGGGTTGGGAGTTTAGCCAGGACACCGGGGAAACCCCTACTTTTTGCGATGGGATCTTTAATGACCACAGTGAGTCAGGACCTCGGTTTATCATCTCATCCAAAAGACAGCATCTCCTACAGCACAGTGTCCCCATCACAGGGGCATTTGGGTTTTTATTGGGAAGACTGCCCCCTACTGGCCCACCAACACCACTTCCAGCAGCAACTTGGTTTTCCCCAGAAGGTCTCCCACCCAAGTACTAACCAAGCCCACAGCTGCTTAGCTTCAGTCGTTCAGCAGGAGCAGATTGCATGGTGGTAACGCTGCTGGCAATCACACCAATCTACGCACTGGGCCAAAGAACACAGCTGGCTATAATAAGAGCTCTTGGTAACACCATAGATAACAATGTGGGTACAAATGCAGGAATGCTAGCATCATGAAAAATGCGTTATTGAGAAGGCCAGGGAAGCCAGATTGATAGACCGTCTCAGTTGCGGTGTCACAGTTGAGATGGGAGTATAGCCTCATAGTAAGGTAGCAACAATGCACATCACAGCCGTGGAATTCCTCTATTTAGAAACCCTGGAAGAGGTGCATTTTTAAGTGCAATAAAGTTATTAATGGTTTATTAGGTTTTAATAACAATTGAAAATGGTTCTGGTTTTGTGTTTGGCATCCATGTCTGGTTAATGAGTGAACTGCATATTTCCACACACATCCATGATTATGTTCACAACGGTGGCATAATTTCCTTCTTCTTCTGAGAAAGGTCAAAAGGAATTGGACACCCAATCGTTCTGCAGCCAGAAATGTAAGCTGAGGCGTTGGGTGTAGCAGAAAGTGACATTAAACAGGCCACAGCTGAGCTGCCAAACTACTTTGAACAATTTTCAGACAGGTGGACGGCGGGATTTTGGCATCTCTCTGCTGCTTTTTTACAAAACCATAAGAGAAAATATGAATCACTGTGCATTCACACTTGTTTATTTAAGGGCTATATATCATGCCCAGTCATTCCTCCAGAACGAAATTACATTATTCCACAAGAAATGAATCACCAAACTTTTTGACCTGGTGGAAAAACTGAAATGTAAGTACGGCAATAAAAAAATAATGGCTAGCAATAATGGACTTGATGCAAGTCTGGAATCTTGAGCATAAATTTGAAACAAATAGATGCCAATAAACTTAAAGACCTTAAGGGGCTGTCACTGTTGATCAGACCAAAAGGCAAAGACATTGAACGCCTTTCCACTTTTGGTACGAGCAACCTGGTGACTTCATGTCATTTGATGAGAGGGCCTTGCTGTGAATTTCAGTAGATTAGCAGTGTTTGGTTGTCGTCGCAACCAGGATACCAGTGTGACACAATTGAAGAGTGTTTTTATAAAAGTCGCTAGTTGTTTGTTTTAAATTGGCTGGGTTTTTCCATGAAAAATCTTATTGCTATACTTAAATTCCTAAAATAATAGTTTATACGTAAAAATGCAAATATCTAACCATTTATCAGAAAGATTATTCCCACCTTTAAAAATATGGTTTATGAAAACTAGACTTAGCTAATGCAGCTTGGAAAAACTCTCTTAAATTATTTTGCCCATTTTATATTGCTCTATTAGCCATCTCTGTCATATATGCAAACAGATAAAGTGACAACCTGTGGTCCCCTCTCTGAAGCGTAGCCAAATATACAAGAAGGTGAGACCTTTTAAACGACCTCTCAGCAGGTTTGCTTTATTATTTTAATAACTATAAAAGTAGAGGTTTAAGGTGCAGCAGATCAGCAATTCCCCAGCCCTTTCACTTTTCGCCTTTTCAGCCAGCCAAGATTTCCCTCCAGTGCACCAGCCAGGCATGTCGAAATGGGGCTTCGATTGATACCATGTGGGTTGGCGATACAAAGACCCATTGTGTTTCAAAAAATTCCAGGCAAGTCATATTTATTGAGTTTGACTTCAGCTTGGCTCCCACACCAGAAGCAAGAGATATTCTCAATCTGGGCCTCACGCCGGACAAAACACTTGGATCCCTAATTCCCAAATCACACAGCCCCCGTTCTTAATAGCATGCATGACTCACTCACTCACTCACTCACTCACTCACTCACTCACTCACTCAAACAAAAAAAACTGTTCGGAAGCCATCAGTTAATTTCAACTTTGAAGTGTCTACAGAAGAATTGAACAACTTGGTTTGGAGAAAATTTTCTGAATGAACAAGATCAACATTGATATTTTCTCCGCCTGTTCATCATTAAATCCCCCCCACTTAAAGACTTAGTACTAATTGAAGAACTGACTTTAAGCACTGGTTAATTAACTGAAATGTAAATACATCTTCCACACTGATATAACCCCCACTTTGAGCTATGCAGGATATGCGGCGCTTTGGCCTAATCTTTGCTTTGCATACGGGCTTTTATTTATAAAACTGTGAGGCAAACTGCTTCTTCAGAGGACATGGCTGCTTGTGGAGGAGATTAATCATGCATACGCACTAGGGTGATACATAGCAGGGGATACAGCTGTTTGTTCACGCTACGCTTTGCACATAGGCGAATCGACAGCAAACTCATCCGAAAAGGGTGAAATGACCCCAAATGCCCACAAGCTGAATATTCCCAGCTAGGAACGTTTGTCGTCTCAGTAAAATCACCCGATATGCATGAAGGCCTCTCGCCTGATTGGGTTTTTTACTCAACCGCATGCATCAAAAAATGCTTCGGAATTGAAGACGCAAGCAGACGCCCCCTACCGCACACCGTACCCCCCCCCGTCCCCCTCACCCAAACCGCCAAAAAACTATAAAAAATGAAAGAAAAAAATGCAGTTTGTCTCCGACTCCACTCAGACTCCATTCCAAGGCACTGCATCCTGTGGAGCAAAGAGACGATGGGCAAAGAGAAAGGAGTAGACTGATTGCCTACAGAAGGACAGAGGAAAGAGGAACGAAATGGGAGCGGGGCTGATTGTAACTGGATTACCTCTGCAGCCGTGAATCAGATAGGCTGGCGAAAGAGGAGGCTGATAAAACGGCGGCCCTCTTGGCGCTAATCTGCCGTAAAGCTCGTCGCTCAAAGGTCAGGCCCAAGAGCCAAGCGGAGACGCATCTCTGTGTGTCACTTCTATAATGCTGCCAAGCTCTTTGACCCCCCAGGGAAGCCGGTGCCAGCGTTTGATACGGACTGTCGCTAATCTATGGATAAAGACTTACTCCGTCGCTTGTCTCACGGTCTCTAAAGAAGCCTCTTTGCAGTTCTCCTGCACGGGGACCATCCCTCGTCCTTCCCACTCTGTGCAAACCATATAGAGAAATCACACATCTGTTTTCAAAATAGGCTCGGAAAACGTCGCGCACTTAGCAGACAGACAACCTCGTCCGGGGAAATTTGCACGCACAAAACAGGCGTTTGGCGGTTATCTGTTCATACATCTATAGATTTACTGAAGTGCGTTTCCTCAGTAGCAGCGTCTCACCTGGGATTCAAACCAAATCTAAATCAAAATGAAATCTTAAGGCTGTAATTTCAGTTCTTCAAATGGCGTATCATACAGCCACACTGTGTCGACATTAGCTCCTCTGTTTTCTGTATTACAATCCCTCAGCAATAACTACAATGCACAGACTTGCCTGTAAAAATAATCCTTTGAATTACAATGCTGTAAAGTGTGGCACGTCAACACTTTATGAGGTGAAGATTCCCCTGTTAAACAAGTGATAAGGGAACAACAGCTGCCTGCATGTAAATTGCTAAGTACAGTGCATAGCTACGACAGGACTGTAAAAATCAGTGTGTTTTTTATCTAGGACCTTGAAAAAGATATGAATTGGGGCTGTTCATACTGGCCGTGACTGCTTTGTCGGCCATTTTGCCCTCTAGCTCCCCTAGTGGTGAACATACATTCCTGCCAGGGCAGCGCTTTTCACATTAACCCCCATCTGCCTCAAGTGTCCATAACAACAGGAGGTGTTCAGTCAGGCAGGCTGTCAGTCCATGAGACGGCGAGTGAGTGGATGACTGAGTGAAGCGCGCTAACGTTCGTAGGGGTGTCTCTCCCGGCCTTAGCCAAAAATCACAACCTGTTTGCTCATTTTTATAGTAATTGCTTTAACAGGTCCACCATGTCACCCCCTCATCCTCACATACAATCAGGCATAAAAACAGAATGCACGTCTTCGGCTCTAGCCCCCACTGTTTTCATTGCCGCCTTGCCAGTTTTGAATGTTACCCAATTTATTTCCCAGGAGCCTTCGCAAATAAAAACACAGATCTGTAATTATTTTCTGAGAGCGAGATTTACAGTATTGTTTTATTGCGTTATTAGAGCAGGCATAGTTGGCTGCCAGCAGTAAGAGCATTTTTTTTCATGACCTTATTAAGTTCTATGTTGGCCATAGTCAGGTAGTAAAAGCAGTCCGCTGGCACCCGAGACTGCACAACGAAAGCTATCGGAAACAGGAGACGTCGGTCTTCTGCAGGGTAATGTCCACCACATGAGGTAAAGCAAGCTGTTAAAGAGGGAAATAAGTGTCACTGATGGGAGTTTCAAATCAACCATTTAAGCCAAGCTGGCTGAGAGGAAATCACTTAAGTCCCCGCTCCTATTGGCAAGAGCAAGTCATGTGATTTGCGTTGACTTTCCGAACGGGAAGAAAATCAGGCAGGGCTGCTAAGGGGGGGGGGGGGGGGAGAGACAAAAAAAAAACGAAACTGTTTATAAACTGCACACGAAATGTTATAAACACTGAACCGTACACACGAGATTACAGTTAATAACTTTTTTATTAATTATTCACCAACTTCATAAATAAGTACCTCTCTTGCATTTAATTGCTTGCAAGTGGCTGGTATCCTGCGGGATTGAGGAGCTATCACTATAATTTTTGCTTCAAAATGAATTAAACACAAAACAGAATATTATAATTGCATGCACCTTGTCATAGTCTTTGTTTAAATATTTGTATTATTTATTTTGTAGTAGCAGTATCTGCTGTATCACAGAAGCTGTAACAGTAGCAGGCCTATTCATAGTAATACTCATAGTAATAGTAAACATTGATATTAATGATAATTTTGTAGAACTTGATGTCATGTGTAATAAATAGCTCATACTGTATTCATGTCTGTGTGTAATGAATTTGCAGTATTTCAGTAGTTAAAAGTCAGGATATAATTGCACATCTTGGAATGCTAAGGGATTATCAGTTCTGTCCTAATAGGAATTCTCTAATATACAATGAGTGACCACTGTTGGGTGTTTTAGGGCTATATTCTTCTTCTACTCAACCCGTTTCTGAAATACAGGAAGGCTATCCCACCGCGGAAGCAGAAGGCATCAAACAAAAGTACTTGTGACATCACCTTTTGCTGGACAAGGGCAAAGGACACATACAGGCTCACATGTGCAAACACACACACACACACACACCTACGCAGAGGCGCTGATCCCAAAAAACAAACAAACAATGAACAGCCACTATATCAAGAGAGGAGGTGGAACACAGAAAGGAGATTAGAATTATAGACCATCCCCCTTTCTACCATCTACCACACATGGCCTGATAATCCCACAACAAAAGCCACCGCAACAAAAGTGGGTTCGTTATCCTCACCCCCTCCTGCTCTGGATAATTGCGGACGCTCACAAATCAATTATCAACTGTCAAATTGACAGGGCGTAGCCGTTTAAATAAATCAACGCTGCCTCACGCTGTTGTTTTGAGATCTTTCTCCTGGATCGCCATCGACAAGACCTGAAGACCACATTCTGGAATAATCCGTCTATTATTCAACCACTAGCGTTCCTCGTGACAATTTCCACGCAATATTGGCAGCGCTAAGCAGACTGGCAATATCCATAACCTCAGCCAATCACAAACTTAGAAGCCTTATTAATAACATAGAGCTGTGGCACCTCTTCATTGTAGCCTCTGTGAACAACAAAGGCTACATTTTAACCAATGGCAGCAGTGTACTGAGGGTATGAGCCAGACAGGCCAGAGTAGGCAAGCAAAGGCCGATTTCAGGAGTATAGTTACACACACGTTCCGCAATTTACTCCCGTCTCTGTCTCTCTCCCACTCCAATTCCATGGCCTTTCGGCATTCCGTTAATTTTCCAGTGGTTAGAGCTTGCGCCACTCCGGCCCGGTCTACCGCTGAGTGACTCTAGAATTACATAGCGGTTAATGCTGGAGATTTACAGTGAACTTGGTACACTCGGGATGCCTTCTGCTCACACTTATCACGCTCTCGCAGCAGATGCCCAGTATCCGTGCCATTAGCTCAGCAGACAGGCTCTCGGGACAGCTTCGGTGCGTAGCAGTGTCCCGGAATCCCGGCCTAAAGGTCGAGGGGTCCTATTCAACGTGGGCCCGAACTAGAGTGGTTCTTAAGCAACGTCCTTTGTTGTACAGTAGCCGTGGCTGGTACCCATGGAAAAATGGCCCCCTTGCCTTACTATCTGCCAAGATACTGGGGGGAAAATGAAGAGAAAATAAATAGATCACACATCTGCACACATTCTGTGTAGAATATCAGCTTTGCCTTTAAAGCTAGTGGTAATTAACTTCACATTTGGTGATAGTGTTGTAGTAGCTTATCAGATTGGGCTGATTGTCTTCATGCTATTTATGCTGGAAATGCTGTACTATGAGCAAGCGTGAAAATCTGGAACAATTTAGATTATTATTCAGACTAATAATGAAAGGCATTTGTACACGGCATATTGATATGAACCTAAACACCCAAAGACTCAATTTCAAAAACCAGTGACCTCTGGTCGGTTATTTGCAATGGGAACTCCAGTATGGAGAACGAAAAAGAAACAGCTCCAGCCAGCTTTAAAATGGCTATTTCAATTAGCATATGAGCATAAAAGCAAAAAAATTCTAACTGCTTTCCTCTCCATAAAAAAAAGAGGGGAAAAAAAAAATGAGGGAAAAAATGATAATACAATTTAGGTCTCCTACTGCATTAACTCGCCCCCGGTTTCCATGGCAACGTGCTCCTGGCCCAGACACTGCGATGAGGTGGGGTGGGGGGGGGGCCTCCAAGGACATGCTGGATGCAGGAGCTCCAGTAATGCACAAAGCCAGGGCCAACGAGCTACAGAAGCTCACAGCATTCCAGGGGTTAAACTCATTAGTGGCGCCTCGGCATGTAGATGAGGCCCTCTCACATAGACTGCCCCACCCCCAAAAAAAGAAAAGGGGGTCAAAGGGAGAACTAAATAAACAAAACAAAAAATTATGCAGAGGGGACTCAGTAACCAAATGATTATTATTTTTTTATCATCTGCCCACAGGACACTGCAGGATTATTTTTTTTCCCAGGATTATTTTTGTAGGATTATTTTTCTGAATTTAACACTGACACTGAACTCCACTACCCAGCATGCTGCACATACACTGAACTTCACTTCCCAGCAGGCTGCACAGACACTGAAATCCACTTCCCAGCATGCTGCACAGACACTGAACTTCACTTCCCAGCATGCCACACAGACATTGTAAATCATCAGCAAACAAAGAAATCATCCACATAACGCATAATAACTCAAACTCAAATTGAGCTCCACAAACAAGCAGCATAAAAAAGCAGCATAAGTCTTCATCTAGAAATTTCATAGCGAGTATCATCTGAGAATCAAACAAGCCTTCAGTACCCTATCATGCCAATAATATTCTAAGCCATTTAATCATCCAGCGCTCATAATAACCACCAGACAAATTACTTACATTCAATAAATTGTTCACTACCGTACATCTCTAGAGGTGCAATTGGTTTATTCTGTGTAATGGATGTCAGCACAATCTATTTACATAGGCTAAATCCAGAGAATACAGGTAAAACACTCAATAATAATAATAATACAATCCATCCATCCATTATCTAACCTGCTTATTTCTGGTTAGGGTCGCAGGGGGGCTGGAGCCGATCCCAGCATTCATTGGGCAAGAGGCAGGAATACCCCCTGGACAGGTTGCCAATCCATCACAGGGCACACACACCATTCACTCACACATTCATACCTATGGGCAATTTAGGGTCTCCAATTAGCCTAACCTGCATGTCTTTGGACTATGAGAGGAAACCCACATGGACACGGGGGGAGAACATGCAAACTCCACACCGAAAGAATATAATAACAATAATAATAATAATAATAATAATAATAATAATAATAATAATGAGTCACAATTCAGTAGTTATTGTCATGGTTATAAGTACTGTAGTATTGTGGCAGTGTTCTTATATGTTTATATAGTAATAGTAACATCGTTTCACATGTATTATCAAAGTACAGTTAGTTTAATATGTTGTGAGATTTTTCTATAAGCCTACATACATCAGCACTCAAAAATTGAGCAAATGTTACGATAACTATAAGCTAATACAAGGTAATTATATAATTTGAATACTACCTTGCCCCCCCTCTCCCTCATAGCCCCCAGCACTGACTGTGGAAGAGGGGAATCAGTCACGGGCCTAGGAGCCTCACAAGCTCTTAGTGAGCCATGGACGGCGGTTAAAGTGCAGCCGCTAGACAGTCCGTCTTGCATGAAGCTAATGAGGAAATATGGCGCGGCTCAGGTCGCCTCACCTGAGGGAGCAGCCAATCAGATGCTCTCCATGCATCAAGAGAGGATGGCAGGGCCCCATTGTGTGTGAACCCGCGTTCGCCATCATCTAATGAACTGCAGACAGGGGCCCCGGAGGAGGCTTGCCTGAGAGGAAATTTATGAGGCAACTAAACATAGTTCAGTCAGTGAGGACGGCAACCGCCGCGCCTCAAAAGTGACCCCGCCACATACGCCGTCACGCCGCTACAGTGCGGTGTCCCGCTTATCACTTTGGACTCGCCGTTTTATTTTAACACTTTCCACTGCTCCGTCGGTCTGTCACCGCTGTAGTATGAACCTGGCTCACATTATCCCTGTCAGTTTGTTTTCTCTGTCTTTTTGAATCCTTGTACAGGGACCAAAAGAGCAAGCAAGCAGAAGACCAGGGCGTAGAGGCTTCTATTCCTGCCAAAGTTTGAGAAAAAAAGAGTCATCTTTATCCTGGTCTGCTGCCCACCCTTCCCCAACTCCCTCCCTCAACCTACCTGCATATATATGTATATATATATATATATATATATATATATTTTTTTTTTTTTGTTTGTTTTTTTTGTTGCATATTTCTTAGATGTTTGTTGATAGAATTAAAATATGCTATATATGACAAGCAGAGCAACAATATCAGCCTAATATTGAGCAGCTGCACATCTACCTGGAGGATAAGTGAGTTAAAAAGGGGGAGGTCATGGAGAGAGAGAGAGAGAGAGAGAGAGAGAGAATGTATCCTGCAGCACCCCAGACGCCGAGCCGCCTGGATCACGACCCCCTCAAAACACGAGGGGTCACAGCCAGTGCAGTCAAGCGCGCTCATGTGGTCACGGAGAACGGAAAACAAGACCAGAACACGTCAACTTCCCTGACCGCTTCTACGGCCTGCAGAGAGATGCTGTTCCCTTGAGGGGGTAACTGAGAGCAGATAACGGAAGACAGCGTTACGTCTTCTGTGATCTTCTGTGATAGCACCGTGAAAGGAAATATCCCCCTGCTGGCTAAAATGTAAATTATACAATTTAACTGATTATTGACTTAATTATGCTTATTAAGTGTGTGCTTGTTTGCGGCTGCTACACTAATTGACTCACCACTTGAAGAGCCGTCATTGTTTTAGAATGCCTTTAGTACAGATAGACTACACACACATGCCCACGCAAACACACACACTCACTCGCGCGCACACACACACACACACACACACACACACGGCCTGTCATACAGCCAGACATCATCATATCATATTTCATATTGAAGACAAAATGGAAAGCCTAGCTGGACTGAATAGCTTGTTCTACTCACCAAATGACTGATACTATACACAGCGGCCCAATGGGGGGGGGGTCTTTCTCCCTGTCCCGTTCCCAGTATCTCAACCATGCGAAATCAGTAAACAGGCACTTCCGTTTTGGGACCCTGAACCTTGACTTATTTGACTTAATCTAACCCAGGGCATGTTTCAGGCAAGCCTTCCATATACATCCACGCTCGGAAATAAATAACCGCAAAGACACAAGGGGCTCTTCACAAGGACACCGCAGGAATACAATATAATAGTCACGACATAAAAGACACGACCATGTGGTCTTTATATATTGCTTAAGTGACTCCCTCTACAGCATCTAAAATGATTAGAAAGACAGCTCCTCTTTCCCCATTTCCCAACGTGCATTTTTTTCTTTGAACTGCCACAGAACAACAACAGCTCATTGAGAGGAAGCGGGAAAAAAAGCCCTGTGTAAAAGCTCACCTTCTGGCCTAGGTCTCCCTACTCAAACTCTTTGTGAAAGAATAATTACATCGCTCTATACCATTCGAGAAGGCTCTGAATCCCCACTGCATGCATTATAAACACACCGTGAATGTTCCTGAGCAGGGCTGAGATCCTCACACCGTTTTAATCAACACTTTTTTTTTTCTTCTTTTTTTTCTTTTTTCCAGAGGCTGCTGAGTATCTGAGTGGAGGATCCGCTACTCGAATCCATCAGCCTGACAGCCAGGGCCGAGTTTCACATCTGCTTGTTATACGGGGCTCTTTGATTCCATTTGCGAGCGCCCAGCAGAATAAACTTTTCCTTTTAGCTCATTATGAAATTTGACCACTTGAGCATTGTAAATTCTGAAGAATGAATTGGAAGGAACGGCTGGGTTTTACAAGCCCTTGCAGTGGGGGGGGGGCAGTCTTTGAGTGCAACTTGTGACATCATCGCTCCTTTTGTTCCACACAAGAGACATTTGAAGCCATTGTTTGTGTTTTCTATTATTCCGCTTTAGGCTACGGACTCATAACAATGCAGGCAAAATTAATAAAACAAATTACACTGATGAAAGGCCATTTGATAAATGAACGGAGCAAGATGCTGGAGAAGGGCAATGTTCAGACATTGTTATATGAAATGTCAATTGGCAGATTTTTGTTTTAACATGGTTCACATTGCTCATATGAATACTGTAACTATGTTATAATTAACATGGCACTTCTTGGAGACAAGCCAAGCAGAAAAATAATGTTTACATCTAAGGTGGATTTAACCACAGCATGCTTTATATAGCGAGCTAGCTACCTCGGCTCGGCCCCTCGGCTGGTCATCTGAGGCTAAACAAATAAATCAGAGAGAATAAACAGTGGCCCTTTTGTTGACGCAAACGGCGAGAATGTTCTCCTCATTGCTACAGCGTGTCTGAAAACACGCCCTTCAGTGGTCTTTAAGCGCTAATTCCGCTGAGTTCAATCGCTGTTCAACATAAAGCGGTAAACACCAGAGTTGAAGAGGAAGTTGTTCTATCACTTAACTTCCCAAATAAGAGCTTGTTATTACTAGGCGATGTCCATAGACTTTGTTCTTTTTCTGTGGGACACTGCCAGGAGACAGTCGGTGTAATTAACGGATCCATGACAGGGGAGTGTCCGTGTTGTGGAAACAGCAGGAATAAGCACTGCCCCACCTACTCCACCTCTGTAATTTAATAAGCCCCTTTCATACCTATTGTTTTCATGTTATACCGGTAAGTACAGCAGAGTATTCACACCGATTGGCTACAGCAAAGGGTAGTCACCTCCAAACTACTATTATTATGGGCTATTACAATGTCCTGATTTCCAGTGGAGCACTGTGCAATACAAGTTTTGGCTATTTCTTTCATTGAAAAATAAGGCTAGCATGTAGTCTCAGCATAGCATTACAAGCAGGCAGCAATTATTATACAGAATCATCAACATATCACTGTATGTTATTAAACAGATTTACATGGAAAATATAAGCAGAACATAGAAATTGTAGCTTCCACTTCCACTATAGAATTGATTGTTGATTTTTTAAAGCCTGTTTAATCTCGCTGTGTATAAGGACATTTAAAGGTATAATAATGTGCTCAGATTATATCAGAGGCAACCAAATTCAGCCAAAGGCATTTACGCTCAATCATTTCTTTGCAGCATGACTGATAGACACGCGTGTGGATTTGGAGCAAGGCCCCCGGGGCCTCTCGACAATTGGAATTGTTAAACGCGCCGGATTTCCTTGATGTATTCATCAAGGCGGTCCGCACTGCGCCCCGCCAGCGCACGGGGGTACCTCGTCGCAAACATTAGCGTCGCGGGGCTACGTAACAATGAGCCGCGCGCCTGGCGAGGGGGCCGTCCCGCAGCTGCCGACAGCGTGTCGTGACCAACAGAAGGAAAAAAAGGAAGCTTTGGCTGACGGCGTTCGCATGGGCTGGCTATCGTCGGGCCTCCAGGGGCCAGCCGGAGAGACCGGGGGCCCTTTCCCCCGCCACCCCAGGGACAGAAAAGCACAGGCAGGAGCCCGCTCCACAGGGCCGTCAACAGAACCCACTGCTGGACCTCCTCAGCACATCCTTGGGCTTTCTCTCGCATCGAGCTCTGGAGAGCAATTTAAACGGTGAATATTTAATGCGCCGCTCAGCTCTAAAAGTCGCCGCTCACTGCCGCCAGCTGAGCGATGTGGGGACTTGCTTGGCGGTATGAATGTACGTCAGCTGCGTGATACCGCGCCGCAAACAGCGGACAAAACTGCTGGATTAATTAAACTGACAGGATTTAAAATTGATGACTTAATGGATACAGAGCCAGGAGTACACTGTCTGAAAGTGAACGATGAGGGACCGTGCTAAGATGCGTACACATGCTTCATTCACCAGTGAATTCTGTGACTAGTAAGATCATTACTGACTTCACAGTGCAGTCAGATTGAAAACATGTACACTCGCACAGGTTTGCATTATGTATAATTAATTATTATGATTATTTTAGTGATTTTGTCTGTCAATTCCTCATGACGTCAGATGTTTTTGTGAGAATCACCCACCTGCCCTATGCAGTGTTCGCCGTGGTGCAGATAAAACACCATCAAAAGTACTGAACACTTGATCGCATATCCCCAACAGTGTCAGACGCCTGTCTCTGTACTACCCTCCTTAAGTACGTCTGTCTCAGCTGGCAATGCAGCAAGACGGGGAAGTACGTGCAGAACAGGGATTGCATGCTGTTTACACACCACTGTGGAAGCTCAAAGTGCAGGCAGTATAACCGTACCGAGACCTTTACTCACGGCACTGGTTAATCACGGTAGCTGTGCGGGAATGAAAACATGACTTTGTCCAACGTCACGATAAACACGTTCTTCGACCCACTTTTGGCCACTTCCAGTATCGTCACACAAGTGAGTGAAGGGAGAGATTGGTCCCAGCCTGGGCTGAAGGATGACTGCAGATTATGCAAATTCACCACAAAAAAGCCTGCTGGCTATAGTGAGGTATTAATGGCATTTAGCTTTGTTCTGTGGCCATGGTGCTATGACTGAATGGATTATTTTAGGTCAATATGAGAAAGCTATTAGACAAGGAAGCAGGAAACTGCAGAAGTATGTAAATCTCTCTCTCTCTGACACACACACACATAACACACACACACACATACACACGCACGCACACACACACGCACATGCACGCAAGCACGCACGCACACATGCACGCACGCACGCACACACACACACACGCACACTCAGATGAGCACGCTCCAGAAGGCCTGTCGTCCCTCATAAAGTGTGTCTGTGTTCCCTCCGTACAAAGAGGGCTCAGTCACTTCACCCCCCACTTTGCTCCACTGACAGCGAATGTAAGCAGGTACTTGGCAAAGACTTACGCAGCACGAGGGCTGACATTTCTGGCCGGACCTTCAGCACAAAGAACAGTCCCTCTCACACATACTGGGCCACGTCTGAAACCCTCCAGCGCGTGCTGTCCAAGACCTTTCAACCGCACAGCAGTGCTCCTAAATCTGCCAGATCCTCCTGCTTCCACATCGACCGCTCTTTACAGGCATAACCCTCAACACATGGCGTCCATTCTGGCTCAAACCCACTGTCACTGGAGCAGTCAGCCAAGCACAATTCCATTGGATGACTGATTGGTTGATTGATTGAATTGACTGATTGATTGTTTGATTAATGGATTTATTGATTTGAGTGCATTACCAGACTGGCTGCTCAAGGATCCGGCCTGATTATTTCCCGAAACGCAGAAATGTTGCAGCGATCGAAATCGTCAGGCGCCGTTTCTTCCGTCTCGAGGGCGAACGCTCGCCGTCGCACTCCCGCTGGCCCCGAGCCCGACATCCAGGCTTCCTGTCTGAGTCTGGTGGCATCCGATCTCCCGCTCACCACTTCCTGCGCCGATCCGAAACTAATTATATTTATATACACTGTATACATCTACATTTATTCCATATAAATACCCAGAGCAAGAATGCACGGTTGAAGCCAATTGATTTTCCAATAAAATCACCATTATCAAAATAATAAAATAGAATTTATGCTCCCTCCTCATTATGTCACTGCACAACAGGCGCCAGTGCTTAATTACACACAGTTGGGTTTGATATATTCTAGCGAGAAGCACCTTCTTGTTTTGAAGGTATTTTCTCTGTAATTATATGGAGTAATGGGTAAATAACACAGCTTTAATAGAGTTTTGCCACATGAGGGTGACGGCCCACAGAACCAAGAATGCTTCTATATATTTGATGGCCATGACAGAGTATTATAGGACAGAAATCCTTTGAAAGTCTGCTGAATTAAAACCCCCAAAAAAGCAAATGTAATACAAATGAAAAAAGCAAACGCTTATCGATGTTACATTTAAGGCCCTGCATGTTTAAAATAAATGGTATTGCTGCGCTGTTCTTTACTTAACAGTCACTGCTTGTATTTTAATTCCTTCAGCTATTGCATCTGTGTATAATGATTATTATTGAAAAAAGCATGGATTTCGAGGGATGCCGACAATAAATACTTACGAAAAAGCGGTCATTAATCTACACTGCGCTGCATGGACATATGATGGCTTTTGTGCAAACTTTAATGAAAGTGATCTTTTTCGGGAAACAGATGTCAGCGGTGGAACCGAGCGCAGTTTATTTCCCATGTTTGTCAAGTACCCCAGGCTCACAGTAGGCAGGCGATAGCGAGACACAGCCCTGTGAGTGGTGCCCCCGGTGGCCGTGACACGCCGCTGCAGCCCGGCGGATCGATGAACGGGCGGCAAGGCGCTTGTCGGAGAGAAAGGGGGCGGTACCTGTTCCGGTAGTGGAGGGGCATCGGCGTGTGACTGCCAGGTTGCCGCAGACCCCCTCCCTTCCCAAACCCCCCCCCCCCGCCCCCACACAAGCCTGCCAGCGCAGCGGCGTTATCTGCGGTGCCCGAGATCTCCTCTCTCGCCACCGTCGAGCGCTCCCGCGGCCTGCATAGCAGATGAGCGTCCTGCCGAGCGCTGATACCATTCAGGTGCCATCCGGGAGGGACGCCACGAAGGAGGGCCGTGAAAACGCTCTCATCCAAAACCTCGGATCAAAGCGAGCCGTGAAAGTACCCGCTCCCCTCCCCCCTCCACACACACACACACACACCCTGAGCGCAGGCAGACTCCCGTCGACGTTCTGTTTCAGTGGCTGACAGTCACAGCCTCCCCAGAAACCGGCCCCCGCGACACTGTCACCAGAGGCTGAAGTGTCAGGTACAACATTACACGGGGTGCCAGATGTGGACACTTATTTAGATCGATTAAATTCTGTCAGAAATAAAAGCTCTTGCTGGGGAAAGACTGTGGGAACGAACACCGCTTTGTCCCTCGGCTCCACGCATCCTGCGAATGCTGAGATCTAATTGGTTCCAGGACTGGGCAGCATTTTCCTGTTAGGTGGGTACTGGCCATGAGTAAGTGGTACCCTACTCCTGCAGCACAGCTGAACATTACAGCGTACGAGCTGTACACAGGTACCATACGTTATCAACCAGCAGGTTAGCATATGCACCGTGCTAATTTGAATGTTCATACCAAGTAGGCTTTCATTTTTGTGGGGTCTTACTATAGCTACCACAATGAAATTGGCTATGTTTGTAATAATTGGCTATATGAAATGGACGAGACTGTAAAATGTAAATAGCATAGAAAATATTGTGTCAGAAAAAGCAGGACATGGACAAACGTTGATGTGTGTGACTGAGTATGATAGCTTTTTGACCCAGCAAGCTAAAAATATAGTAAAGAAAAAAGTGCTTGTTAAGAGGAGGTGCTTCAGTAACATGGGGCCTTCAAAATATTAACTAAATATAGCTAAATATTAACATTTAAAATTGTCCATCTGTAGTATTTATAGGAAGAAAATCTGAATAATTACATGAAATTAAAACAGCTATGCATAAAAATAATCAGTCAGTCAAACTGGGTCTGCAGGTATTTCCCAATATGAACTTCCCATCCAGTAAACAGCATGCATGTAGGCCTATTTCAGCCATAATTAATCGGTGTGTGTCCATCACGCATTCAGAACACAGTAACCACTCTCTCATTCAGGAAGGGTTCAGTCTGACACGTGCAGCAAATGAGATAACCACCAGACATTCCTTTATCGAGAACCTCTCAGAGTATCTGTGTGGGATTAAAGTGTCTAATCAGGCCCGAGGCCCCGCTGTGAGAGCGCCGCATTACAGCGCAATGCGTGTGGAATTCTGGGAGCTTCGCGCGGCTGCCTCCCGCCTCGCTCTGCCGTCCGTGCCGCAGGTGAATGAGGCCGGCCATTTCCCCGTCTCTATTGATTTCCCAGTTTGCCGAGTTCCTGGGCAGCAATCAGAGGCTGGTTGTGTTTAATGCGACCTTAATGAAAGCGAGCGACGCTGATTGGGAGCGCGCACCCGGCCTCGCCCAATCAATAGGCAGCGCCGGTGTCAGAACGCATTCCGCGTTCCCAGAGTCCCGGTGACATTAAATGTTTGCGTACTCCTCCAGACGCGTCGCTGCAATTTGTCATATAGGTTTTTAATACGTTCAGTCAGTCAGTACGGGCGACGCTGTCATTCTGATTTGTGTGTGGTACAGGCGATTTACAATTGTGCGTATTGCAACATTAATATGTAATACGTAACACTTAATCTATATTTATTTTGTGCTCAAGGAAGGAATGAAGTGGCTATATTTATTTGATTTTCATTTAGAAATGCCGGATCTATTTAAAGGAGAACAAAATACTGCTTACTATTGGTTGATGATACCTGGCCATTAGCACTTGTATACTGCATATTGCTTAATTTGTTTTGCTTAATGCTACCTGTGTCCTTGACCTCACCTAATCAGGAAGTAACAAAAAGAGAAGATCATTAATCTTGTAGTTGGGCTGTCCACTGACACCATGTTTGAGGACACGGCTCGACTGGTATTTCTCAAGGACAATGTGCTGTTGAGGGGAGGGGTAGAAATCCATTGAGAAAGCACTCCTACAGAGGTGACCCAGCAGCAACACATTTTGTTTCAGATGAGCTCTGTGTGTGAGAGAGGCCCACATCAGCGCCACCAGCATGTGCCTCACGCACACGCATAGACGCACACGCAAGTGCACACACACGCACGCACACACACACAAACACAAATACACGTGCACACACACACACACGCATAAACGCTCACACAAGTGCACACACACACACACACACACATACACACGCGCGCACACACACACACACACACACACACACGATAAAGACCTCTCGGACTGACCGCGCTGTGGTCCAAGCTCTCCCTCATCGTGTATGTGAGAGGCTTCATGTAATCAGGTGCCTAAGCCAATCAGAGCTGCGCGGCTGCCAGCCTACCCATAACCCCCCACTCCCCAATGTCCTCACCCAAACACACACATATACCCACAAACCTCTGGAAAATACTGTCAAAAACCTTGAGTAGTCGCTACTCACTACCGTGTTTTGTTTCCGCTGTACTATTTCAGCTTAATTTAAATGATCTGAAATCAGTCACATTAGCAAACAAGAGCGGTAACTGTAAGTTTATCCCCTATTTTCATAATCTATGCAGCACAGCATAAGAAAAACATTATCCTCCCTGCTACGCGAAACAGAAATATATAAAAGCTGAAAAACTTAGATTAACTCAAGGTTACTGGTGTGATTTCCAGACTACTTTTCCAGCTTTTGTATGATGAAAATGGACCCCTGTCTCTTTATAAGAAAAAAATAATGAAAAATGGAGTTGCAGGTTAATAAGATTCATGCATAGCGAAACCATTTTTTCTGTTGGGTCACTTTCAAATGGGAGTGCATTTTGAAGCTGAGAGGGATTGGAAATTATGAGATACATTATTAAGA
The DNA here is from genome assembly GCA_022702515.1 of Ilyophis sp. 1 JC-2022. Lineage (NCBI taxonomy): Eukaryota > Metazoa > Chordata > Actinopteri > Anguilliformes > Synaphobranchidae > Ilyophis > Ilyophis sp. 1 JC-2022. The sequence goes on along the minus strand of CM040397.1, from coordinate 99,063,765 downwards.
ACATTTCCTTCCTTCTCCGTTCGGCTAAACTCCTTTTGATAACAAATGAATGAATGGAGTTTTAAAGGACAGCACAAGTAGATCAGTAAAACAGAGAGAGGAGAGAAAGAGAGGGAGAGAGAGAGAGAAAGAGAGAGTGCAGCGAGGGCACGGAGAGAAGGTGGGAGATTAGGACTTAATGGCTGTAGAATAATGGTAATTTCACTATTCTCTCCACTCGCTTGGACTGCGCTAATGGCTTCATTAACACTCGCGCTCTCAGGCGGGCAATAGAGGACAATGTCACATCCATCTTAGTCACATCACAATAAAACCGGTTAAATACAATTCCGCTCGCTGGCCTGCTCGGGAGGAGGCCAGACAAGGGCTAGAAATCAATAGCAGAAACATCAATGTGAGGAAAAGACTCAAACGCACCACACCTTTCCCATTCAGTGACTCTGAAAAATGTATTTATTTATTTAATTTTTAAATCACAAAATTGATCGCTAACAAGTATGCTGTTCACACTTAGCGTAAAAACTGCATCCCTTTAGATCTGCCGGACGGGCAGGCAGGGAGAAGAGAAACAGGCAATAAATCACGAGAGCGGCACCGTCGCTTCACCTTTTGAATTGATAAGGTTTTCCTTTGCAATCTGGACCATTTGCCTCCCATCATCCACCAAGTCTCCCTGTTTGAATGGCCTTTAGCCGCGAAATCCCTGCAGCACTTTTTTTAACTAAAAGATAGTTGTTTTTTTTGTTGTTTTTTTTCTGTGCTTTCCGTGTCTGGGAGAAGAGACAGAAATCCCTCCGGACGCACAGAATGGCAAAGTGCTGCATGGGGGTTCTACGAGCGCTCACTGGGGAGAATAAAAAGCGTTAATGTACTACTCGTGCCTTCTACTTTACCGTTAATGCGGCGGGTAGAGTCGCTGGGAGTGAACAGAGGCAAAAAGTGAAAGAAAAGAGATGAGATACAGCCCTTGCAAGGTGTTTAAATTATCACCCTTTGCCTCTTTTATTTCAAAAGCATGTGCTCAGCTAAAAAAAGGACATATTGCAAAGACCAGAGAATATGCCATAGACTCCAGAAGGGAGGACTGGCCAACAGCACAGTCAAACAGAGTGGCTCTTTAAAGGTCAGATCAAATGACGGCTATTTAAATATAGCGGCCCATCCCGCACACAGTATGCGCCACCCTGCACTGCTCTCTCGCCATTATCACACACTCCTTTCCCGCCAACAAGTGCTAGGTTTGATCATTTTTTATCCATAAAGAGGTATTAACACTAAACTTAATACTAACCATGTTTTCTGTCTTATTGGACATTTATCATGATAGACATGCATTAATTCAGTAATCAGACTACTTTGAAGCCAAAAAGAACATCACCTGCCATCGATGAACTCTCAACGAAGGCTCTGAACACCATGGGGAGTGTCACCCATAACCTAATGGGTAACCGGAATAACAGTCCCATAAGGGGAGTGTTATTCCGGTTCATTCTACGCTTGGGTCTCTCTCTCTATATTCGAACAATAGCTTGTGTTCCATTCCATCAGTCCTCCAATAAAAAACCTTACAGAGGCTCACAGCTGTTTATTTCCATAAGAATATGTATTGCAGGACAATTCCGGCCTTCAACGTCTTCTTTTTTACCAACTGGCGAATGTGTCTCCGAAATCTTTGTTTGCTCTGCCAGCACAATAGAATGCGGTGTTTGAACACTGGAGACAGCATAATAGGCAGCTCTATGAATATCTCACGTGTACCACAGAGCATTCGAAAGACTGACAGCCGTAACACAGAGCTCTTTAATGGCAGTTAATAGCAGCCGCGCTCCCGCATTTGCTGCAATGGTGGGATCAATTTCAATGGCAATTGATAAAGACGTTATCAGAGAGTAATTACCCCAATAAGTTGACTTTGCTGATTTTTTTTGTTTTTCAGAAGCTCAATATGACTTCACATCAGAATTTATGAAAATCTGTGATAAGCATATATGTATACCCTAATGTGCCTGTCCATGTAATTGACTTTGTTTAAAACCTAGGCTATTTCTGTACTACCACAGAAGAACCTACCCTTTGCAGAGTTTAGATAAAACATTAAGACCATCTCCAAAGAGAGGACTTATTGGCTCTTTTCAGATATTAATCTAATCTTACCTCATCATAAACAATTAGCCCACTTCTCAACTGAGCTCCCCATATGTAGGCTGAATCAATCAACACCAATCAAACTTCCATCATCGAATTCATGTAAAGCATGCCTCCTGCATCATTTTCCTTGTAAATTAGCATTTTACCACTGCCAATAGCAAAACTACCAGTTTTTGCTCACAGCGTGGCGTCCATAACATAGTGTTTATTACATTGGCTCATGAGCATTCTCGCACGAGAGCCGGGGAAATATCAGCACTTCAATTTAATGGCAAAGCACCTAATTTCCAAAAAAGCACTAAAACTCTCACCGCACATTTAATTTGGGACAGAGAACAGACGAAATGGAGCCAGCGAATGTATTACTGTCGTTACGCTTCGAGCTAAAAAAAAATAAAATACAAAAACCGATGGGCAAAAAGATCGAAGCAAAGTGGCTTGCCTCAGTCTGTGTTCGGCATCTTCATTATAGAATGGCCTTTTCCAAAGAACCCAATGTGGCAGCTTTATGAAAAGCCGATGACTGTATTCAATCTCTCAAAGGAAGATAATTGTTTGGGGCCCATGCGTCCATTTGACGGATCAGTTTGTTGACTTGTCAAACTTGCCTAATTGAGAAGCCGAAGAGCAGAGGAGGGAGTAGGCTGAGCAAGACGGCTCAATGCCATGAGTCCCAGGTTATCTAACGTTCTCTCTGAAGATAGCGGGCCTTTCCCCGCTACCCTACACTCCCCAAAAAAAAGGTATGAAAAGTACCTAAAAAGGTACAAATGCTTGCCAAGTTGCCACTGGGGTGGTACCCTAGGTACATAAAATTGTACCCCTAGCCAGCAATACATAATTAATGTGTACCTTTTTTTGTTTGAAAGGGTACTTATTAGTACCCATATAGAACAGTATTGTACTTTCAGGGTACATTTGGGAAGTTTGTACCTGAAAGCACCTGAAGGTTTGTACCTCCACTGTACCTTCATTTCTGAGAGTGTATGATGTTTGTTACTACACTTAACAAAGCAGATTTTCATGTAGATTTCTATTCCTGTCATCCTGGGAGTACCCATCATCGTATTTCTATATTGAGCGAAGAAGGCTTGCGTTCACTGAGTGATCTTTATCAGTCAGTATCTAGGCCAATGTGACTACCAAACCAACCCGGAGAGCAGTCACATGATGGCTGCATCTCAAACAGTATTACTGGCTACTGTAGCCTTCTATAAAGAGCGCCCAGACTGCTTTTCTGACAAAGATAGTGTTTTGAAAAAAATCTACTGGAATGCCCAACCATATATTTTCTCTCGGTTTCATTTTTTACTGTATTTAATACACAGTGTGAATTAATTCTGCAATACTGTATTGCATCTACTATAATGTACTGTTTATATAATGGGAATTTATCGTATTATATTAATATATTGTGATTAAATAAAATTAATATTGAGCATTTTTAATTTGCGGGGTTAAAGACCGGCTATGTCTGTGTGAATGTCAAACAAGTGAATGTATTAGTTACTTTAGAATATGTTATTCACAGTAAAGCATTAACACAGTAGTCACAATGCATTTACATAATTCATTTTTTAAATTGCCTACATATTACATAGCAGTGATTTTTTCTTTACACAAGTAGGCCTACTCATATGGTGACTAAGTTAATTGGGGTCCAAGAATGCATGATACAAATCAACAACCTATCAATGAGGCATGGGTGTATACTGTATAGATGCATCACTTACTCACTGACTCTGCAAACATACAGGGATTCATTGACAAACAGTCTGACACTCAAATTCAAAACACATTACCACCTTTCATTACCTGTGCAAGGACGGAAAAAAAACATTGCGTTACAACTTAACCGCTCACGTTCTCCAACGGTACGCTTCTGTGCACTTCCTCAACGGAGAAGATTACAGAGGAGGAGGCGGAAATGGAGCGAAACCTTCACGGAGGACTAATCTTCGTCCGTGACGCTGTCGCACCTGGCCCCCGTGTTTTCGCGGCGGCACGCGCGTCGTGAAAAAGGGTCGCTCGGACCGCGGCGGAATCCGAAAAATGTCACCTGGCAATGAGCTCCCGGGCGCCCGCAGTGTACTGTAAACACGCACGTCGCGAGCGGAGACAGACGGCCCGTTCTTGGGGCCGATAAGATCTGTGACAGCTTAATGTCGGGTTGTTAAGATAACAAAGCAAGAGCACAGTAATCCAGCCTCAACACTGGCAGAGCTGTCTTTGCATAATGAATACACTGCTAATAATTCACATACAAACGAGACCTGATAACTGCACAATACTCGCTGCCTTCAGCATCATGAGTGCGATTTGCTTTGGCTCGTGCTCCTACTGAAAGAGCCAGTGGAAGCAACTCTGTCTGGTTTGGGTTGAGGTGTCAGGTGAGGTTCCAAGCTCCACCATATAGCCTCGCCGATGTGTAAGTTACACCATCCCCAATGACTAAGAACAGGCGCTTAACCACCACTTTTCAGTACAGCGAGATGACCCCGCTGTATTTCACCATGGTGGGCTCGGCGACATTTGACAAGATAGGGGTGCTCAATCGTACCCGAAAAAAGAGCCGATGTAGGTACAGGTTTTTGTTTTAGCAAAGCAAGATGACACCTGGTTCAATTATTAGCTTAACTAATCACAGTCTTCAATCGAGACCTTGATAAGTAGAATCGGGTGTCTTAGCGCTGGGATAAAACAAAAGGCTGCACCCACATCGGCCCTTTTGGGATAAGATTGTACACCCCTGCTCTAAGACACGGTCTTCATATTTGGTCGAAACGCTGTCACTGCTCACAGATGTGCAGCTAGATAATAAATATATCACTTGGGTGCTTTATAGCAGTGTGCTGGTGTTCCTGTCTGATTCCGCATGATTCTTTTTTTACCTAGCACCTGCACTGAATTTTCAATGTGCGTATGCCTTTATTATAATCAGATGGTCTTCAAAGAACACATGATGTTCTCATTGTAACAGGGGTATCTTTGCTCACCATATCGTATCTGCAAAAAAGCATGAAGCAACGTGCAGTTTAAGGCTCTCTGTATTTATTCTCAGGTCTCCCTTCAGTAACATCACAAAGGTAATGTCACAACATGCCCTTTTGTCTTCGGCAGAGAAGACATAATATCGCTTACATATTTTCTGAGAGTATTCTATTTCCCTTATTACTGTGTTTTTTTTTTTGGCTTGTACGCGACCAATCACGAAAGGTCAATCAAAGAAGACAGATGAAATATTCTAACACAAAAGGGGGAAGCGTTGCCTACGGTTCCTCAGCTATCTCCAGTGAATCGTCTTATTTGTTATACGCTGCTTTGAACAGACGCAGTGACCTTTGAAGTCGCGAGCTAAATTGCTCAGTAGAATTAAGGTAAGTTATTGACTCTGAGAAACTCAAACTCAATCCAGCCAATCAGCAAAGATATATGACTGCAGGCTTTCATGCATGCCGACTGAAATTAATTGTTCATGGATTTTATTTTATTTTTTGCTCCTAAGCAAATAGTATTAATTTGGAGTCATTCAATTATTTTTCTCAAATGGAAATCACAGCAGTAATTACATTGCCCAGTTGCAATTTTATAGTCTATAACACGCAATTTTAAGCTGGTACATTTCAGTACAACATGAAAATAATAACTGGTTAACTAATGTAACTCTAAGCGCTGTGTAGCTTTCTATTAAAACTGCCTTTGGTTACAGTAGCTTGATTCCCCTCTTTTGCTTGCAAAACAAAATGTTACGGGTCAGTCTCAAGATGAAATTCAAGGCTGATCCCACAGTTACTGGAGCAAATAGTAGCCTAAGCTATATAGGAACATAAAATCTATTGGTATAAAACAGACACATCAAACATAATTAAAGTATGCTTGAGTGTGAAACACTCACCAGCCAATGATTTGATGGAAAGGTGCATCGGTAAATGAGTTAAAACGCAGCTGCATTAGAAACAGAAAAACGGGAGAGTTAATCACATTCAAAATAAATGCCTTAACGCCGCTACTGCTCCATCCAACACCCATTTAGTGAAAAATAGGACACTGAGTGACTTAACCCTCCAAGTCTAATAAAACAAATCTCCATAAACTCAGGCGCAGCAAAACAGACAAAGCCATTATAAGACAGTAAACAGTCTAATCAAAATGTAGGCTCTTTCTCCCCAGAAAACAGCTCAAGTATCAACTCACCATCTTCGTATTTGAGAAGAATTACAGACTTAAGAAAATGTTTCGATTGCCTCTGGTTGAGCATATACAACGGATTAACTTTTACATTCTCGGAAAAGACTCTATAAACACCTCTCATTCCTTGGATGTGATGGAACACAGGCCTACCCCCCCCAGAGCTTGAGGTACTTCACATGTATTTACTCTTGGGTGGCTTTTTTACGTAGCTATGCTAAGACCTATGTGATGTCAAAAACGAACAGCCAAATGGGACACGTCATGATGGCGATCTGTCACAAGCGTGAGCTCTTAGTGTGGAAACTCGAAAACTGAGTTCTCTGAAGAAATATAAGGTGAAGGGTGACGACAAACCACATCCAGGTTACGTCCAGCTCTGATACCTCCATGACTACTCATCCATCTCTGCCTACAGATTCTCAAACATGCATCTCTCTCTCTCTCTCTCTCTCACTCACTCACACACACACACACACACACACACAAGGTAGTCAGGTAACACTATCAAGACCCCGTCAAGCCTGCTCAGGCAGTACTCTGTTTAACTTCCATTTAAATTAGTTGACAGTTACGATGGTCATTATTAGTTCTGTTGTAATTAGCTCTCCATTATTACCGGCGACAGTAGGAGTGGTGGTGAGAGGCTTAACTGACTAGAGTGGCAGGTTGTAGGCTGGAGTCGTAGTACAATATTAGCCTATCCTCCTGATCTCCGCATGTTTGGAGAGTACTTTTTACAGCCCCATACTTTGCTTCTCCTGGGAAACCACTGGAGACAGATAAACACTGTGACAGGTGATGGGTGCTTGCAAATTGGAGGAGATTGTGGATTGTGTAATGGGGGGGGGGGGGACACTGTATGCAGATGAACTGTTTTGCTTTTTTACTCAGTATCACGTCCCCCGAGACGATTTCCACAAACGCACATTTCTGCGACGCCGCAGCCATGCAATCTGCCAGCCCAGGGCTCACCCGCACGCCCGAGCAGCCGCACTGCAGGGGCACGACTGGCGTACTCGGCAGAGGGGGGGTGGGCGCTCCAGACGAACCCGTTAATTTTCCGACAGAAGGCGGGAAGTAGCCGCGCCTTCAGCTTTTGCCCGACCCCTCCGCAGAGCGGGACTGCCATAGCTTTATCATTCCACAGCATTGGGCTGTTTTTGGCGGGCGGCGGGGGTTGGCAGACGGCGTCCGAGAGACGGCCTGCCAACCCGCTGCGAGCCTGCACCGGTGTCTCGGCGGCCGAGCTGAGCTGAGCCTAGTGGAGGGGAGGCGGATGGCAACGAGACGCCAGCAGGCCGCCTGGCAAGGCGAGCTTTTCACGCCAGGCACAAATGAGATTGGCATTCACCGGGCCTCCTCTGCTGTGCGTCATAATGTACCGAACCCTTCCACAGCCGCCGGCTATAAGGAAGAGTGGCGCACCAGGACTCAATGTGGTGGGTTCCGTTTCAGACATTGACAAAATGGCAGCTCTCTGACTAAACTGTAAAGAAGACAGGAGAAGGACACCCAACAACATCTCTGACATCTGCAAATGCAGACAGCCAGGTCTTTAACCAACAATCCCACGTCCTGGCTTCTGCCTCATGTTAAAGTACGAAAATACTCTGTGTGCAAGCACAATGAAGACTATACCAAACATTGGGTTTTAAATAGGCTCAAATCTTGGACTGAATTACAGTGAACTGTTTATTATGTGATTAAAACAGCTAAATGATCTCGATAAACTGAATAAACATGCTGTGGTTAATACTTGATTTTCAGTGTGGGCTAAATAACAGGCCATGAAGCTCAGCAGACCATATTCCCTTTCAGCAAGGAGCCCAATAGCCCTTGGTTGGAGCTGTTCTTCTCAAATTACATTACAAGACAGTATGTGAATTCCTTTGTTGGTCATTCTGCTTCTCCAAGCAGATATTGTACATGCCTAACACATCCAATACACAATACATCATAGTTAACCTACGATGTGAGATTTTACACATTTATGGGCAAATTAAAATGACTTTTTCTTGTGTGAGCGAGGTCTTTGCTGAGCAGTATGTGTAACCAGGAGCGGAAGGATTGTGTGAGACACTTGAGAATCAGTGTAATCCTTCTGGTTTACTTATAATATCAAGATTTAGGTGAGCAATAGTGCGTGTCCGTGAAAAAATGTTTCACACACATTAAACATTATTTGGCAAGTGTCATTTTTACAGGTTTAAATTTTTTTTTTAATTTAACCTCAGTGTATGAGCATGGGCCGAGCCAAAGCCATTACCCCCACCACTCCAGCAAAACAGCCATGTCCAACGGCTGGCTGCAAAACAAGCGAGCGAGCGAGCACGCTATCACGCACCGTCACCTTTCAGCGTCAGACAAGTGTCGCACAGGAGGAAGAACAATAATCATCAATTGAGTTGTTTTTTTTTTTTTTTTAAAGAATGTAAAATCCCCTTAAGGTATGGTGTAATGGCAATTGGATGTGTAGCCTGAAGGTTGCATGCAGGGTTGGATCTATACTGCAGCACTTAACCTTAATGACTTCAGTAAATATTCAACAGCACAAATAGATAATAGCCCATGTAAAATGAACGCTATGATCACCTATGACAAATAAGCCCAGGCATTGTAATAAACTAATGCAATACTTGAATGCAATATAGCCTATTCTGTATATCCATACAGTATACAGTATACACACAGTCCTCCAGTATACCCCCATAACCCACAGAGTACTGAAGGAAGTTCCCAAATCCCACTCATTCTGTACTCCAAACACTTGGATCCCTAATTCTCTCAGTATATGATTTATTATTTTTAAATATTAATAATATTTTATTAAAAATGTATTATCTCTCTCTCTCTCTCTCTCTCTCTCTCTCTCTCTCTCTCGCTCTCTTTCTCGCTCTCTCTCTCGCTCTCTCTCTCTCGCTCTCTCTCTCTCTCTCGCTCTCTCACTCTCATTTTGCTGGTTGCTTAGTGTCTCTCACTGTGAAAGCACATTCTGCTTGATTACACCCAACACTTGTTCTACCTAAACCAGCATGAAGTTAATCAAATCAAAATCAATACAAAAGCTAAGAAATTGCCCATCATTTAAAAGGCAGCCATGAAGCTAATCTCCTATTACTCCAGTGAATTCTGCTTCTAATGTAAAGACACAAAACTGAACTGGCTACCTACAAATGCAAGTAGTGTAAGAAAAATAACATTTAGGCCTACGTGTGGGAGAATAAACTGATATAAAGACTCAGATTTGACACAAAAATGAAACATAGGCAATATGAAAGGGGAAAAAAGGATGCTCAATATCCACACAAAATAAAAGAGGCTTGTATTCTCACTTTGACAGAAATTACATATGGAAATGACAGTTGAAAGCCTAATTCAGTCTGCCCAGTGCCCAACAACTTAATCTTAATTCTAACAATAGGCCTAAATGGTGAGCAAAAACAGTTTTGTTTTTTTCCTAGACAGTGAGGAAAACGTTGGTGTCAACATACAGGCCTACGCATAGCATTCCACAACAGACGAGTGCGATACTGCCAAGCCTCAAATCAACAACCACTGTAAACTGCAGAGCGATTGACCCCCAAAACTGGCACCTTTTGGACACAAACAGTCTGAACTGCACCTTAGGGCAGCACCATGGCACCAAAGAACTCTGACTCGTGTTCCCCATGCAGAAGGACGTTTTATTGATGCTTTTAATGGGGTTGATGTATGCAGGAACCTCCTCTGGAACAGCACACTTCACATTGATCTTGTACCTCGCTGAGTTTTTCTGCACTGTTGTAATGCTTTGACTCGCAGTAACCAGCGAATGTCAACCAGCGTCCTAATGCAGCAGCCTCTCCATTATCTACCTGGTTTGCCATCATCTTGCCATTTATAATCCTGTTTTTTTGGATTCTGTTCATAATAATAATGATAATAATAATAAACACATCACTCTGGCTGCTAAGAAAGGCACAATCCAGCAATTAAACTGAAACATAAAACATCTGAAACAACAAAACAAAAACAACCACTGGCGAGTCATTGCAGTCATCCCGCCTACTTCAGCCCTATGACTGAAAACTGACGTAAAAGATCCAGTGATACCGTCCTCATACCCCTATCTGATAATGCATGGCTGCCAGGATTTCTGCTTCCTGGATAATAAAAAAATAGAAAAAATAACACCAGAAACCCTCCCTCCCTTCTTATGGACAGCCCATATCAGGCCAATTAATCTACTGCCTGAACCATAATAATCCGATTGCCTATTGGTTCTGTAGCCCGGCATGTTTGCGGGTTCCGGTAACTAAAAACATACAGGGCTGATTATGTTAGAACCACGAAAATGTCCACCACAACAACAGCACATGTAGGTACTGAAGGCTCATATATTTACATGCAAGTAGGGGCCTCTTTCAATAAGGTGGGGACAATACTTAAATCATGATTTGTAAGACACTGAGAATCTAAGCAGAAAATAAAATAAGCGAAAAAAACTTATCTTCAGCCTGGGACTGATGACTTCCTTATGTATAACTTAAGCTACAGATCCCATTTGGACCCTATATGCCGAATGAGAGTAAATGGAGGTGCCGTCGCACTGCTGATGATCTGAATTGAGATGAACAGAAATAAAATGAAAGGACATTCCTCAGAGGGGGACAAACAGAGTATTACATAAATCATGTCCATAGGAAGAAGAAAAAAATGGCGAGTGGGAATTTAAAGGTATTAAGAGACCGAGGAGACGTACGTTTAGTATCCCCTGCGTGCGCCACACGTTTGGTAACCCCCCCACACCCGCGCGCAGACACGCACGCCGACATGAAGAGCACAAAACACACGGTGCGGGGCCTCCGAAATGACACCGTGCTTTTCAAGTGCCATGTGAGGGAGGAGCACAGAAAGGGAAACAAGGAGACCAGACAGGAAGGGAGCGCAGGAGGGAGGCGTGGAAAAGCAGAAAAAGGAGAGCAAGGCAGTAAAGGAGAGAGAATCTGAGAGCAGTGTGGCAGCAGCAGCAGCAGCAGTCAAAATAGTGGACTTAGAAGTAGTAGTAGTAGTAGTAGTCGCTAATAGTAGGCTAGTAGTAGTAGTAGTAGTAGTAGTAGTAGTAGCCTAGTAGTAGCCTAGTAGTAGCATTAATCGTATTTGTATGCATATATATATGTTGTATTATTCCTTGTCATAGTTGTAGGAGACTACCAATAGCAGCAGTCGTATACATAGCAGCAGTATCATAATTGGTGTTTGAGATACCAGTTATGGATACAATCACACCGACTTTCCCTGTATGAGTTGCTGCGAAGTCATTGTCATCGTTTGCCTCTTCCCAATCCTCACCACTTGGGGGCGACACTTCTTAATATCGACAGAAATCCAGTTAATAGTAATCATGTATACGTTTCTTTCTAATGGGACGCACCCTCAGATGAATATACCAGCAGAAGCTAAATAAATAAATCCCAGCATTATATTTGCCTCCTGTAATTATTTTATAATTCATGTGAAAATTGGCAGCTTTTGTGATTAAACATGCATGAGAATGTGAGCACAAAACTGTAAAATATGTAATTTTGAATGTCAGTATTCAAAACAAATCTGATTGGAAAAAGTCAATTGAAACAGTGGGGAATTAAGTTGTTATTTTCTTTAAGCTTCACTAAAATATATTTACTTTACAGAATTGGCACAATAAATTATGCACAAGCAATAATTATTCTAATAAATTTCTTATGAGTAAACAATTTAACCAAAACAACTGTTGAGCATTTTTATCAAATTGATAGCAATTCAAACAATGAGATCAGAGGTAATAATGTATACACAGTAACTATAACTACACAATGCATTTCGGCAGCCTAAATGCACGCACCAGTCATTTTCTATCAAACCCCGAAAGTGTTTTGACTTTGTAACGTTAATATTTTTAAATGAAGACGTATAGGCTACTGTAGGACATGTCATGGTATTAAACCATTTATAACTAGCCACAAACTTGTATGTTGTCAAAGTTCAAAACGTTTAGTTACAAAATATTGTCATTACACCGCTTAAATAGATCTGTGATCTTATGTTAAACGCAGGACGGACATACAAAAACCCATTCAAATATTGTAGTTTTTAGCGACTGCAGTGTAGCTAAGTTGACAGTACATGAATGCGAAATATTATGGCAGATTTATTTCGCCAGATGGATATCTTCATTAGGCTACTCCGCAGCAATAGACCGGTAACTTCTCGTTGATTAACAGGCAATAAAACTGACAATCCTGTAAGATAGGTTTAAAAACATCTATCCGCCTAACTTCTCCCATCAATACGAGGTGGCACTAGCTAGGTGTCTCTCTGTACGCACCGAGCTAGTACTTTCTAGCATACAACCACGTACAGCCGTACTGACAATAGGCTAAAACCACACGGATGAAAGGATCCAAAATGATGCTGTACACACTCGTTTCCCCGGTAGCCTACAGCGAGCATTCCAGGATGTCATACGACCAATGCCAGGCGCATTGACGTGGCCAGCTCAGACCGGAGAGCCACAGCCGGCTTGCTTATGACAAAGACATTGAACATGAAGAAAATAAATATACACTTTCACCTACCACTGTTGCTCCAATTCCCAGTCCCTAAAGAAGTCAAACTCGAAAAGGTCCATGGTTGGTCCCTCTAGCTTGATTCAATAAGGAACCGGTGTCCGCTTAACGTATGCGTCAGCCTGCATGCAGCAAATGTGTGTGTTTCTGCTAACTGTAACTAGCTGTACTGTAGCTACGTGCTCAGCCGGGCTGACACACTCAGTGAGAGAAATGCCACAGCGCACAGCCCCCACCGCCTGCCGCCGCCGCGCGTCTCGACAGCACGCAGTTAGAGGAAGGCGGAGCTTGAGACAGCGAGAAGTCGTGACATGGAGCCAGAATATGAGCCACTGAAGGATCTGGCTTATCATATTCAAATAGCAAATTAAAATAACGGTACAGCTCTGCTCCCCCCTCGCATTGCTGTCAAAATCAGCTGTGCCTCAGTGTTAGTGCAGTGATGTGTTTAGAGCGAGATAATGGCTACTGGAGAGCGTTTAATTGCTGGTGGCAAAACTGCTAACGGAGCTACTGTAGGACAAAGCATATATCCTCGGAATGATTTGTGCTTCACTACAATATAGCAACTCTACGTGATGGATTCCATGTTCTTTGGGTTTCCAAAGTACCAGGGGAAATAAATAAAAGTAATAATGTATTCAGTTTGGTGAAAAGAAAATGAATTAATTAATAATAGGAATACAACTACTACTACCAATAATAGTATTAATGATAATGATAATAATAATAATAATAATAATTATTATTATTATTATTACTATTAGTAGTAGTAGTAGTAGTAGTAGAAGTAGTAGTATTAATTCATATTATGATTATTATATACTGTATATCACAGACACATGAATATTTAAATTAAAGTCATGTTTAAGTAGTGCTAATTGCGTATATATTTATGTTCACTCCACAGCTACCATAAGTGAACTATGTTACCCTTCACACACACACACACACACACACACACACACACATACGGCCATGCTCATGTGCACATTAACTGGGACTTAACAAGAGGTCTCACTACCAGTCTCTAGCAAGACTAACGACTAACGACTAACTTGTTTGCTCCCTTCCGGAACTGAACTGTGTGTGAACTTGATTTATTTAACGTATTTAGCACTAACAAAGAACATCTATAAGCATATTTAGCATTAGTGTGAGCACGGCGTAAGAGTTTTGGGCTAATCCTAAAACACAGTCTCTGGGATTCAATTAATTATTGAGACCATTACAACATTGATATTCCTCTTCCTATAATAACAGATGTCTGAAATCATCATGGTGAATGAGCACTGGGCGACATGCTAAAATACAGAAATTAGATCAAGCCTCATTAGTGTGCTATGGGTAAATTGTATCCTATAAAAATAAAGACCGAAAAGACGTAGCCAACATGTAAACAACATACTTCTTTCAGGAGTACATATTTTAATTAAGAGCAGTCCTTTGGGTGAATACTGCAGCATTTTTGTGTGTGCACGCATCTAGCCTGTCTACATGTTTTCGTGTCTTTCCTGATTTGTGGAGTCTCCATATGGTGCCTTGGGTAATACAATACACTACACTACAATATCACTCTACTATATCACTTTAAATATGCAGCCTCAAGGTGTTTCCTAATTCATAACATACGCTTCCAAGCTGGTATTAATCTTACTTCCAAAATTCCACTGGGCCCAGTGCAAATAATTTCTGGTGGTGAAATTCCTTTCCCGACAACTCCCATTTGGAGGGATTCTATCTGCATAAAGGGTTTAATGCTGTCCAGATAGTCCTGTAGCCACCTCTACGGCACAGATTAAGTGTTGCAAAGTGTTGGTGCAATATTGCTTTGTCTTTCTCAGTAAAAGATGCAACTATAATGTAGTCCTACCTGCTAACAACAAACTAGGCAAGAGTGGAACCTTCTGGAAAGTAAGAGCCACCAGTGTCTTGATGGTAATTAAGTGGTTAAGCCTGTTGGTCCCCGTTTTAATTTGGCACCAGCTTTTATTTCATACATTTTGCATCTCTCCCTGTGGAAGCTGTGAGTGACAGGGCCTCTTTCTGACGTCAGTGGGGGGGGCTGAGTTGAGTTACCCAGCTGTCTTTAAGAGAGGTTAAGTGGCTTTTACCAGCCGGACGTGCTCGAGTACCAGAGCTCCCCTCGCTCTGCGGTGCACAATGCGTTTGACACTTTGTTGACGCTGCTTATCCGAGCGCCACCTTCCCCCCTGCTTAATTGCTAATTCATCGGCAAATTCAGTCGATTTACTCCGGCACAGAGCGTTAGAGGGGCCCTCAGATAAGGGGAAAGGCTGCAAACGCTTAATTTGAGAGATTAAATGCTGTGGAATAACGTGCAAAAAAAAAAAAGGCCATTAAAAGGCAGCTTTGGAAAGGGTAGGCCGTAAGTAGCTCGGCAGGAGCGGATGAAAAGAAAACAAAAGCTACCTGGTCTATTGGAGAAGGGGGGGATTTGGCACATTGGGAACTCCGGTGTTGTGCAACACTTGAGGGGGCTGAGTGCCATTATTCGGGCAGAAGAGGCTCCCACGGATTGGCAGCAGTAGTGGGGCATACCCCTGCCAGCGAGTGGAGACATGGTAACGCAGGGCAGCCGGCACATCTCCAAGGGGGGAAAAGACGGGTGGAAGGCAGGAGGACAAAGGCAGAGCCCACAAAAAATGAATGTAGAAAAAGCCATTACGGCAAATTAAACCATGGCTCTCCACTGCTCTGAGATTCTCCAGGCCAGCCTGTGCCAAATCATTAACAGACTGCTTAGATCACCACGAGGCTCACCTCCTCCCGGGGCTCACCTCCTCCTGCGTTTGGCTTTGCCCGGGGCGACTCGGAGCAGGGAAAAATGATCCGCACCGCGGTTTCCAGTGAGGGGAAATTAATTCTGAGGAAGGGTCATACCAACTGCCTCCTGTCAAAGCAGGCGGGCCTGCACCAGCTTTCCACAGAGAGGCAGTGCTAGTGCGGGTCAGCTGCCTTTCCAATCTTTTTTTCTCCAGGAAATTTAAATAGCACACTAATAACACCATCAGAATGTTCTTGGTTTTGGTTAATTCAGCAGTTAAAATTATGTGGCTGTTTCTTGTGAAAAGAAGTAGCTGATTTAATATTATTTGTAATATTGTTTATTGATCTGAGAGACAGATATCAATCAAATTATTTCATCCATCCATACATTTTCCAAACC
Organism: Ilyophis sp. 1 JC-2022; assembly: GCA_022702515.1. NCBI lineage: Eukaryota > Metazoa > Chordata > Actinopteri > Anguilliformes > Synaphobranchidae > Ilyophis > Ilyophis sp. 1 JC-2022. Next base: position 99,047,649 of record CM040397.1, on the reverse strand, counting down.
ATTTACTCCTGGTCAGGGTGGCAGTGGGCCTGGAGCCTATCCCAGTAGCCATTGGCTGAAAGTCAGGAATACTCCCTGGACAGGTTACCAATCCATTGCAGGGCCCAGACACCATTAACTCAACCATTCATACCCCATGGACAATTTAGACTCTCCAATTAACCTAACCTGCATGTATTTGGACCGTAAGAGGAACCTAACCTGCATGTCTTTGGACCGTAAGAGGAACCTAACCTGCATGTCTTTGGACCGTAAGAGGAACCTAACCTGCATGTCTTTGGACCGTAAGAGGAACCTAACCTGCATGTCTTTGGACCGTAAGAGGAACCTAACCTGCATGTCTTTGGACCGTAAGAGGAACCTAACCTGCATGTCTTTGGACCGTAAGAGGAACCTAACCTGCATGTCTTTGGACCGTAAGAGGAACCTAACCTGCATGTCTTTGGACCGTAAGAGGAACCTAACCTGCATGTCTTTGGACCGTAAGAGGAACCTAACCTGCATGTCTTTGGACCGTAAGAGGAACCTAACCTGCATGTCTTTGGACCGTAAGAGGAACCTAACCTGCATGTCTTTGGACCGTAAGAGGAACCTAACCTGCATGTCTTTGGACCGTAAGAGGAACCTAACCTGCATGTCTTTGGACCGTAAGAGGAACCTAACCTGCATGTCTTTGGACCGTAAGAGGAACCTAACCTGCATGTCTTTGGACCGTAAGAGGAACCTAACCTGCATGTCTTTGGACCGTAAGAGGAACCTAACCTGCATGTCTTTGGACCGTAAGAGGAACCTAACCTGCATGTCTTTGGACCGTAAGAGGAACCTAACCTGCATGTCGTTGGACCGTAAGAGGAACCTAACCTGCATGTCTTTGGACCGTAAGAGGAACCTAACCTGCATGTCTTTGGACCGTAAGAGGAACCTAACCTGCATGTCTTTGGACCGTAAGAGGAAAGAGGAGTACACAGAGGAAACCCATACAGACGGGGAGAGATGCAAACTCCACACAGAAAGGCCCCAGCTGGTATTCAAACACGGTACCTTCATGCTGTGAGGTGACAGTGCTTCTCACTGCACCGCCATACTGTCCTACATTATAATATTCATGACAATATTTTAAATATATTATTTATAAAAGTGAAAGGTATTTAACCTCAACTGTCCACTAAAATTAATAAAATTGAAGAGTTTGCTTGCGCTTTGTAAATGGTAAATGGACTGCACTTATATAGCGCCTTTATCCAAAGCGCTTTACAATGGCCTCTCACTCACCCGTTCACACACACATTCACACACCAATGGCGGCAGCCACCATGCAAGGTGCTAGCCTGCTCATTGGGAGCAATTTGGGGTTCAGTGTCTTGCCCAAGGACACTTCGACATGTGGACAGGAGGAGCCGGGGATCGAACCGCCAACCCTGCGATCAGCGGACGACCCGCTCTACCTCTTGAGCCACAGCCGCCACATGTATGCCAATGGAAGCCTGTTGAAACCTCTATGTCCATACAAAAAGGCGAAGGTGGTATTTGACACAATGTATGATGGGTATCATTTCTAGTAGCGGATTGAAGCCTTTAATTGCATGCTGGGAAAATGCAGAGTCCTCTCACCATTTGAACTTCTGCGTCACCCTACAGCTGCAGTCTGTGCAAACACACACACACACACGCACACACACACACACACACACACACACACACACACACACAGCTGGTGCAGATCTACCAAGGCTATCTCCCAAACTCTACTCATGACACAGAAAAAAAAAAAAGGTAACAGGCAAAACGATTCAGAATGAAACCAAGAAGAAAAAAAAGCAGGACTGCGCTGGTTTCCACCTGCCTGATTTACAATTTGCATGCACCCTGCACGCTATGTGGCTGCGATTGTGCAATGACTGTTTCCTGCCTGTTATAACCGAGAGCCATCTCTGACGCTGCCACCGCTCTACAAAGAGCACAGCCTGACCTTGTTCGTCCTTTGTTGACCCCAGTTTTGCAAACTCGATTTTAATTTGAAAAAAAAAGTGAATGTTGTGAAATTGTGTGCATTGGAGTGTGCGAAGAGACCAGTTGAGCTGGTTGACATTGTTTTTCGCAGCCATCTTTAAGGCCTAGGAAATGCACACAATGCATTCTGGCCCACCTGACACCGTGCACTTCCCCCGGGACACAGCAAGTAAACAAGTTCCACAAAGTAGGAGCAAATATTTATTGCGGTAATTACTGCAACAAGGAGAACAAGGTTTTCAAAGCCCGGGATTTGGGTCAAGGATGCTATTTTTAAACCTGCGAGATTGCTTTTACTTCACACTTTACCTGAGGGTCACACTTAGACCTAATTCAACGTAGTGCATACAGTAAAAACGCAAGCTCTGCTTGAGCCATTACCCTCAAAATGTCACATCTGTGACACAGTTCTGTGCATACATACTTACATTGCACATGCAAAGAGGCAATGTTGTGCACAGTCATAGGTAATCCACTGGGTCCAAAAAGCAATAGTTTCACATCCAAGGTTTGGCCACGCTGTTGTACATTTGAGAAAGGTTCTTCTCAAGGAAGCCAATTTCTGTAAGCCTACTACACGATGCCATCATACGGGAATGGAAGCACGAAGACACAACACTGTATCGATGATTAACCTGAGACAGCATCTAATCTTACAGTACGTTAAATCTGCTAGGTAACTGACCCTCACTCACTCCACAGGCTTCCCGATGCCTCTTTGCACCCTGAACAGTATTTCACAATAATGACATCACATACGACACATAATTATTGGACAGTTTGTTATATAGGTCTCTGTCATTTGCATGCTGGCCTGTGATTGACAGTGAGGCTTATTAAAGGGGTCGCGATTGGGCGCTGGCGAGCAAGCGTCCGCCGTCTATGAGCAGAGGGACCTGCTGAACGGGTGCCCAAGTCCACCCGCTGACCTAACTCAGCGACGTGTCAGGGACCCTCTCCGCCTGCCTGCTCCCTCCATATCTCAATTGGGTCACACGGCGGCGTGGCCGTGCATCACGCCTCCCCCGGCCTCTCAACCCTCCCTGCCAAATCTGCATTGTTGACCTATAAAATTATTCTGAGAGAAAAACGGGAGGAAGCCACGGCGGAGAAGCTTGAGGAAAAGGCGTGCCATTGTCTGCTTCCAACGGCTGTCATCACCGTTAAAATACCAGAGAGAGAGAATGCACCGAGCAAATCCTCATCAGCAGAATAGAAGAGAACTATGAAAAACATCAATTTAGTCCAGTGAACTGAACAGAAACCATGCGTGTCTCTACGCAGAGGGAAGACTGATGACCATGTGTACAGTAACACATGATCCAGTAAGGTAGCATGTGGGCAATCTCCCCTCAAAGCCACTGGTTTTCAGCGGTACGAATGGAATGTGACCCGACTGTTAAAGTACTAAACGAATGCAATTTCACATTCATTTTATTGACCCGTGTAAAATAAGTAAATAAATAAATAAGCTGCAATCGCAAATGCGCGTAACATCAACATCATTTATCAGAATTGCCAGCGGCGAAATTCATTTGAACACGCAGAAAGAAAGAAAGAAATTGGAATGGTAAAATGCTTAATCCGAAGCACCGAGGTCACAGGACTGTCTCCGCAACTCTTTTAATCTCATCAACGTGAATAAAGAAGTCATTATGAGCTCTGCCGATGCAGTCTAAGGGGATAGCCTCCTAATTATCAGACTGTAATTTCAGAGTTGATTATCTCTAGGCGGCCGATGCCGGCTGAAGTACCTGAGAACAGCGCTCTTGATTTTCTCCCTCCAGATTACTGAAAGCAGGGGGTCGCTCGCTCGCTCCCCCAGGTCCAGCGCCATCAACGCTCGACTGAGCACGTCTGCGAAGCGCCGCCGCCGCCGCTAATGGACAAGCTTTGACCTAGCGCGGCTGACATAGGGACATGCGCGGCACTGTGTTGCCAAGGTGAAGGCAATCTCTATTCACAGCCAGAGTTGATGTGATTTTATGCATGCCGCTGAAGCAGTCTGCTCGTCGTAGGAATTAATTTACGGGTGTAATTGCATTGCTACTGATCCCGTGTCCTGTTACGGTAACTGTATTGTGAATATATAGTTCCCTAAATAATACACGTGATGGAAATGACATTTTAGTCAAATTTGACTAAATATAGTGCTTTTAACAAAATAAGCTAAAGTTAAAATCATTACAATTTCAAAAGTACTGATTCATAAAAATAACATTTTCACAGAATGCAAGAAAGTTTTATTGGGGTGTGCTTTGCATCGTAGGCTGAACATTGGATGCATTTGATCTTGTGTTAAGAGTCCAGAGGCGGGGTCACACCTCGCCGTAAAACCGGATTGTTGACCCCCCTGGACATCAATGATAAGGGGAAAGGATACAAATTAAAAACAGAATAAAACATGGAATGGAGATGTGGAGGTGCAGAGATAACAGTAACAGCAGACACAAAAGGAATAGAGGTGGGTGGTGTTGTATCTCCGTGGAGAAACCGGTTTAGCAGGCTTACAGTAACAGCCTGAGAGATTGTCTGTAGTTTTCGCTCATAAATACAAAATTTAAAAAAGTATTAAGATGATCAATTTGTGTTATTATATGGCCTTTGTCTCTGGTACTGTTGGTGTAATTTTATGTGGGCCACAATAGCAGAACATTCAGTATGAAAGCAACACAATCGGATCAAAGCTCCACACCAATTTGGACAAACTACTGTCTTATGCAAACTATGCACCGCTGCTTGTTTTTTTATTTTTTATTTAATTTTGAATGTTTTGACTGCAGTTGACAGTAAGGAGTATCTGCTTCTTTATCTGATTTCCCATTGGTTTTCAAGGACTAAGCCTCAACAAGAGGATGGTGTCATGCTTCAGGAGCTTGCATGTTTTGACATGGTCACTCATTTGTACTACATCTTAAAACTCCTCAAAATCTTTTTGACTAAATCTAAAAAGGACTCTGCTGCTAAAGGTCTTTACCTGAAGTTTGTGTTCAATATGAAATCTCACTTGGGGAAAACAAGTGATGTTTTATTCACATTTTTTCTGGTTGGTTTGCTGCGGCAGCAGCAATGGATACAATATTGGTAATTGTTATGAAAACCAACGTTGTTATTAGTGTCTAACCCCTAGACTGGATTAATTTGACAATTATCCTTAAAATAAATGCACATTTACATATATTATTTCAATACAAACACATTTCCTCATTAATACATTTATTTTAATATTCACTGAATTGTGCGTGTGTGCGCGTGTGTGTGTGTGTGTGCGTGTGTGTGTGTGTGTGTGTGTGTGCGTGCATGTGAAAAAAACAACGGGATTCAAATTTGAAAAGAAGTTACGGACAATTGTTTATATCATCAGGGTTAATTGCATATGAGAGGGAAGCGTTTGCATCCACAATAATGAAAGCTATTTCAAAAACACACTCCACTGTGCTCTTTGCTAATTGGTAATAGCTTCTGCTACACCCCCATATCGTCTGCAGTTTGGCTACTTTACCTGCTGAGTGGCAGATGTTAACGAGCTGCCTGCTTTCCACCAACCTCATAACCTGCGTCTGCGTCCAGTTTAGGCAGCCAAATCACCCTACATGCATCCCCCCCCCAGTGATACTCATCTCATTCCTCCCAAATGCCAGCCTTCTGATTGCCTTAAAGGTCTTCATTATGAATTAACTGTATTTCTGCACGACGGAGCCCAAGATTAGCGTGACACAACGAATGAAGATGCAAGCGCTGGCACCAGGCTTATCTGTCCCTTCCCGTCCATCTAGTCGAGTCTTTCTAATTCTCCGCCCCATCATTCCATCAGGGCAGAATGGCACGGGAACATGGCCGTCTATTGATTGGACAAGACGTGCTGTGGAAACAATGAGGTACCCGTGCCGGACTAGCACAAACTAGCTGTGTTGGAGGCCTATGGAGAATTTCCTTTGAGTGCTCAGACAGCCAAATGGATTCAGTGTAAGAGAGGTCAGTTGATATTCGGTCTTATTCCAGTATCGGAAAGTCTAGGGTGTTTCACACAAAATGAGAGATGTTCGTAAGCCTACTAAAATGTCACTGTGATGTAAGCTAATGCTCCTAATCTGCATTCCTGAGGGTACGAGTGACTCCCACGCACTCCAGAGTTCCCTGTGTCTCGGCTGGGCGAGCTCAAGCCTTGGGGTTGTTTTGGCTCACTCCCGAATGGGTAGATTTTGTTGTTGAGGGCAACGAAAATAATACTTAAACAAACATATTAGGAACAGGGTGTGCACCGTGACCTTGGAAACGAACGGGTGTGTCTTATTTTCTGGTACTCCGACAAGTGATACTATAACCTTTCTGCATGTATCTATATGGGAATTGGGGGGTGGGACTAGATCTAGCTGTAAATTACATTGGAATAGTATTGGACACATGGTTGGCTAAATGGCTCTAAGTCATCAAGGGTCTGACATATCAAACAAGCCTTAAACCATCGCTCTGCTGCCATAAATACAGTAGATATGGATCAGTGGCGGGCCGTCAGGGCCAGCAAGGCCTTCTCTGCTGGCCTAAACATCATCAGAATATAAATTTAATTTTGATATATTTTTTCCACAAATATGTATTAAATTATTCCCCATAGTCTATTCTCTTCATTTCATAGCTTTCCTCTTGGTTGCGCTGCTTCCAGCCTCAGATCGAGATTTGGAGGGCTGGCCTTTATGTTAGAGCTTTTATCCAATCATATTTCAGCCATAATGTGTTGCCAGGGTCCAAGAAATCTGCCCTTAGGCCTTCAGAATAAACATTGCGGGCCCCTGTAGCTTAAAGTGAACGGAACGTTAACTGTGGCGTTAACCAATCAGATTTCGAGTTGGCGAGACCGGGGCCAGCTAGCAGGCGTACGATAACGTCAGCACGTGCACGTCTTTTGATTGGATACGCACTTCGCACTATTGAGAGGCAGAGCTCTGCAGAGATAGCAAACTGAACTTGAATGAGCTCATTTGTGTAGATTTCTACAAGCTGTTTTTTTTCAACCCACAATGGCTGAAGGAGGAGAAGAGATCGATTTGGTCGCAGATATAATTACAACGTCATTTTCAAGACGAACCTTTCAAGAAAAGCTAGACATCGTCAGAAGAGAACGACCAACCCCGACGCTAGCGAGCCGACGCTAGCGAGTCAAAGTGGACATTCAAGGCTAGGAATACACTTTCACCACTGTCGCAAATATATCCTCATGAACAAATGCTAATTATTTGTTTGTTTTCTTTTATTTTCAGTGAATAGTTTATGTGTCTTTATCGTCACGTTTCTTAAATGAAACTGCTTTGGGTGCGACAATGCGCTGTTTAGCGAACAAACTTGTTAACATACTTTTGGTGGACTTAATAAAACTTTGTAGAAGACTAATCCCTTAAAAGCGCCTTTTATTTTAAAGTTTTGACAGTATCCAAGCGATCTTAAAGCTGGTAGTTTAACACTCTTAATTGTAAATGCGGATTTATTGATTATAAATGCTTCGGAAATATGAATAACTGTTGTACTTGACTATGTTAAGGTGATGCAACGCCCGGTTATACTGCGTTTCTGTCTAAATGTATAGTTTCTAGAGCCATGGCGTCATAATGATGGTATTAAGAGGTGGAATAATTCAGGTAGGACTGTGTAGGACATCACTGAAGGCCTAGGTGTGAAATGCACGGCCCGCCACTGATATGGATGGATAACTTGAAGGGTTTCTTTTCCTGACTTATTTTTCCATAGAGTTCAATAGAAAAATTTGTCAGGAGAAACAACTCCTAAAGTGATCCATCCATATCTACTGCATATCTGGCAGCAGAGTGATGGTTTGAGGCTCGTTTGATACCACAGGCCCCTTGATGACTTACAGCCATTTTACCAACCATGTATTCCATATCGTTCCAGCATAATTTACAGCTAAACCCACCCCTCAATTCCCATAGAGATCCATTCAAATGCAGAGACGTTATAGTATCGCTTGTAAGAGTACCAGAAAATAAGATATCAAGAGTCTTTTGATATTGTTGGGTTACAAACATCAGGAAGTCATGGCATGCAAAAGATATGCCACCAAATATTCAAAATGATCACTTTATTCTACATTATGTTAAACTGTCCAATATTTTTTATGCCAAAAAATGGGAGGGACTATGTACAAAAGGTTCTATAATTTCTAAATGGTTCATCCGATATGGATGAAAATATGTTCAAATTAATGCTGACAGTCTGCTCTTCAACCTCATCGTCATTATATACTTTGCAAACTCAAAGTGCTAGAGTACAGAACCAAAATAACAATGAGACAACTAATAATTTTGCATATATATATATATATATATATATTTTTTTAAAAGATCCAAACATAATCTCCCAACATTTGTGGCTTTAACGTGCTTGTCTGTGCCCTGTGTTAAAACGGTCTGTCAGCATTGCTGTCTCAATCATCTCGACTAGAGATTCTCAGCCCAGCATTGCTGGGTTACCAGCAACCTCATGCATCTGGAGACAGGGATCCCACCTGCTATTTAACCAGCATAGAAATAAATCATCTTTCTTAGAAACCTCTGCTGCAAAGAGAGAAATATATTCAACACATAAGAAACAGGGAACTGAGAGTTCTCCTCCTCTTATAATGGAATGCATTTTAAACAAGAAGTCATAAAACCACAAGTACAATTGATAGTGACAGCATCTGACACAAAGGCTTGCACATACTTGAGGTGAATTTGTATTTACATAACAGGCATCTTAAGGAAATCGAAATAGTCCTTCAGGTGCAACTGCAGCATGTAAATATACAATGCCTTATAATGACCTATCAATGTATTTCCATGTACATATCCCACAAGGATGCGTCCCGGTGTGGGTTTGAGATTATTTTACCAGTACACATCGCTTTGCATAACTTCACCAAATCTTTCTGCTGGAAATTTCAATAGCCTGAAAAAAACCTGTTTCAGTGTCACGTGCAAATCTAGTGGTAGTTAAGTGAATAACTGAAGACTTCCTGAAATTGCAATTGTGCTGCAATTGTAAATTCTTGAATTTTCTGATGGAACCTGTTCAACTCTACTGGGCAGGAACAATTGTTAACTGACTTCACCTTTATCACCTCTGTGTAGAGGGTGGGGATTTATTCAAACTCACCAATTTAATTTCAAAATAACCTTACATTATCAGTGTATCTAATAATTTCCCTGAAGCACTTAAATAAATACCCCAGGGACAATAATAGCGAGTGTAGCGTACAGGTGCTGCTACTGAATCAGCGCTTAACCACCCGGCCAAATCAGAGTCACTACATGGCTGGAGAGCTCTTTGTTCCCACTCTTTAGTTCCAGCGCACGCTTTGATTTTCTTCCAAACCTTTAATAAATAAGAGGCTTTGCACAGTATTTATGGACGCCTCTTGAGAGTTGTGACGATAAGCGCGCATGCTTAAGAAACATTAGGGCTTAAATCCAGTGAATGTTTGCGTATAAAACGAGAAAGTGTGAAGACTGTTAGATGTGGTGGGATAGAGACCACCAACGCGAGGAAGAAGGGGACCACACTGATCCAAAGGAGTAAACTCAACATTTTTCTTGAATTTAGTCCAGCCAGTGCCACGATTGATGGCAGTGTGGAGTAGTCCGGGTTATAGCTCAGCTTGTACCCTGATTCCAGTGTGGGACACTGCTGTTGCCCTTTGGGAATTTACTCTCACTCCTATAATCATCATTGAGTGTGTGCTTAGCCTCTACTGCTCAAGTCTATATCCACTTATAATATATAACATATACAGTCAAGCTGGAAGGTCTGCACACCCCTTTCACCTTCTCCACGTTTTATTACGTTACAGACTTATACTACAATAGATTGAGTTCATTTTTTGCCTCAAACATCTACACACAATAGCCAATAATGACAAAGTGAAAACAGGTGTGCAGACCTTCCGGCTTGACTGTACATACGTATAGCATGACTACTTTAGTGGACAATATGCAAGGAAAATGTGAATTTCTCTGGATGACTGTGTCAGGTATATTACAGTATGATTAACTGACAGAGGTGCCACTACCACTGTTCAAACACGTGCGCTAACACATGCGATAACACATGCGCTAACACGTGGCAAAGAAAATATTCCATTTTAGTGGCTTCTCCACAGTCCATGATGCTTTTTTTCATATATTCCCTTTTTAGAAATAACAAGAAAAAGAGGCATATCATGAAGCCTAATGAGCATAGAGTGCTTGCTCAGCAGAGATAGGGGGGAAAAGAATCACAAACTCTTACGGTTAATAAATATTCTTTAAGAAACGGGAAAGGGAGAAAACTTTCTGGTTCGTGGCGCAACAAAGACGAGTTCAAGAGCGCTGTCAAAGAATGCACTTCCCAGAGAAGCCAGCGAGGACGCTCACCGCGTACTCCCAAAGGACCTCTCTCGGCAGCAGCCAGATCATCAGTGCAAAAGGCAGTAGTCTATACTTCCCTGCTATCGCTCACCTCGCCGGCGTTCATAAAAATAAAACATTTCCCCCTTTCCAAACAATTTTTCCAAGACACTCATGAGCACATTTCAGTCAACATATCAATACCTTAGATTCAGCATCTTCAGGTCCCAGAGCCCCTTCTAGATTACTCCTTTGGCGAAATATATCCTAGTTTCTCCTGGACATTAGCGACTGTATGACCTTTTAGTGGTCGTGAGGGACGCAGAAAACTGCTGGCAGTTGTAATGAGCCATCTGGCCTGAGTTTCTGACGGTCGCCCCACGTGAATTCCCCATCAATCTCCTCGGTTTTATCACAGGACGAAGGTATGAGGTCTTCATGCACACGCCTGACCTGTGCGTACGCTTTACACATATCTCACTGACTAGCGCTCTTTTGATTAGATTGCCATCTCTTCCGCGGAAATCTTGTTGCAATTATTCTGAGATTATCAAAATGAAGGCTTGCAGACAAACTGCACATGCTTAGTCCCAACCGAACAATGCCATCTGTTACTGAAAGTAAATTAATTGTTATATTTTTTTTATAACAGCTTACAGTCTCATAACCTGAGGTAAAAGGATAGTCTCTGGAGTGACCCGTTCATGCTGCAGGAACCCACAGGCAGTGTCATGCATGCTTCACATTAAGTCTATAGATTGACAAAAGTGCATTCACTTAGCAATACCATATTGAACTCCATGTCAAAATAATTCACATTGTTTTACATTGCAGCGATGCTAGAATTTGAATGTAGTACAGTTGGGCGAATTGCAGGGACATGTTTAAGAACTGAACAAGGGTGCAAAATGATACGGTTGACTCAAACATATTTCCCAGCTTGTGTTGATTTCCAGAAATGAAAATGGCTGTTCACCAAAAGCACTCGCTCAAAAAGAAAATGCACAGCAAAACTAAACTCAGAAATAAATGACATCAATGTCAATTAAGGCGTCTTAAATATTGTATAATCAGTTCTGAAGCAGGCCCAAGAGTGGAGGATCTAAGAACAGCTGCATTTGACTTTGTGGAATGGATATTGATCCTTGTAACCAACTGGATATAAACTTTGACTGAATATGTCACTATGTTTTTGAGCAAAGCACATCCAGAGTTGTGAATGGACCACTTTTTTACCAGATCAAGAGACATCAAAATAACTTGCGTTTCATGCAGTTAATGTAGCAGAGCAAACATGCTGAAAATAGGCTTCATTTCCGTCTATATAGCCCCCAGCGGTACTGCCAGAGACTGTTTCCCAAAAACTTCTTCTGGAGGCATTCTGGTGATTCTCTGCTCTGAAAAGTTGGAAACACTGGGCACAACATGAGCTTTTTTTCAGTAAATGTCTCGTTGTATAAATAAATATAATGTAAATTCTTGCGGATGGGAGTCTCTCTGGATAGGGGCGTCTGCTAAGAAAATAAATAATGCAATATCAGCCCGGAGGATTGATTCCACACGGCTCTTCTGCTGAAACCAGCACCGAATAAACAAACAAGCAAAGTGAAATTGGGTTTTGTTTCTTGTGGCAGTGAGCTGAGGAGAGAGGTGTAGGTTTAATAAAGTTAAGTGATGCATAAAGAAGGATGATTATAATGAAGGTGGAGGACAGGGGTAAGTAAGACGACACCCTCGCTTTGATTGCAGCTGTGTTTTCTTTCTTGCTTTATTGCTGGATGAAAAATGTCTCTTGACTGTTAACCTCTCCCTGGCCCAAATACTGCATACCCTGGTCCGGGAAAGAATGACACTGAAATCTTTCTTGTGAGGAACACACTCTCGACCTGATAAGTCTGGTGCTGAAACATTGATTATTCCCCCCCCCACACACACACACACACACACACACAATCACAATTACTTTCAGTTAGGACATGAATAAGACATGAATAAGCTCTAACGCCAGCCTAAACATTTAATAAACTTAAGCAATGACAAATAGAGCACACAGGAGGAATCGTATGCTAACTGCATTGTGTTTCATCTTGTTCCATTACTTTAAACATTCCTCACATTCAGCAAGCATATGCCTATGCAGAAATATCTTCACTTTTCTAAGAAATATTATCATTTGTCTCATGAATCATTGAGTACCGAATTTTGTTTTGTGCCGTGATTAAAAACATTTGTACGGTGCACAAAATTCACGCTGAATAATTGTCGCAGATTTGCTTCCATGAATATACAAACCGATAACCATTAGTTAAATAATGCTAAATGAATAACAGTCCAACGATGCAATGCTAATATCAATTTGTTATGTTAAAAAACAACTAAGGACAATATTTATTTTTTTATATTGATCTCTGACATTGTATTCTTCAGGAGGACAAAAAAAAGACACTGAAGATTACTGTATTGCTTTAAGAAGAATGCCATAGATGTGGAAAACAACAATGACAAAATGGAATAAAATCATTGCACAAGCGCTGCGAGCCTTTGCTTGATAGATTTTCTATATTTTCTCTATTTTCCCAGACAGCACACATGCGCGGCGTGGCTCCAGCTCACAGTGAGTCAGACCAGCAGTCTCAGGTTAACAGAAAAAAACAAACAAAAACAATCAGAGCTGATGTCAGGAGTCTCTGTAGCTTTCTGTCCTTCTGCTCATTCCACAGACCTATGTCACCTAGTGTCCTCTGTCCCAGTGAAGCACTGCTCTCTGCTGGAACTCTCTGGATTCTCTCTCTCTCTGTCTCTCTGTGTGTCTCTCTCTCTCTTCTCTCTATCTTTCTATCTCTCTCCTTATTTCTCTCTCTTTCTCTCTTCTCTCTACCTTTCCATCTCTCTCTTCTCTCTCCCTCTCTCCTCTCTCCCTCTCTCTCTCCTTTTTTAAGAGGCCCTCTTAATGCCCCCACTGTCCTCTTCTCTCGCTCCCTGTTTCTCTCCTCTTCTCTCGCTCCGTTTCTCTCCTCTCTCTCGCTCCCTGTTTCGCTCCTCTTCTCTCGCTCCCTGTTTCTCTCCTCTTCTCTCACTCCCTGTTTCTCTCCTCTTGCTCCGTTTCTCTCCTCTCTCTCACTCCCTGTTTCTCTCCTCTCTCTCGCTCCCTGTTTCTCTCCTCTCTCTCGCTCCCTGTTTCTCTCCTCTTCTCTCGCTCCCTGTTTCTCTCCTCTTGCTCCGTTTCTCTCCTCTCACACTCCCTGTTTCTCTCCTCTCTCTCGCTCCGTTTCTCTCCTCTCTCTCGCTCCGTTTCTCTCCTCTTCTCTCGCTCCCTGTTTCTCTCCTCTTCTCTCGCTCCCTGTTTCTCTCCTCTTGCTCCATTTCTCTCCTCTTGCTCCGTTTCTCTCCTCTCTCTCACTCCCTGTTTCTCTCCTCTTCTCTCGCTCCCTGTTTCTCTCCTCTTTCTCGCTCCGTTTCTCTCCTCTCTCTCACTCCCTGTTTCTCTCCTCTCTCTCGTTCCCTGTTTCTCTCCTCTCTCTCGCTCCCTGTTTCTCTCCTCTTCTCTCGCTCCCTGTTTCTCTCCTCTTCTCTCGCTCCCTGTTTCTCTCCTCTTTCTCGCTCCGTTTCTCTCCTCTCTCTCACTCCCTGTTTCTCTCCTCTTCTCTCGCTCCCTGTTTCTCTCCTCTTCTCTCGCTCCCTGTTTCTCTCCTCTTGCTCCGTTTCTCTCCTCTTCTCTCGCTCCCTGTTTCTCTCCTCTTCTCTCGCTCCCTGTTTCTCTCCTCTTCTCTCGTTCCGTTTCTCTCCTCTTTCTCGCTCCGTTTCTCTCCTCTCTCTCGCTCCCTGTTTCTCTCCTCTCTCTCGTTCCCTGTTTCTCTCCTCTCTCTCGTTCCCTGTTTCTCTCCTCTCTCTCGCTCCCTGTTTCTCTCCTCTTCTCAAATCATCAAATATTGATCTAATGTTATAAACTACACTAGACATGGGCTGCTGGGACTGAACAACAGAGACCAGGGTTTATTGATTCAGGAAGAATACTTTTACATTCAAAATATATATTTAATTAATTTTGCGGCTTCTGCATATCCAAATATCATATTTGGATAATATTTTTAATAATAAGTCCAGTTTTGATAAACTATATTCTTCAAGGTGCGTGTAATTTTTCTGATAAATTGATATTTGCAGTTTTACTTTTACTCTATAATTCTTAGGGATGTTTCATGCGAAACAACTCCATCAATTTAAAATGAACAAAATTGTTTATTTTCTCAAAATTAAAAGTAGATTTTAAAAGTAGATTTTTGGAAAAACACTCCTCATTTGCACTGCATCCATGGGAGAGAATGGGTCAGACGGTTCGTGTGAGAACTCGTGAGAGTACTGCCTTACGCGGGGGCTGCTTGCTGTCATCGCAAAAACACACAATGTTCATAGCACTCGTTACAAGTGCACAATGTGAGCAGCAGTTGCAGCCTTTCTTGTATTTTCTGGCAAGGGAGGACAGCCAAGTGCCTGGCGAGGCAGCCAAATGGCTTCTCTTCAACATCAATTCTAGTGTTCATTTGTACAGGTTTGCTTTGGTTTTCCTTCATTGCATTATAATTCAGGACTAATGTTAGCTTATGTTAGGCTACACTCATTCTGTGTATTGCTCCCGTGACATTGATCACAGGCAGGCAGTTGCTGACAGCCATCGCTGACTGAGTAAGAGAGAACGCTTTTTCCCATTGAGGAAGAAGGGGGCGAGGGTGAGTTGCGTAACCGGAATCACACAAGTGTGTCGTGTATCTTGTGTGCTCTGCAAGTCTCACCAGCATTTCTCTGGGTTTGACCGAGGTCCACCAACACGTGATGTGGTGAAGCGCCCTAAAGTACCGAGCGGAGCATCTCTGGGTGGGTGGAGCCTTTGAAAGGCCAAGAAATGCAGGGGCGTGGGTGGATGATATGCTCGTCTCCAGATCTGCCACACAGGCAGGCGGAGGAACCTCGGCTCCGATAGTCCCAACAGACATCTTGCAGTGGCCCTGTCACACACGCGTTCCATAACAGCAGAGAAACATGATATTGTAATCTTTTACTCATCCAAAATGGGTGTCATTCTTCGCCTGGCGTTTCGCAAACTTGAAAAGACTAAATATATTTCTGCCGACAGGGCAAAGTCTCTACTTTAAAAATAAAAAAAATAAAAGAGGGGAAAGAAGTAGGCGGAAGAAGAACACTGGGGATTTGATTTTCTGGCTTCGGAGCCCCCCAGCCTACGGGTGCACGATCCGGGGTTTTGTGCTGCCGACGTCTGAGGTTGTGAAATCGGCTGAGGTGGATCGTCAATCACGGCGGGGGTGGGGGGGGGTAGGACGCTAAAGCTCAGCGGGCAGTCCTGGCTGTTTATGGAGTGCTCAACCTGCCACTCGTCTGAAGCGGAGGAGTGGTGATCAAACTCCCCGCAGTCCCCGGAACGTGCCAGAAACGCGGGCCGCAGTGAACACGCAAGGCTCCGCGCTCTCCTCTAATCTCGGGGGAAGGTGATACTTTGCTAAACACTGATACACTACCGTCGGTGATTCACGATGGCTGTTCTCAATGTGGAAGTGAAATATGGAGTGAAATAAATAACAAAGAACGGAACGTGCATTTCACAATACTCTATGACAATTATGATACCCTGTTCACGCTGCCAGTTGGTACCGACTTGAACAAGAAAATCCAAAAAATATAATACTCAGAGGAAAATCTTTAGTGCAGTTGCAGTTAGTATTGACGTGGCTGCAAACAAGGCAGTTTGTCCTGAGGAGGAGGTTTTGAGGTTTAAAAAACTGTTTTGACGATCACAGCATAATGCATAATGCATAATGCCCATTCCTGTTTCTGGAGATATACCATCCTGTAGGTTTTGGCTCCAAACCTAACAATGCACACCTCATTCAACAGCTAGGCTGTGTCCAAATCAACGCCCTTCTATACTATTGAGTATGCTAGTTGAATACACTGGATGAGAAAGCTGTTAAGTCTGCGAAATGTTCTCTAAATGTAGTGTACTTAAGATCCCTGGATGATATACTTATTCCCTTATTTTTTGCTGGTAATAGTATGGAGGATATTGCATACTGCATGTTCCTAAACAGTATGCAGTACACCGTATGCTAGTACACAGGATGCAGTAGATAGGGCTCTGATTCTGAGACAGCCCTAGAGGTGTGCCAAATTAGGGTTGAAATAAACACCAACAGGACAGTAGATCTCCAGGAACAGGATTGACCCCTATATCACTTCCCCAGCATGCAAAGTTACGTCCAGTTTTATTATTTATTTATTTCTTAATTAAAAACTTTCCTTAATTACCCTGAGGGTGCATGGTGAGAAAGCAACTAATTCACACGGGAATGAATAGAGTGATGTGACAGTTCATGTTTTAAGTTAATTATTCATTTACAATTAAAAAACAAATCTATTTACATTGTTTACATGTTTGCTTTTTAATTATTATTTGGAATGAACACGCTTAATCATCCATTGTTATGATCAACACGTCTTCCATTCAGGGTTGTGATATTACCTCACATGTAGTGCAAGCATATAACTCTTCTGTAGTATATTGGAGCTGTGCATTTATAATGGTACAGTCCATAATTCCCTATTGATGAGTAAATAGTTTCACCGGCCCAGGTTAAAGGTCAAGCCAGTACACATCACCAGCATGAACTGCGGATTGCAGAACTCTTCTTATTGTACAATATGAAACAGAAGCCATTCGTGCAAGCGGGCACAATCATGGACTATACCATTGTAAACGCACCGCTGCGTATATTACATCTCAGAGACGTAGACTTAAATCCGTGCTTTTAGAAAACTGGTTACAGCAGCTGTCACTACAGTCTGATTGAATCTGTTTCATAAGGCTATAGCGTGACAAGTGAATGCGAGACCGAGGCTTTTATAGGTGTCAGAGTGAAACCTCTGAGAACAAAACCGGTAGCTCCCTCCTTGCAGTTATTAGCCAGACAGCTGCAAATCACCAATCACCTCTCATCCCTTGCCCAAAGCACCCAGAGAAGCTTGACTGTGAGAACAGCCAGTACCGAAACCGGGCCTGTAGTTTGCATGTGTTTTCAATTCCAGTGTCGATGACGCAGTCGAGTTTTTCAGTAAAGGAGGGAGAAACCCACAACCCTTCATATTTGATTAAAAAAGAGGGACTCAAGTCGAAAAGGACAAGGGCCAGTTTCTCTGATTTAATCTGCATGAATCTGAGAAAACAGCCCTGAGACAAAGCTGAAATGCTTCTCACCATAAACCTACATGTAATTCTATACGGTTCATCTCACATCATAAACAAAAAAGCATTTCTCCTCATGTCTGAACAACGAATAGCTTGGTTTTTATCACTTCCTGCAGTTATTTTTTTTTTTGTTACACAGTCCATCTCCTTTATGCATTTCATATGAACAGGCAAACACCACTTAGAAAGGCCCCTGGCCTGGATTTTAACCACTGCGACAGTGCTAACCTTACCATACCACTAACAGTACCATAAGCCTAACCAGGTTGAAACGGGAAACCATACAACTCACAACTGTGAATTTATTTATTATTATTATTTTCTGTAAATAAATCAATAGTAAGTTACTACTTTTGAAGATTCATGATCGCCAGTGCAGTAAGTAAGGCTTCAGTTTGAAGGGGCAGTTCTCTCTGGACATTTCTCTGGTGGTTTCCCTGTAAACAACACAAAATAAAGCTTGTTAGCTGAAGAGCTTTTTATACTTGGATACTTACCATTGCAAAAGTAAAAATTATATTCTGGTGAAATTAAAGTAAATCCACTGCAGATATAACTCAGTAATATACACATTAATGGATGCTAGTTTGGTAGCATTGTTTTTCTTTCAAAGGGAAATCAGATTGCAATGTTTCTGTATTTGTGACTCGTTAAAAGGATTGGACTCCATAATAATGAAGATGCATTAGGAGACAAGCATCAGCCATAGCCTTCAAAATGTATCCTTTGCTAATTGAATTTGACTGTACTGGAAGATCCTGGGTATCACCATGGCTGTTAGACATATTTTAATTTTTAAATGTTTTTAAAGGTTAGCTACCATGGAAGCTGCACACAATATATGCTATAACATTTATCTTAAGATAATAAGCAATTTTATATTTTCAGCTTTCAGTTCAGAGCGAAAAATAGGTTAGTTTGGCTTTTGTTCACTAGACGTCTATTTTTGAATAAACAGAGTGCTCGTATCTACAGTATAGTTCTCAATGTAGAAGTGTGGAGCCAAATGGTAAACAATGCTATAACAAGTCGAAAGGACATGCAGTAGCATAGCCGCATAACATGCCTGCCATCTGCACATACTGCCTCTAATGACAGGAAAAAGCTCACTAAAACTACGGCTTTTACACGGGAGCAGGAAATGTGTCCTTTCTTGTACAATCATTGAAAAGCGTAATCATCACAATATGGTACCTGGAATTCGTGTGAAGAATAGAAAAGAGTGCAGAACCATTAGTGCCGCAATTTGGAGCCATTTGCACACAAAAAAAAATGCACGGCGGTCTTCTGGAAATACTATCTGTAAAAGGCCTGGGCACAGTAATATACTACTAAACAAGGTCCCTGCACATAATGCTCTGTAATGTTTCTTTTTCAAATGCAAAACCTGTCGCAATTATTGCTGCGCCTCCGTCGAGCAGTGTGAACGATGGCTGGATCGCGCATGTCGTGGGATGTCGGCACGGTTTGGCACAGGCAGGACGCAGAAACCAGCGTGTCCTCAACTCCTTCCCGTGAGTCACGATGGCATCATCTTTTTTCATTTACATTTTTCCCCCCCTTCTCAGCAACATTTTTTTCTTCTCCCATCCAGTTGCGCAGTCCTGCGTGTCTTACAGCAAATATCTTAAATTAGATTTTCTTGATTTAGCATATGCTCATTTTTATGCACATATGATCTGCATCACGGCTTATTTCTGTTTGACATTGCACAACAATGTGTTGCAATGATGAACTGCAGCCAGCATGTCTACTGTGGGAGTATACCCAGTACCCATATGTCAAATAATATATATAACATTTTCAGGGATCAAATCAGTTACATGTGTTTAAACATATTTCTGAGGGAAAAGTGAGTTCCTGGCCCTGCTTACATTGGCTTAGTCAGTGATGGTGAAAACTAGGCTTGCGTGGCAAAACTGTGGTGATAGTTATCTAATAGGAACTATATGCACACGTGCGCACACACGCACACAAACACACAATTTATTTTGAGTAATGCCCAGCACTGTGGAATAGTTTCACGTGTAAATAGATGTTTTACGATTATGCGTTTTCCTGAATCTTAAAAAAAAAAACAAGCACTCTGCCTCTGCCACAGTCAGTGCTCTGGAGGAGCACTCAATTGATGCAGCTGTCACAGGTTAACTAGGCTACCGCCGTTTGATGTACCGGGGGAATCACTAAAGCGTGATGAGGCTGGGGCTACCCTAATGAAAATTTACATTTTCTTTAATTAAAGTATAATTACAGTAATTTTTTAAAACTTTTTTTATCATGGTTTGATAAAATAGTAATGAAACACCATTTTAATAATTTTGTTTATGTGTTATGAGGCCCCCCATCATCAGATACTGTACCAAGGCTAATTGTTGAATTGATAGGTTTATAGGGAGGTGGCTATGATTGTGTACTGGCCCTCTAAGCCAATCAACACCACCTTATCTGATGTACAAAAAAAAACATTATAAGACATCAAAACATCATCATTTCATTCTTTATACGCTATTAGAGAGAAGAGAATACTGCCCTCATTTCATTAGACCAGACATATTATTATAATATATTTTTGATTGGCTAACTCCATCACTGCTCCCGTCAGCTCTCTGTGGAGCAGCGATTCTACGCATGCTAATGCGTATGACACCAGCACACGCCCTCTGAAGGGTGTCAGGGTGCTCCCTACCCCCCTCCACCCGCCGCGCGGGATGAGAGCGGATTCAGACGGGGCCCGCCAGCGGGTGCCAAGGGCGACACGGAGATGAATGGGGCGGGACAGGCGGGAAGGCTGAGTTCAGACTCTCTCGGGAGAACAGACACGGATTCAAAGGTCCACTGACAGAGCCGCGCTGGGGCGAAGGATCTGAGAATAAGGGAAGTGTTTCTCTTTTTCTTTTTTCTTTCCAAAAACCAAAAAGCCCTCTGCTTCGGGACAACATATCCCGATGCCGCAGAGGCGAGAGTTGACATTTTTGGAGAAGAAAGACAGCTGAAAGAAAAAGTACAGAAGGGGTGGGGGTGGGGGGATGGGGGATGGGGGGGCTGGGGGTATGCAAATTCTGAAATACATGTTAGTGCAGGTACGTGAATAACATCTTTTGCTTTTTTTTGTTGTTGCAATTACATGTGAGAGCTTACAGGATCTACCCTCTTTTCTATGGAAAAAAAAGACTAGTGGCTGAGAATGCTAAAAGGCTGCTTGTAAGCAAAGGCATAGCATTGCAAACCAGTTAGTTCAAAGAATATATGAGCGATTATGCCTTTTAGGGACGTTGTTTACAGTTAAGCAGCGTATCATTTGAAAGGCCATAATATTTAATAATCTGACTGAATGCATCCTCGTTCTCCAAGGTTTAGAACTGACAATCCCCCGTGGTGACACTAGCAGGATGGCTGACAGCACAGTAATGGTGGGAGAATCTAGCCTGTCACAGTTGTGATTTGTGAAGGCTTTCAGAAGCGGCTATGATGATTGAAAAAATAAGTTGATGGCAAGTTGGACAGCTTTGAGAAAGCAAAACAAAAACAGCCCGGAAAGGGAGTGCAGGTGAAAGTCACAGCAACTACAACAAACAAACAAAAAAAAACTTCTTCAGCAGTATTTATTTAAAAAAAAAAAATGTTTCTAAGCAAATATTTCAAGCTTACGAGTTTGCTGAATTGGCATTATATATCCAGTGTCTGCTCAAGAATTTATTGCGTTCCATTACCTTTCAAAATAAGAGGCCTGCCATGGCCTGCTCTGAAACAACCACTTCTGCACTGTGGTTCACCCTCAGTATTCTCAGCTCAATGAAAAAAAGAACACAAAGGGAAATAACACTGTCTTTGACATTTTCAGTTTCTAAATAAGAGTCAAATAACACGTAATAATGCATTGGCATTTGACCTTGTTTCACACATTTGCGAAGGTAACAAGGTACACAGACTCTAATTGCACCGTTTTATTTCATTGTGGCTATGAACGCTGTGTCATTTTATAGGGGTGTATATATATACTGTGTGTGTGTGTGTATTTCTTTTATAATTGAAAGGTATTCACCGCAGAAATAATCAACCTGTCCTGTTTTACCACGTCAAGGTTTTAGATTGAAATGTACATGTTAAACTACATATTGCGGTATATATGTGTGTGCGTGCGCATACACTTTTGTAAAATACTGACACTTGGAACCGAACACCTATTTTACTAATAAAAGACTTTAATGAATGTAGCGCGTCTGTCATTATATGCTAATTAAATGGTACTCCAGGCACAGTTTTTAAGTGTTGTCATTACTTTTCCCTTGCATTTATTAATTATTCTGCAGCAGACACACAAGGGCTGATTCTGGGAGAGGGAGGGGGTGGGGTGGGGGGAGGGGCTCCAGAGCCACGTTTTAAATTAGCAGCCCCCCCGAGTGGAGGGCACAAGGATCGCGGGACTCTTCCCCGCCTTGGCTGCTGCTTGCTGGAGGAGATAAACTAGGTCAGGCTCTGGTCCACGCAGCTGACAGCTTTAATTCCATTGTCAGGGCCGTGAGAGGCCCCCTTGTTTTCGCCCGTATAATTGGGATATATCTTTTTGCAGGAGTCACGGCCCAGCCGCCGCTGCTTATATTGGGCCTGACAGACCTATTCAGAGGCATTTGTTTCCGAGCCCAACAAACACAATTCCGATTACCGAGCACACGGGCGCCCCGTTTCTCCCCATATACCCAGCCCTAGAGTGCCATCCAGTGGACACACAGTGGACATGCATCCACACGTCCTGTAAGGCCCACCAATACGATGTCCATTATTTGGTAAAGCCCTGCCAATGGCTTCATAGACAAACACCTATCTCCATTATATTGTACCATTTGTTGCAAGTAATTATCAACATTTCAGTTACTATTTGACACTGTTCAATACGTCACTCAATAAATCACTAACTGAAGAAATATAAACACCTGTTGTACAGTTTCTTATCACCTTCTCCAGAGCATCCAATCTCAGTTTTGTGGGCACAACCATCCCTTCACCCTTGTTACACACAGATAGGCAGGTTGATAAACAATGAAAAGATTTAACTAAGCCACATCCCCAGAGCAATACAACACATCTTCTGGATGCCCGCCTAGTACTTTAATGTTTAATTCAGAAGCTAAAAGGCCCTTTTATGTATTGGTTTGTTTGTCACATTTCTTTGGAACCGAAGGGTCGGGACTTAAAAACCTTAAAATACCCATCTGGAGGAAGTGAGAGAGGCTTCCTCTGTATAGCACTGAAATGATTCCCTGAAAAATGTGTCAGTTTACAGTAAACGCAGTTAGCGCGGTCATTAATAGCATATTCCATCAATAACATATAACACACAAAATGTTCCTTCGGCAATAACCGTAAAATACCGTATTAAAACACTTTCCGTATAGAGCAAGATCGTACACCCGAGTCCTTAAAGGCGAAGATATTGTCTTTGTTAGTAAATTATGTTCTTTTCACACAGTACTCCAGAGAGATATTAACCCCAGACAGCAGAGGAAGATCAACCTTTATTTATTGAAACTGCTTGCATACAAAATATATTGCACTATAACCAAACAATGTCAACATAAACCCCAATCTGTTCCACTAATATGTACAGAGGAAATATTGCCCTATGTTCAGTGACATACAAGGTCAGTCCACCCTGGTTCAGTATCTACAGTATTCTTGTTTTCAGTTAAGTTTTAAACCATGAAAGCCTATGATGTGTGCAAGAAACGTTTTATTACCTTAAGTTCATATACATTCCCAAAATAAATAACTAGAAATCAGTCGGTTTGGCAACGTGTGTAAGACGTCTCGTGTCCGTTCATGACAAACTGCAGTGAGCCGCGACATCTTCGCCGCTAACGTTCAGGCGTCAGACGTGCGTGTAATAAAAATACTGAGCATAAACGGTCTTCACCACGGGCGGCTTTAGTTTAATATCCATCTGGAGGTGCCGCACTACGCAGTGACTTTGAGGATACCTTATTCATTAAAAATCGCTTGCTGACTTGGTCCTAGAACTGGTACCGCTGAACAGTAAAACATTCTCTGAGGGCATCTGAAGCCCAACTCCATTGGCGGTTTTTAAAATGGGCAGGCCTCCAACAGAAGCCCGTTTCAAACACGAAGGTTCCACTTGCCCAATTTGTTGCACAAAAACGGACTGAATGTCAAAATTTGTACTAAAGAGACAGATTGATCATTAGCTTGTCTTCACAATTAGTTTATTCATAGTCAACTATAGTATCCCTCGGAATTCTCAAAGAAACAAATATTAGGCTCATTTGTGTGGTCGCTTACGCTAGGAGAGGTCAGTATCTCGACATAAGAGCATTGGTTTCTCGAAGATATTAGACAGGTACAGTAACACGTAGAGAAAGGTTGGGTTAAACCAGCTGCTACCTGACAGTAAGAGGGCTGCAGCCGAGGAAGGAAGAGAAATAAATAAAACGCCTAACCTCACAGTGGGTCTATGGGGTGCAGGTTTAGAACAGCCTCGAGTCCTCTCACATGTAAACTAACACATTACGCACAAGCCCCGATCAGATAAGACATATGGTTAATATAGAACTAAATACCATCGCTCCCTTATGCGTGTCCTATCGAAAACTAAGCCGCCAAGAATACTGGTACTCAGCAACATATTTCTGCGATGTTGACGGCATACGACAGCTGCAGAAGAACACATAGGCTACATAACATAACATTCTGCTGTATTATCATTCTGCAGTAAAAAAAAATAAAAACTGGCGGGTAACGCAAAACGGTTAAGTCTGAAAGTTTGATCCCGAAAACAACAGCGGCAAGCTTTGAACAATGAGATGAGGCTAATGTACGCCATGTGACAAGAGTGCTTTGCGGTTTCATTCGATTTTTGATCCGTTATCGAATGGCGCGCCAACAGGCCTAAAAGGACATCTTGTTGAAAGTCATTTTCAATGACAAATTCAAAAACGAGAACAGTCACGGAGAAACGACGAGGATTAATCTGTCAATGAGATGAGAACAGAGACACGCCCACTAAGCTCCGCGTACTTCGCAAATCAAAAGCCGAGCTGCACTATTCTTAAAAACTAAAAAAAGAAGCGTGTCACTTAATAGCTTTGGCATGGGGGTGTAGGGCAGAGGAGCACGGTACAGTTAGGCAGTCAAGCATTCGGCATACTTAAATGACCAGCTCCGTTTAGTGGTTCTTCTGCTTAACAAAATAACATTGTACAACACCCTCATAAGACAGAAGTAGATTCAAGAATGTCCACACTTTTTTTTTTTTGTTTACATATCCAAATATAATACACTTGCTCCTATGAAATGATCTAGTCTTATAAATAACAACCAGAGGTCCTGTCTGCTCAGGCCAACAGTGCCTTTGAACAGTATTCTATGAAAAGAAAGCGATAAAGAAAACATTCTTACAATCACATGTACTGTATATTTAGCGGCCGTGTATTACATCATCGTGTTGTATAATGCATTTTTATAATAATAATAATTCATAATTCACTCATAACTGCAAAGCCATATTCAGTTCTTTCATCCAAAATTTCCCCCCTTCTGTAAGGAAACCATTCCCTCACCGCTATTCTAGATTTCAGTGCATGACAAGGAAATAAATGTCTTACATTTACCAGGCAGAAATCCTGTTTTTCCAAACCAAAATAATAAAAAAAGGTAACCAAATGCATGCGTTCTCCAAGAGAAGAAACTATTTTCTCTTTTGATGAATGAACATCTTCTCTATATTTCAGTATTTTACATTAGTGTTATCCATGTCTTCTTCCCTGATATAGACATCCAATTACGATACTGTCCACACTAGTTTAAAGGCACAGATCAGACAGGAGTTTCTCTCATGTTTTTTTTTTTCTCGTTTTTTTTGTTTGTTTTTGTTTAGTTTTTTTTTTGCTAATGATACAACGGCTGTGACTTCACATTGTCGTGGGGTATGCGACGAGCCGATTACACCGGCGCCAAAAGAACACACGCCAAGTTAAGTGCCAACAACAGAGGCCTCAAGTGCTTATTAATCAAACCTTTGAAGGTGGAAACGAATGTCTCTTCAGATGTTACGCGGCACACAAAGTATGAAAACCTATCCTCCTAGAATACTTTTTTCTTTATTTTATTATTTTTTTCGTTTTATACATTTCCCCCCACAGCTCGTATTCGTTTGATAGGTAGTTGTCTAGAAATTCATTTACAAAAAACCTGCGACTTCTTCTGCTCCTCTTCCCATCCGCTCCCCCGACCTCACCTTGACCCCCTCCCGACCCTTACAAATTCCTGGCTATGCCCCTCGGCTGGAACAGTGAACCACGTGTCCTCCCTACCTGCTGCAGAAGTGAATGCTTTCGACACAGTTACAAAGTGTGCTTATTTCCCCATGTCTCGCGACAGCCCTACCGCCCCAGTTCTCTTTGGCCTAACGTGTCTCTAATGAAGAAGCGTCTGAATTGATGGAACAGTAGAGGAGACGGCGGCTGAGGGTGCGGGGGGGGCCTTGCCTACGACACCCCGTTCACCAGCGCCTGGGGGCCGTCCGGGTTCTCCTGCTTCTCCTTCTTCATCCCGCGCTCCTTGACGGGTCTCTGGCGGTTGCCCCCGTTGCCGACCCCGACCCCGCCCCCGTCGGCCCCGGCCGCGGGGCCCTGGGGGGGCTTGGTGTGCACGCTCCTCTCGTTGTTTCCGTCGATTCGGATCTGCGGAGGGACACACACGCGCGCGTGCGTCAGCGAGGCGCGGGAGCTCGCCGGCGGAAGGTACTAGAACCCGAGAGCTGTGACCTTGCCGCACTTAAATCACGCAACCGTGCGCCATTGTGACCGATGTTCAGGGCGAATTTTGCTCAAGTGGTTTGATTTGAAATGTGTATGTAAACAACAAGGACGTTTGGAGCTGCTCTGAGGTACAGTTATGCGCAGAGATATTTCAGAGGCCCTAAGAGGTTATGCAATGCTGGTTAAAAAATATATCTCTATACACATCTCGATAGCCTATATCTCAAAGATTTAAATGTCGTACGACAGTCTTGTTTTGAGGGCTGAATTCTGAACTACTACTACTACTCAAAATCACTGATATAAACATACAGAAGGCCTGCCTTAAACTGATCTTGCTTATGAAAAATCTCCATGAATGCCCAAGGCATGACTGAACCATCTGCAGCTCAGAGGGTAGCTAGCTGTGTGCATTCCGCTTTGCATTGCGGCTCATACAATTTAACTGCTGCACACATAAAAATGAGACTTCCTTACACACGGAACATGAAATAAACTGGACGCTCTGTGCGTCACGAGACGCAGAATTAAGTGCCGATTTAATTTAGCATCCAGAACTGTAGTAGTCCTCGTTTTTCTCTTCCTCGTTTTTTAAGCTAACCCATGACACCCTGTGGTGACATTCTGTAACAGCACCTCACTTTAAAATGGTCTGTGTTCGATATTCACAGGGCAGAAGAGCAGCTGCGTTTTACCTGCAGGGAATCCTCCAGAGTCCGTGGCTTCGTCTCTCTAGCGTTGCGTGAGCGGGATTCATTCCACTGCATTTCTTCAGTTCCTTAAAGATAAAACGACACAGACGCCAGTTCAGTACAAGTGAATAAATGGTTCCCTTCCACTATATCCAGCAGAGATTACTGCACTATACTGCATGTGGTGCTACTACACAGCTCTGAGAATCAGGCTAAGAACCACACATGTCTCTTACTGTACACCACTGTGTTCTGTAGGGCAGTGTTCAGTTGGGTGTACCCGCAATTTATTTTCTTGTAAATTATTCTACCTTAGCAATGTATCACATCAACTGCTAGCATGCATTGACAGTTAGCAGGAAACCTGAGTGGCGCTAACCTTTGTAGCCTCCGCCTCCTCCTACTCCTCCTCTCCCCCTTCCTCCTCGGCCTCGAGGCCCCCCGCGGGGTTTTCGCCCGTCTCCCCGTCTGGGGTACCCCCCGCCCCCCTCCTCGTCAGTGGGAGCCAGAGACCAGTCACTCAGCTCGTCCTTGTGATCCGACTCCGTTTCTGACGCGTTAGAAGCCTCCGAGTTGGTGCCTGGGGAAACGTTATTAGACAAGCGGTTCAGGCCTAGGATAAATGCAGCTTCAATTCTGTGTGAAAATTATTTGTGAAAAGTAACTAAAATTATTAAATAAATATCCCATGCACGTACCAGAATGTAATTATTATTCATTACAATAATTTAAAAAAATAAATAAAAATGTAATGTAATTTCACAAGGATGGAAATGTGTGAATACAAATCCCAGAAATCTGAATTTGAACTATTTGAATATATATTCCAGAAAGCAATGAAAAAAAAAAACATTTAAATTATATATTCTGCTCATCTCTCGTAATTCTCATAAACCATCTTCAAGTAATTGCACTAATTAACTTGTAATTATGCACTAATGCGCGGATCCGAATGAATATATTACATAAATGTCTTTAAATTGAATGATAATATTGAAATACTTTTTAAAAAAAAAAAATAATAATTGTTTTGTGAGATTTCATTTAAATACCCATTAATATTTGGATCTTGTGGGATATTTTATTTGTACAAATCTATTTGAATACTTCAACTAGTTGGAAGAGTTTGTATTCAAAAATAGAATTTCCAATATTATCATTTTTGACCGATGTCTGGTTATACTACCACAGAACTCACAAGTACCAACTTGACAAAACATAAGTGGTCAAATTGTCATCTCTTGATGTCAATCAAACAATCTATAAAATGAGCAAATAAAGAGGCTTCTATGAAAATTGACCTATCCGCTGGGGCCGCACTTTACCAATCAGAGCGCATTCAAACACCACTCTAGGGCTGCGACATGTGGGACACTACCAAGTCATAATGAATACATTGAAACTTATTTGATAGAAATAAATACGTTGCCACTGCCACGTCACAAGCTGTCCTCATTACGAGATGATCAGGCTAGGCATACATTTCACTCGGACGATTAGTGGCTTGGCAGACGCTTGCATCAAGGGTAATAATAGCCCACATGTTCCACAACCTAATTTATACAACAAAAAAATCATACAGTACTCAAGTTCAGGGCACGAGAGCCGTATCTCCCCAGGGATACAAATTTACAACCTGGATCCAAATTAAGTACTGAATAATGATGCCACACTTTGCCTAAATTAAATGTCCCAAGTTTTACAAAGTGTTAATGCTGACCCTGTTCAGTGTTCATTTTTAGGGTGTCTTGAACAACACGTTTACACGATCACCATCACAACAGTGTTTCCAAGTATGTATAAACACTTTAAAAGACGTACGACCATGGGACCCCCGCCCAGACTCAAAAGCATCCAGGGGACCCCATCATAAGTCACAAAGGGTTATATTTTAAGTTATAAGTTTTAAATATTTTCCCAAATCTATATAGTCATTGCATATGAAGTCTGGCCAGGGACCTCAAACTGTACCTTCAAGGACCCCCAGGGGCCAGCAGACTTCCTGCCTGAAACCCCAGCTTTAAGACACATGTTTTAGAGGTAACCCTACCATGCTCGTCTGCTAACAGACTCCCTTTAAAAGCCCTGACTGGGTGCATGTTTGGCCCTGATGGAAGCCTCGTGCCACGCCCCCCGTACCTGACGCGAAGGTGGGTCCGCGTCTGCCACGCCCCCCTCGGCTAAAGGGCTTCCCCCCTCGAGATGGTCCCATGCTGTCGTCCGCGACGAACGCCTTATCTTTATCGGGGCGCCCCGCGGAGGTCCGGGGGCCGCCCCCAATCTGGCGGAGCTGCTCGTCGATCTGCAGCCTCTCCATTCGCAGCTGGTCCACTTCCTGTGGAGGGGACAGAAGAGTGGGGGCGGGGGTCACATGACAAGTTCCAGGTGACCCGCTGGCTCAATACATGCAACCCCAAAACCATATTTTAAGCTATCCTACAATTCAGGTCTTTCAAAATGTACTAAACGGTTCACTTTTTACCATACAGGTTCACCTTCTCTACGATCAAATTGAATTAAAAATATACATGACTCTAAATTAGTTTTTCAAAACAAAGCTGGTTTTTCACGACTACCGCGGGTCGGAAACACCATCGCTCGGATCCTGTTTAAACTTCACCTGCGGTTTCAGTAAAAAAAAAATAATAATAAAAAATGGCAGTAGCGGTATGAGTCACGCACTCACCTTCAGGTAATTGAGATGGTAGTCGAGCAGCACGCGCGCGTTCGAGATGCTCTCTTTAGTCCCCACGAACACAAACGGCACCAGGCCCTGCTGTGGGTGAACGTACAGGAAGTCAATGAGAGAGACAGGTTTATCACAGCGGGGTGGAGGGGGAATTCCAAAAGGTGAGTGACTGCCGAGCCATTTCCTGCTCCACTCTTCTGCGCCCTGCCAGATCGATAGAGGCAGGCGTCTCCGTCAAAGCGTATGATGCCAACTGCGGGTTTTCTTTTACTCCGCAGTGTTCAAGCAGAGCCGTGTAGCCTTTCAATCGGAGGGGTACCCCTAGAGTGCGCTTCGCACAGACGGACTACAGAGGAGTCCCTCTTGCACAATAAGATGAGGAGGATAAACCCCGTTTATAGGAAGGTTTCATCTCTGCGTAATACTACGTACAATTATGCTACCACAGCCAGATTTGAGGGTATCACCGTACTGAAAGCTAGTGATTTAGCACGATGAGTCATATGTCGCCGCCGCCGCCGTCATCCCCCCCGTTATCAAAGCTGACACTTTAGAATGAATCTTTAAAAATATGATTTATGCGGCTCACTCTCACCTCATCCTGTGGCGGTGGCTTTTTGTCGTTCTCCGCCTCGATCCTCACTCTGACCACTCCCGATTTGTCCACCACCTCCTGGATTAGTTTTCCGTTTTTACCAATGACCTTCCCTTAAAGGAGAGAAGAAATAAAATAAATTATTCGGTTCCAGAAAGTGGGAGAGAATAGGTCAGTGTACCGTTAATGCTTTCTTGTTTTCCACCTTACCCACTAGATTCCTGGAAACTTTGATAACATCTTCTGAAAACTCAAGAAAACTTCTCGCCTTCCGTACTGCCTCTTGGTCCTACGCACATTCAGAAGAGAAGCAGTGAGGTCAGCCCAGTTGAAAATGGGGACACAGTAAAAACCATTTTGAGAGATCCTGCAGTCTTCTGTAAGTGGCTAACTCCATTAGGCACAAAATGGACAGATGGCTGAAAATAAAGGACACCATTACAGATGTATGCATGAATTATACGGTCCTCACAACTCATTTTGCTGACACAGACGAGTATCAGACATTCTATTCTACATAGATGTGCCTTGGGACCATCCCTGGGAGAACACACCTTTGACCCAACCCTACAGGATGCAAATTAGTTTCCCTTCTCCCTCAAAGCAAGGAAAAGTAGCACATTCCTAAAAGTTAAACACCCTGGAACACGGCACTCGGAATCGCAGACTTTGCCATGCCCAGCAGGCAACAATACAGTCTTGGAAGGGGCGGGGCGCTGTTGCATTGTGGGAATGAATGGTACATTCTTACAACTAAAAAAATGGCATAACAAATCAGGAAAAAGGGAATGATACGAGGGAATGATACAGATGGACTCAAAACCAGGGGGTATACTACGAAGGGGGATTACTGAGTCAGCTGGATTACTGCACCGAGTAAAACCCGGAACCCTCCCAAATCTGGAACATGGACTGAAGTAAAAAGAGCAGTTCCAGATTTTACTCCGTGCAGTTATCCAGCTAACTCAGTTATCCTGCTTTGTGAAATACCTCCCAGATTTACCTGCAAAGGCAGTTTTTGAATATTGACTGAGCTTTGACCAGCCAGTAATGACTCCCTGTAATAACAGGGACAAGCCCTTTCTTCTCATCCCAATGCATTCAGCTAAATAAACTCCAATAAATGTATCGGTTAACATACGCATTCGCTCATACAGCCAGTCAATCAGGCAATACTGAAACTGCTTGTGTGGTTCACACACAAATATCCATTTGAGCGCAAGTGCCACCGTTTGCTCAGTACAAACACTATGCGGACATACAGCCCGTTGTAGCGAGAACGTAAGAATGTAAGATGGTTGCATCTAGTTGGGGCAGTGTCCGCTCTACCTCTCCATAGATGTGGAAGGTGCATGTCTCCTCGTCCAGGTCGATGGTGGTGACCCCGGGCACCTTCCTGGCCTGCTGGATGTTGGCACCGTGGGTACCGATGGCCAGCCCCATGAGGTCATCTCGAACCACAAACTGCTCGTGGAAGCGGGACGCCAACTGCCGGGAGTTCTGGGGACACAAATGACACGATCGGGATGTCCTCATGTTCTCACACACTCACAGTGCCTCCCCCCTGGCGCAGTTCAAACCTGTACTCTCTTCAAAATGATTTATTTACCGCCTTCAAATTTCAAAGTCACTGCCATGCCTCCTGTATACACAACGGCTAAAGTATGCATTCTCCACCAATGCCCTCAGTCATTTCACTATTTTACACTTTAGGTGCCAGAAAATCACTGTAAGGGATCTTGCTGATTAGAGGAGAGGCATATACTACTTATAAACATATATACATAGACTGGACAGAGACTGCGTGTATGGAGGAAAGTCCCGGAGGTGGAGTTTGTGTATATGTCGGCAGGGCTTGGAATGGAACAGCTGTGATCCGAGAGACGCATAGCTCTGCGGACGTTGCTCACCTTGTCTTTTAGTTTTAGACCGAAATATCTACCATGTGAGTTTGGTCAACTCGAAACAGCAAAGGCAGATGAAGCTGTTATTGCTTTTGATGCTCAAGTTTTCATCATCACGCTTGGCGTTCCACTCGACTCATACCTTAACTTTAATTCACTATATTAGTTTGATTAATTCAATAATTCGATTGAATGTTTTTATTTTCTATGTTTGTTTGTGTGTTGTGGGTCTTCCCCACTGTCTATGTCGGTTTTGTTGTGGCTGGTGGCTACAACTGAACTTCTCTCCCAGGAAAGTTATTCTATTCTATTCTATTCTATATCTCTCGCTGATGACAATAGTCAGCCTATGGGCACCTGGTATCAATGTTGGGAGGAGGTAATGCAGCAGTAACCCTGGGCAACATCAACCTACCCTACCCCTGATAGGACCCGGAAAGCTATGTTCCTCTACTGCAGATACCCTATCACAGTTGGGTAATGACATTGCCAGAACTCAAACCTGTGTCTACAGGGACCAGCCTGCACTCACAATGAGTGCATTTACAGATTCAGCCTGAGCTCTATAACCTACACCGGGAAACATGACAAAACCTGTTGACGAGAGTCTCTCTTCTCCCATTCCTATGACAGCAGCGCTCAATCCCTACGTAAGGATCCGGTTGAGCGACCCCTGACGACGGCCGTTTGGTACCTCCAGCTGCCTGCTGGCCTCCTCGTTCCGGAGCATGATAGAAAGCTTGGTGCGCAGGCTCCTGAAGTGCATGTCGCTCATCATCGCCGCCCGCTTGGCTGTCACTTCGTTGACGGACTGCAGCGAGAGCAAAGAGACGCGTCACCGTGAGACACGGAAAGCACTTCAAGCAAATTAACTTAAACGCACGCAAAGCTGCAGAACACACCAGTATAACCAGCTGCTTTTTGTCCGTGTCGTACGTCACGTTGAACGCTCCCACGGCCTTCTTAAAGTCCTTATGCGCCGAATCTTTTGCACACCTTAGAGAAAATGACCAAATACATTTTTTTTAAATGTATTAACTAACTTAAAAAACGGGTTAAAATGGAAATAATGAAGAACAACCATCACACCAACATAACACTGAACTCTTCTGGTAAATGATAAGCCGTGTGTATGAACAATCAAGAAAGAAGAAATACAGGTGGCGTGTCTTATATGGGATGCATGAGTGTAGTCTCCCTATGTATACATGTGAGCTGTGCAAACACATCTCCTCATGGGAACCAGGAGAAGAACAGCAAAGAAAGAGCCAAACCGCTGCGGTGAGCCTGCCGCTGGAGGCACTCACATTTGCCGCAGGTCCTCTGGCACGTCCAGTCTCACTTTGAGGAAGGTGTTTTTCGTGGCCGGCTTGTTTGGGTTCACAGGCCTTAGCCTCTCTAACGTGACTATTTCGTTGAGGGTGGCATCGCAGGCCGCGTATTCTATTACGTAAAACTGCGGACAAATTAGGAATTGCGCGTTATCAAAACGCAAAATGTTTATAATTTTTCATCACATTTGATCACTTATTACAAAATTATAGTTGCAGTATTCTGAATTACACATGCCGTTACCCAGGATAAAGACTATGCATAATTATTATTATAAGAAATTACATGCTTTAAAATATATGCTGGGTCAGCATTATATTCCTACGTTAAATAATGTGCAAGAAAAAGGCAGGCCAGGTCACGTGAAACAGCGATAAATACTGGCCAGACATAATTATGTGCCGCACGATTAAATTTACAGATGCTAATAAATCTCGATTTTAGCACACATAGAGGAAAGTCAGGACTTTTCCACATGCAAATAAAGCAATATTCCAGACTACACCATCAGAAAAAAAGCATACAGATCAAAAGATGTCTCGAGTCTGCAAAAGTGTTCAGATAGACGTTTAGAACAGTCCATTTCAGAACAGTATTGGGATCTACCAGACTAAAAATGCTAATTGTTTGTGCTGTAAAACATTGTTTGTTTTAACTGAACAAAACAAACGTGTGCGAATTGTCTTGTTTTAGAGAAGTCTTGTTTTTAGAGAACTCCAGGGTGGCGTGTCTGCAGGTTTTTGATGCCCCCCAGTTACCAAATATTGAATTAGCCCAATCATTAACGTGATCTGATATTTTAGCTATATTTTTCGGGGCATAATAAACCTGCCTGGACACTGGAGTTGCCCATCCCTGCTTAGAGCAATGTCATGGGCTCATAGGCAGGTTTATCCTCAGTAGTCTTTGCTAGATGCTTACCTCCCCCTTAACCATCCTAACCTTGGCCAGCCACCACCCACAAGGCTCTTTGTCATTGGCCCTGGAGTACACCTGTGAAAAAAATGGACAGTGTTTTTATACCTGAGCCAGGCAGAGGCTAGGATGATACTGCACTGTTTCAAAGTTCACAAAGATAAACTGATTGAAATCCTTTGAAGACAATTTAATGCTTTCATCTTCATGTTTGTGGAAGAATATTGGACATATACAAATCCCCTAATTCAACTGGACTATGATGTGGTTTGTTGTTTGCCAGTGAGCAAAAAGGTATTTTTAAATTATTTGTATTATTGTTACATACAGAATAGTCTCCTTTGTTGTGTAACTTGAGAATATATAGAGATGGCATTAGATCATTATTCAAGGTTAAGAACAAACCAGACTATAGATAAGATTACTGTCGCCAATGCAAAAGTAGGAATGTATGATACACAATTCAGTGTCAGAGAAAATTGTGGGACCTCCATGTAATGAGTGGCAGCACTTTTAGATTGTTCTCTCTCGCTCTCTTTCTCTGTCCCTCTCTCGCTCTCTTTCTCTGTCCCTCTCTCGCTCTCATTCTCTGTCCCTCTCTCGCTCTCTTTCTCGCTCTCGCTCTCGCTCTCCCTCCACACGCCACTCATGTGCGGCCTAACTTGTTCAGAGTGCCTTATTGAGGCTGTTTGATGCAGTTGTAGATTGGAAGTCCCTGCCCATTACTTACAGCACATACCTCAACGTCATCGCTTTCGTTTATTTCTTTCTGAGCAGCAGGCGGTGGAGGAAATCGAACATCATGAAAGGGAATCTGTCGCTCCGGCTGCCAACTTGGGGGGGGGGGGGGAGAGATTGTTTAAATTAGGTCACATTAACTGAAGACTATGAGGAATGACAGTTAGCATAATCGTGTATCCTATGGAAACAGTTGCTAAGAAGAGTCACAGGTAGAACTCAATGTACTGCGAGAACAACATTTTCAAGTAAAACTGTGGTGCTTTATAGGAGCATTAAATAAACAGCTTGCTATATTCATAACTACTGTTAAGACAAAACATCCCAATGTTGCAGTCTCTAATGTTCTGGTTTATCTCATCTAAGTGAATATCACATATTGGCATTTATTTAAGACCACGAAACGTAGGCCGAATGATACTTACTTATTCTCAAACGTCACAGTAACAGAACCTTCGTGTACGTCCTTCACAAATGCCTGCAATGGATACTGACCAGTTAGTAACGTTTTACATGCATAACAAGTGGTGGAATGCACTGAAGTAATCATGTATGTTGAGAAAAGCACCAGCCGCGCTGACATTCATACTGCTTCCTGATATACTTACTTTAGCTGTCTGATATTACATTAGATTTATTGACCGTAAATGTGCGTACTGTGAATATCTGAGGAGGGTTCATACGTGTTATACAACGGTAAACATGCATGCATTGTATGCCAACTTTAATACAAGCCCAAAATCGGACTAAACAGGTACAGATCAGCACATTTGGGTTGTGGCTACTCATAGCTAATAACACAATTCATGGGTCGCTAGACCAGCTAGCCAGTTCTAGCCACCTGTGTGAGACAGGGGTGTCATCCGCAACTGATTATATTGCCATTATGTGTAACGTTAGCTACTAACGTTATGCAAAATAACGTTACATAAAAAACCTGTTATATTTAAATCACGTTGGCTAGTTAGCTTCTTTAGATACGTGACACACACGGTTACCTGGCTACCTAGTGACAGTGTAGTTAGCAGGAAAGTAACGTTAATCGATTACACCTTATTGGGTGGGGCAAACACCAACAATCTAGCTAGCTAACGGTGCCGTTTCAAGCAGACAACGAATGGCAACGTAACGTAATTCAGCGCATATATCACCTATTCTAACCTTAGCTAGCTAGCCGGTTATCAAATTAACTAGCTACCCGGCTAATAACGTAGCAAGCTAACGTTAGCCGCTATGAATACGGACGCACACAATGTCAACGATGCATAACAAGACAATAATTAGCAAGCCAGCTAGCTAACCGTTACATATTTGTTAACACCCCGTAAATGGAAAACGGCAAGCTAGCGTCGGCTGACTAACATTAGCGAAACGAATGGTTAGCTAGTTAGCAAGTAACGTGTTCGCTAACTTACCAACCAAGCTGATTTCCGCAAAAAGATCAGTAAGGTTATACGGTAGCGGGGCCTTGTCTTCTACCTTTTTTTAGCTTTGCCATATATCTTTGAAGGCAGCAACTTGGATCTGGGCCTAGCGTCTCCAGCGGCTAACGTTAGTGTCGTGCGTGCTCAGTGTGCAACGTTACATTAAAACACCCTGCTTGTCGCATCGGTGAGCGCTCAGGACACCGCATGCGAGGCTGAAACGGCGACAACAACATCATCGATAAACGGCCGGACCTCGTTCGGCCCAACGGACGGAATACCTTGTAAAAAGCTCCGCTCGTTCCTCGGACCTCCACGGCTAACTCCTCCATGGCTGCAACAATTAGCGAGACGCAAACGGGAATACAGTGTGCTGTACGCGGCTCTTTGAAAATCCCCCCCAAAAGACGGTCCTTCTCCTCGGCACTGCCTCTTACCCAGGCGTATATAAGTGCACTTCCAGTTTTCTAAAGAAATGAAAGTGAAACGTTCATATCTCGTACATAGACAGTTCGCACCAGCCGCTCCTGAGTGCATTGATGTAAACACAAGAGCCTCCCGATTTCCCTCGTCACGTGATGAGGGTTCGCCTCTAGAACGCCAGTTTCTGAGAGATACAGCGCTCACATCCATAAAGCGTATATTGATGCTCACATCCCAGTGAGTGAGAGACATTTTACGCTTTCCCCCCAAGAAATGTGGTCTACCAGAACAGCTCCAACCAAATAGAGAATGCACGTATAAAACGATGAACACGTTTTATGGTATACATATTACGCACACATTGAAATTGTTAGCTGCTGAATGAGAGTAGGGTGAGTTCCATGAATTGACAAACGTTGCCTAACGTTAGCTGAAGCATGGACAATGTAGCAAGTCGCTCATCAGCTCGTGGTTTCTATAGTGATGATAGTTTTCTCAGGCAGTAGCTACCAGATATTAATTAATGATTATTTCTGATCACAATTTTGGAGATTTTGTGACATGACAATGCTTCTCATTGTAAAAAAAAAAAAATGATGTCATGGATTTCCATTTGATATCGATTCACATGTAGTAGCCCCCATCTGAAACGTATAGGATCCAGTTTTCCTGTGCACTACTGTATGTAGTCGTAATACGCTCTAACGTATAATTCGGATAGGCCTATTAAACGTTTGCAATGGTACGAAGACGTAGCACAATCACTACAAAACATCCATAGGCTCTTAGTATGATAAAGACATTATAATTTAACAATGACAAGTTCACTAGCAAAATGTAGCAATAGCCTATACATTCAAGAGAGAAAAAGACACTCGATAACGGCCTACTTGATAAGACATTTTTATATATTTTACGAGACAAGTTATTGCAACGCTTATGTGCCAAATGTGTGGTTTCCAACAGCCTGATCAAAATATGTGTGCGTGCGTGTGTGCGCAATTGCGCGAGGACACATGGTGAAGTATCCAGACAGTAGTATGTGAATAAAAAACTTTCACTCTTTTGCAATTAGAATGGTTTTCTAGCGATCACATTTCATTACAAATTAAATGTCATTATTACTAGAAAATGTAGGCTACTCCATTTGCTTACTCACTACATTAAGCCTATCTATGAAGTAATTATTCAGTCTGATATGAAGTTGAAATGGTTGTTGTTCTGTTTTCCATATTTGCACACTAGATGTCAGTAATGTACTCCAAATGAGCCAGAAGAAGAATTTTAGTTCTGGCATTCAACACTCAAAGTATAGGCCCTGTAAATGCATACCAAGTGAATTCATGCCATATTTTAGAGTAATTCAGTTTCTGAGCTTCATTTTATACTGTACTTTTTCATTCGGCATAGATGATCAAATTTTTTACACCACCTGTTTCTGTGTGCTTTTGAGGATGTGTTTTGCTAGTAGTAGCCTATATTTGCTCAGTTACTTACGGTTCAGCATAATCTTGTAATCTCGTGTTAGCTCCAATTTGAGCCGGTTATGCATAACAATACCATTTATTTATAACGTTGTGCTAGATAAAACTTGTTAGAACCACAAACTGCAACTTCTCTTTCCAGAAGCACTAGAGAGAGAACATCCGGGGTTGAGACTATATGATATTGATGCAACTGACAATCGCAAAGTGAGGATTTATGAGAAAGATAGAACTGCCATGCCAGAAGTCTGGCAGTAATTTCATCTAGATCGGGCACATGTTCTGTCTAGTTAACAACTCAACTCTGATTTTGCCTGCTTAGGGCCTGATTTACTAACACCTTTCGTATGTGCAAAACACTTCAGCACACACAAAACCAATAGCACGACCAATGATTGGTCAATGGTATTTGTTTTGATCCAATCATTGGTTGTGTTGTTAAATTAGTGTGGGCTAAAAGGTTTCGCATGCGCTAACGGTCTTCGTAAATCAGTAACTTTGCATTCAGTGCTCATTTGACAGAATTTATACTGTGCTGCCATGAACCTAAAGCCTGGGTAAACCCAGAGATAAAAAGAACTGCACGCAGTAAAGGTACAGTGTGATGCAGACTCAGTTTGCTGTGATGAAAATAAACAAATAAAATATATCAAAGTATAAAATTCAAATAGTCTACAGCAAGCGTATCACTTATGTTCTGCTTCATTGCATCCTGTTATTTCATAAATAATGCCATAATAGAACATGCCATATAGCAGGCTTCATTATATTGTAGTAAGAAGTACCATTATCAGAATGTAGGTTAGATGTTTGTGAATGAATTTAATAAGGTTCACCAGAAGGGTAGAATTGTCTTATGTTAGGCCGCTGGTGCCACAGACTGTGTAAAGGGAATTGCAGCCCTTCCAATATTTGGATCCGGTGCTTTATCCAATTATGAGTGCATTAAAAGAGCTCACTCATTTGACCTTTATAAACCATCTTGGAACGTCTGTTTCCTTGGTCAGTGCAAACAGCTCGAAACACATTTATAGCCAGGAAATCCACCTGCTTTGCTTAGAGTCAGTCGTGCAGTCATATTCCCAAGCCGTCTCTCCAGATAATGTAGATATTAAGCAGTCAGAATGCAGAGTGGTGTGACTTGTGGATTATTTGAGCTTCCGTGTGCTCTTAACATTGGAGGTGAAATGGAAAATGAATTATTTTGCATTTGGAAGCAACCCAAAACAATTGTTTTTATTGTAATGGTAAATGTGCAGGTCTATTGCATAGATGCTCAAGTATAGAATTTTAGGGTACCATTTAAAATTGTACAGTTAAACAGACCTGTGGGTGGGATGAATTTGCAGAGGTGGAACAGACCACTTTGTATTCCCCCATCACCATATCTGTTGTTTGCAGAGCTTGAATCAACAACATTTGACCTATGCCAGCTTGTTTTCCTTGGACTGTAAGGACAAGACAAAAGCATCTGCCTCGCTGCCTTCCACAGACGTGATTTTGTGCTACTCATGTAATCTCAGAGTGTGCTTTGGAAAGGTCCTGTCTTCCGTGGTCAGTCTTGCACTGCAAGAGAATGGTAATTAGTCTCTAAGAATCACATTACATTACAGGCATTTAGCAGACAATGTTATCCAGAGCAATTTACACAGCTTTTTTTGCATTTGTATTTTACTTAGTATTAATTTATACAGCTGGATATATACAGAAACAATGCAGGTTGACCTTGCTCAACAACAGTGTTCTACCTGGGAACCGACCGTTCAATCTTTCAGTTTCAAGGCCAGTTTATTAACCATTCTACACTGCCACACAGTAAGATTCTATTCATTAATTCATCCTCCAAAGTGCATGCACTGTTTCTGAAATGTACAGTGCCCTCCACTATTATTGGCACCCCTGGTAAAGATGAGTAAAAAGGGTTATAAAAAAATCACCGTTTGGTGAATTAGCTTAATCTCACACTGAAAAAATGAGGAAAATCCTTTAATTGAAGTAAATTTATTATGAGAAAAAAAAAATTCTCATCAAGAAATAATTATTTTTAACAAAACCACGTGTGCTACAACTATTCATACCCTGCATTTATATATAGAATAAAGTAATAATTTTAAATATTTGGTCACATATCCTTTGCATGCCATGACTTCCTGATATCTGTGACCCAACAACATCAAAAAACTCTTGATATCTTATTTTCTGGTACTCTTACAAGCGATACTATAACATCTCTGCATTTGAATGGATCTCTATGGGAATTGGGGGGTGGGACTAGTTTTAGCTGTAAATTACATTGGAACAGTATGGAACACATGGTTGGCTAAATGGCTCTAAGTCATCAAGGGTCTGACGTATCAAACAAGTCTTAAACCATCACTCTGCTGCCAGAAATACAGTAGATATGGATGGATAACTTGAGGGTTCTTCTCCTGACTTAGAGTTCAATAGGAAAATTAGGAAAATTAGTCAGGAGAAACAACTCCTAAAGTCATCCATCCATATCTACTGCATATCTGGCAGCAGAGTAATGGTTTGAGGCTTGTTTGATACGTCAGACCCTTGATGACTTACATTCATACATATTTTGCCTCCATTTGGACTCATATCATGGCCAGGTAACTACACAACCCAACGTTCTACCAAAGTCAAATTTTGTTTAACTTTAATAGAGTTAAAGTGCTTCAACTACTTGTCCAATATCCCTTTACCACACATGCCATAGGACAGGGGTCATTGTGTGTGTTAACCTATTAATTACTAATAAGGACAGATCAGTAAATAGCTCATTAAAATGTGCCTAAAGTATTTATGCATGAATTAGTATGGTTATACATACATGAGAAATTTAAATAAATTAGAAATATGGACCATAGCCACACGTTTCAGATAATAAATCCCAAATCTAAAATACAATTTTTTTTATACTACTACTACTAATAATAATAATATTAACAACAATGTTTTGTTATTGTTTCTTGTTATATGCATCAGTTTTATAGGGGTGTGTGCATGTTTATTGTAATAGCCCCTAAAAATGTGCCCTGTGTAGACGATACCGTGTGCTGAAGTTTAAGATGGTTTCCTGCTGAAAGGTTGTGGTCAGGAGATTGAAGAGGGATAATGGAGTTGAGATAACACAGCGAGCAATGTCTATCTATTGATTTGTCTGCTTCTTTGTAACCTGACCTGTCATAACAAAAGCCACCGATAAAACCCATCAGTCAACATCCAAGGGCAAAACAAACACACGGCTAAAGGTTTTTGATAAATTAGCCTGAACACTTCTTGCAGCACAAAGTTTCCCTTTCTTACTTTGTTGGAAAGCAAGTGCCTGCGAGGGCAATATTGCTGATGTTTTCACGTTTCTGCCATTTGGCAAGAGATAACCCCCACACTCCAAAAGAAGGGATTCTAACAGTGCAGTGTCCGGGAGACTAATACCTTCAATATTATCTATGCCTTGGCTGAGATGAGATTAATCTTATTTCTGTAACATTCCTTTTCCACGGGCTGAAGTTTCCCAGGGAAGCAGACCCATGAAGCATACAACTGTAACAGTCGTTACAACCTCAGGATATTACCCTGTTAATCAGGGTATATGTCCTCCGAGATTCTCTTCTATCTGAATTTTATATACATAAAAAGATATATAATAATAATGAAAAATAAGACGTGGCAGCTCTGGCCAATTGGGCTTTGTACCTCCCCTGTAAATACTGTATGCTGATCACTGTTTTAAGCTCAGTGACCATCTGTTTCCAATTACACACATACTGGCACAATTCACTGGCAGCAGGTGGACAGAAGGAAGGATGCGTCCTCATTTAAAAGCATGTAAATTCATTTGGATGTAATCCTTCCTGTCGGTTGCGGAAAGAAAATCCCCTAAAGTTAAAATTACATTTACATTTCCAAAGTATGCTTTGAACTCTTTTTTTTACTTTCTCACTCATAATAATTGCCTCTCAAATCACATACCATCCATGCCCATGCAAGCACAACTGCTGCCGAAGAGACATGTCCTTTTCTACGATGTACTTGCCTGTGAGATAGTGGCTATTTTCTGACACACAAGCCACACAGAACTACCGTACATTTAGCGCTGGTTAGTGGAGAGCATTTCTCTTACATGTGACACCTGGGGCCACATGTATAAAACTCTGAGTAAAAGAATGCGTAAAAGAATGCTCTTTTACACATAAAACCAAATAATCAGTATCCTATGGGAAATTCAAGCCTGAAATTATAATCAAATGTGTAGAATTTTATAAGAAGTTTGGGAGATTTATTTATCAGCAAATCTAAC
The DNA here is from genome assembly GCA_022702515.1 of Ilyophis sp. 1 JC-2022. Lineage (NCBI taxonomy): Eukaryota > Metazoa > Chordata > Actinopteri > Anguilliformes > Synaphobranchidae > Ilyophis > Ilyophis sp. 1 JC-2022. Next base: position 99,004,736 of record CM040397.1, on the reverse strand, counting down.
GGACACCAGGGGCCACATGTATAAAACTCTGAGTAAAAGAATGCGTAAAAGAATGCTCAGGGTGAAAGTCGGAAATCTGCTTAAAAAAAGTTTTGCGTTTTCTACCTCTGCCTTTCAGTCACTATGTCGCCATATCACACGGACGCCAAACATTGCATAACTACAGTGTCCAGCGTGTGCAGAGGTACGCAGATTCTCACAGCACGTGTTATTTTATACATCTGAATTTCTACGTGGAAACTCCCTTACGCGGCTTTCTGAGGGAATTTTTCTGTTCAGCGCTGTTTATACATGTGGCCCCAGGTATGGAGAAACTCTGGGTAAAACGATGCATTATTGATCATATCCTTGATCCATTATTTAAAGGTAAAGTGTAATATAATGGAAATAAATTGTACAATTTTTTTGTTTGAGTTCTCCATGGAGTTTAGTGAACTTGAATGTGGAGGGGAGAAAAATTGTGTAACAGTAATTTACCATTGGTCTCACACAATGGGCCTCATTTATGAAGCGTACCTAAATATACGTGTACATTTATGAAAAAAACAAGTTTTTCATATGCATGTACAAAGTGCCTTCACGTTTTTTTTGTGATTAGCATAAATCCACGCCCATTAATTGCCTTATATGGAGATTGTCACTTCCATTTAAAGCTCACAAAGTGAAAATGGCCCAGAAAAAGCAAAAAAAAGAATTATTCAACACTGAAATCGAAGTTTTATAAGCAGATGTTCAATCAAGAAAAATAAATAGTAGTTTAGTATTGTTTAGTATTGTCCGTTCCAGTGTCATATAGTAAATATTAAGTAGCCTACATGTTAAATTAAAAAGAGGATATAACATGCCGGATGTGCAGAATCTCCCATTACACAAGCTGTTAAAGTGGAAGTCTATCTGCATCGGACGAGTGCATTGCCTCGATGCCAAGCTTTAGGCTGTGGTCTTTCTCGCAGCCTGGAAATAAAATAATAAATTTTGTAATTTTGTAATTTTGTTGGTGTTTTGTGCGTGCGAGAGGTGGTTTGAATTCCCGATCCCCAAGTGATGGAAAGAGGTAGGCCCTCTTACTGTCTGACAGTACATTTGATGTAACAATTTGACGTAGCTACACCAATAAGCCACTAAAGCCAGCCAACTGAAGCTGTTGTGGGTCCCACCCGTCTATGGTCCCACCAGGCAATCGAGCCAGGACGTTGAGCAATACATTTCACATATCATGAGCTGCACAGATGTGACAGCCCTTTCTATTCATATTTTGAAAACGTATCTTCGGATGGAGCCTTGAGGCTATGTGTGTGCAGTACAGCTACAGCACCAATAACATTTCTGGGCAGGCATGGTCGTACCCACCATTGAGGTCGCCAAGGTCTGGACCTCTGTATTTTTCCAAGGTGTATAAAAGTCATGAAATAATTGCCTAAAAATAACTCTACTTTGGTGCTGCAAAGATATTTACAACGATATTTACAAGATAACCGACTTTCTCATCTGATCACCGGCGTCATTGCTTTACCGTGGGTGGAGTGAATGATCTTGTCGTTACTACAAAATCTTTACTCAACACGGTGGTTCTTTGATTATGTCAACAAACCAGACAGGCAACTGAATCTGCTGAAGCGTGTGATACAGGTTACTAGAAAATTTTACTAGCGGTTATTACTAGTAGTTCAATGCCATTCATCCCCAGACAACATCTGAGAAATAGCTCTTGTGTTGCAGCGCTATGTTAAACCGTTGCTTTTCCATCATGATTACAGTACAGGCATTTAGCAGACACTCTTAACCAGAGCGAATTACACAGCTTCTTATTACACGTATCCATTAATACAGCTGGATATATACTTAAGCAATTCAGGGTAAGTACCTTGCTAAAGGGTACAACGGCAGTTGTTCCCCCTACCTGGGAATCGAACCTGCAACCTTTCGGTTACAAGTCCGGTTCCTTAACCATTATACCACATATAAACCGTTTGTGTAAAGGGTTGAAATGCATGTTAAAATGAGGTACCCCATATATTTTTATTTCCATTGCAAGATTATCCTAGCGGAGGCCGGTAACATTTGCTTATAAATATCAATTGACCCTGTGTTTACTTTTTTCACTGACACAGACGAAAATGAAAAGACCTCATCAATCAAAGCTCAGCTTTGGGAAGGGAGGAGATACGGGACAAGATAAGGAGAGAAAAAGAAAGAGAGAAGGTGATGAAGATGAGAGAGGAAGAGCAGGTACTGCAGACTTTGCCCAAGATAGGATTAGCATTATGTCCTGTGCTGTTCAATACAAACAAAAACTGACTGACCTGATCACATTCAAACAATGCAGACCTAATTACCACAGAGATATATGTTCTTTGCTAATTAGAGTGGAACCTATAGGCTCAACAACAACACAAACCTAGCATAATTATAATAAGTATAAATATAGTATTGTATAAAACACATTTTGCTTACGTTTATGTACTGTTTGAGACATCAACTCAAACACAACGATGAAATAAAGAAGGTGTATATAATTTTGCTAAATTATTTTTAATACACTTTGTTTATATATATAATATTGTTATCCAATATTTGCCCTCCAAATGTTAAAAAGCACATATGTAGATCAGGGAAATCAAAATCTTTTCAGGGGGGGACATGCCCCAGAACCCCCCTAGCAGGCTCAGCTTTTGGACCTCAGTATTTCTAAAACCCTGCGTACGGCCATGTGGGCAGGTTGTCAATTTAATAAAAACCCGAAAATGACTAACCAGCCATATATCACTCTCAGCCAACAAAGAGCTTTTGCGCGATCTGAAAGATGCATTTGTCTCTCTCCTAAGCAGCCAACTTTTCCAACAGCACAAGGTCAAACAGACCTGTAGGCAATTTAAAGCAAATTTCGTTCATTGGTCAAATGTGTGTTTTAAATAGCATATATAGTTACAGCATTTAAATTTGACCAATTTAGACAAATGTATTACACTTATGAGACTAATTAAAGTTCATAACCTACAATTGATACATAGGCATCATCTAATGTCTTTGCTTTTTACAATTGTAATATATTAGCTATGTTTGAATTGAGTATTTCTGAGGCTGCATTTTGTCATGTGAATTTAACAGAAAATAAAAATAAATTAATATTCTAATTATCACTCAGAAGCTACATTTAGCGGCATTCTGAATTTATGAACGTGGTACGCCTGGTCTTGAGCAGGTGTAAAATGTGTTAGTACGTCCGATCTCAGATACGAAAACGTTGATGAATGCCAAAATAAGCCCAAATTTGCTAAAACGCACGATTTACGATTTAATAAGATGAACAGCTCTACTTGGTTACCATTTTATATAATGAGCATTTTGGCACTTTTGAATGATCCCAGTACAACTTCAGAATGGTGTAGGCATCTGTTATGTATGCAGATGGTAGAATCTGTTTTAAACACTTTGATCTGCTGTGGAATCTCAAAGGTATTACAGGGAACTCTGACCTGGACAAATTATAAAATACCACTAAGGGTAATGAAGGCATTGTAGAAGACATCCAATTAGGGCTTTTTTTCTCTGCTGTCCAGGCTTTGACAGCCATTATGCATTGGTATGCATTATGCTCATTCAAAAGATGCAACCCCCTTCTCAACTGTCTAAATTTAAAGGAGAGGGACCTTGTATGTGCTCTCTGCTGCATTACACAGTCGGCCAATGACTAAGGCGTCCTACAAGCAGTCTGCATAGAATTATGAGAACACCTTTTGCTTTTAACATGATTCCTATACACTCTGTTTGGTTGCAAAGGGAAATAACAAACAATGTAGTTAATCTCATTGGGAGGACGTGCTGTTGTTCACTCATTTCAGATTGTTGATGCAGACTAGCTGTGTGTGTATGTGTGTGTACAAACACAAACACTCTACAAACACAAAAATCCTAGGTACTCCTCGTAAATAAACAAGTAAGAGCTGCTTTGAGTCAAGTACATCATGTTTGCAAGCCACACAGATTACTTGATGCAGTCACTTCTATTACTAATGGTAATTCACCCATATTTTGCTATCCGTCACTCAGTGCAACCTGCTTTATTTAAAATCATAACGAAAACCATGATTCTGTAGCCAAGCTGAGCCCTGACCTTATAAATAGCTTTGTGTTCTGGTGGCTCGCCTCTCCAGGATGTAGATGTCGACGTAGAGAATGGTTGTTTAGACCAGCCAGTTTGGAATTTACATTTTTGGAGGCAGCTCCAGTTTCAAGTGGAGGTCAGCGTGGTATGACTGGACTGTCACATGGATGTACTATGTTGCCTGAAGATGGAGATTGCACTACTGGCGGAAATTAACAGTTATTGCATACGACCATCGCCTCTGTTATTAAAAGTAGCAGTTAATTTTGTACAGGTATTAAAAAGCTGCGCTGGATTACTTCTTAACATATTCATGTTCAGTTTTGTTAGAAAGAGGCTAAAACCATTGATCTTTTTATAATACCATGGTGCTTGCTTAGCACTGCTTCCAACAACATGAGGTCACTTTAATTAATAAGTACATTTGTCAGCTTTTAGATAAGCCAGTCCTTGTCTGACCGCCATCCATACCTTAACTTGGCATCACCCAATCAGGACAAGCATCCTCCCCTATTCCTTCATTAAGTTTACATGGGCCAGGAGAGGAGGAGATGTCCCTCCCTCTTTCAACTATATAAAATGTGGGCCTGTCTTGAGTCTTGCACCTGGGTCTGGCGTTGTTGGTGTTCGGTCTTACAGCCCTTTATATTTCATCCCTGGTCAGATTGAATATTCTGCTGTCTGTTTGTTTTTTAACTTTGGCCTTGATGCTTTCTTGGGATTACTTTGGGAGAGACAAGCTATGGTTTGGTATTTTCTTTCATTCATTTTGTTTCTGACTGTAACTTGTCTGTAACAGTCTTCTAAACATTGTTTGGGAAGGTAGTTGAACATTCATCTGTAGATTAGAGGTTGAACCATCATGTTGCTCTGCCTTTCAATTAATTAGGTGTTTAATTGATAATTTATATTTTTATAATAATTAATAATTATAATATTATAATAATGAACTAAATCAAATTAATCTATTTTGCATGCTGCATAAGTGATGAGTATTAACCATTGATGCCATTTGTGCTCTGTGTTCAGTGTGCCGAAAATTAAATGAGATTGTGGGCTGTTAAAACTTCTGAATTCGGAAATTGTCATTTTAAACAGATTCTCACTTCCCCGACAGGTGCTGAATAAGAACTGCAGAAGGTGTATGTTACGGTATCATAAATGGCTACTACAAATGGTCCTCTAGCATTTTGGAAAGCTGTAGCACTGTACCACTTTATATTATAATGCATTTTTAAAATGCCAATCCCCCCAAAAAAGTGAGAAAGCCTTCCCATATCATCTCTACACCAACCTTCCTGTCAGTAGCAATGCCCCTGGAAAGCTCACAGTTTGACAGGTGCGCGAGAGCCAAAAGCTAGAGTGACATTTGGGACATCAGGAGACATGGTTTAGCCCTGCAGATCCAATTCAAATACAGCTCATGGTGTGAGCAATAAC
>CM040397.1:98836691-98996691 GCA_022702515.1 Ilyophis sp. 1 JC-2022 | reverse complement strand
GCAAACAGGTGAACTCGGTGACGGTCAGGATACGGGGTAGGCCAGTAAGAGGCAGGACAGATGACGGGGGCAGGAATGGCAGGATCAGATAAGCAGGCTGGACGGACGAACTGGGAACAAGACTGAGACCAGGTTAGAACGAACAAACAAACAAAGGCCAAAAAATGCGTCTAACACACAGCAAACAGACGGTACAACCTGGCAACGAAACCAACGAAGTGGGAAACTTAAGTAGAGGGAAAACAGGTGAGAATGCGCTGGGGGCAAATCAAAAGGCCTGAGGAATGTGTGCGAGAGCTAATGAGGGAGTGCGGAACGCGAGCGGGAGAAGGCGAGTGATTGGCTGAATGGTAATGGGGAGAAAACGAGGAACTAAAGCGGGGAAACCACGCCCAGCCTGCACAACACAGAACAGGCAGACAGGGTTAATGGAAAAATGTGACGTGGAACGAGAGGAACGGGGAAACAGGAGAAACGAAAGGAAGGTGGACTGTAGGGAAACGGCGGATGTTACACACATGCCGCTCAATTTTTTAGGCCCATGCCTTAGAAAACACTGTACCGAGTGAGATTATTTGTTTGCAATGTATATTTTATAGTTGAAAATTGTATTGTGTTATTACATTGTAATTAATTAATAATTAATATGCATGTACTTCAAACCTAACCTAAATGCATTACACAAGTTTTGAAGCAATATGTATGCCTACTTGCTTAGCAGATACACATACATTTTGCATTGATAGGTATGGGTCGGAGCATAAATTGGTGAACTCTGGGGGACAGGTAAACCTAGTTAGATAACTTACACGGCACATTATATACCTTTGAATTGAATAAGAAAGGATGTATTTGGATAGCTTGAGAAACGCATTTTTACATACAGTATGTACTTTTAAATGATGTTTGATTAACTAACAGCAGGGTTCATATTCACATTATGCATTTAGTCTTCTGAATAAGATGGTTGTTTATTAAAACCAAATCAAGTGTACAGATCTGAGAGCCAATGTGACATATCGTTTTGGCTGTTGATAAATTTTACAGAGTATGTTTGAGTGTTGGGATTTGCACTACGTCTTTTGTGATAGTATGTCAAGATACGACAGTATAGCTTCAGTGCAGATAGAAACAGCAACAGCACGTTTGGCATTGAGATTAGCTGGTTGTAATCTATCTTTTTGGGCAAGTGGAGGACATTTTGTCCAGAACATGTCAGGAGGAGGTGGGAGTGAAACAAAGATGAAATGGGTGCAGGTGCAGGGGGGGGGGGGGGTGCACAGATAATTTGTGGGAAAAGGTTGGAGAACAATCCAGTGCTTTTTTGCGACATTACATCACTTTTACTTCAAGGTGACTTGAGTCTCAGTTTAAGCCAATGGGCATGCTCTCCTCAGTCTACCAGAGGCGTAAAATCCAGGTTCAGAAAGTAAAAGTCCTCCTCTCTATTTTGTTCCAATTAGGTGAATTTGCTAATTTGCACACTTCTACAGCCAGGAGGTAGAATTCATTTAGTTAGTGAAGTCAGCTGACTGATGGGTGGAAGAAACACATGGCAGGACTTTTACTTTCTGACCCCTGGATTGTACACCTCTGGTCTCATCCTTTAGTGACTATATGTCATTACTTTTGTCAAACCTTAATTAACTTTTTTTTTTGATGATTGCACAATAACACAACTTTGCACAGGGATTGAAACTAACTGAAGATAATGACATGTATTAGACTCACTTCTTATGTGACGTATCTGAGATTGTGAGGTTGGAATATGTCATGGATGGGGATGACTGAATTAATTATACATATCTTCTCAAATCAAGTGCTGTTTCATAGGACAAAAACATTATGGAGTGGCCCAGAAATGTCCCAGGAGGCTAATTCTTCTCAGGAAATTATTCACATAAAATTCTTTAAATTATACAGAGGTGAGTAACATAATTAGGTCCTGCGGTGCAAATTTTCTATTTAAAAATGTAACAGTTTAATTTCTAGTAGAGTAGAGAAATACATTTTCAATAGGGTGATCTAAACACACAAAATTAAATGCAATGCCATTTTTAAAGAAACTAGGGGAAAAATATCTAATAGAAATCTAATCATATGGCAGGCCTAATTAAAGACTGTCTAAAAGGTTAATTTTGTCACATGAGTATAAAGTGCTTCTTGTCGGCGGCCCTAGGCTCTTATACAGTGTTACAGTGGCTTGATAAAATTGACTGAAAAAGAAACGCGTGCCAAAGGCTGTGTCTGTGTGACTTAACATCGACCTGGAGTGCATTTTTCGAAATGTTTTTGTTGTTTTTAGATCACTTTGTCAGAATTGCATGAGGTTGCATCAAGCCCTGCTGTCATCTGTATTTATTTAAACTATGTTCCTCTGCAGACAGACTTTATGCACTTCTATCTGGAGCAGATAACAACATGCCTGGCTTTGATCCTGCCGTAGCGCTTCCACTGTAAAATCACATTAGTTTTGAATGGCTTTCAGTTCAACTTGTAGATAAGTACCAATCCGCCTGCGCGGAGTGTGAGTGGGGAAATGCCAAAACTTGCAAGTGGTCAGCCAAAGAATATGAATGTTTGGGTGGCATTTCGTTATGGAAAGATTTCAACATTGTATTCTTTAATCAGCTAACCTCTGACAATTCTTATTCGTAACAAACACTGAAAATCATATATATTCTCTCACTTGAAATTTCACGTAGCACTATGCTATCGTATCAGTGCTACTACACCACTCGTAGCAGTGATGTGTACGGAGTAGAACAGCTGAAGTTCATGCACTCCTCTGATATACTTGCACTGGGATTAAGGCTGAGACCTGGGATCCTGGGTCTTATCAAATTAATCCGTCCTCATTTCTTGGGGAAAAATAAGCATGGGAATCCAATGAAATGTTCTTATGACACATCACTTTGAACCATTTAAACAAAGAACAAGCATGTTCACTTCTGACAGTTGGAACATTTCTAGCACATATCACATTAAGCATTTGACCTCCAAGCCAATTTGAAAATCTGGGATATCCTGGCAGATGTATAAAACATTTTTTTGAGTATACTTCCGGGTAAATCTGAAACCTTAACCTTGCCCATAAGCCAGATACCATTTTACACACTACAGGCCACACAACACACTACACCTGAGGTAACATAGTTGTTTGTCCTTTCACTGAGGACATAGCTATGGAGTTTTTGGCCATGACTGAATATGATCCCTTCACCCCTTTGAGGGCGTATATTTGAGTCAACTTTGTCAAAAAGCTTTTGAGCGGGTGACTTTTTCTCACAAATGTGGGCACATAAAATCCCCGGATGAAACCCGTACGAATCATGCCCTATCTACTACGTCGCACCCTTAACGACTTTCTCGTCCTGTCTACTCAACAAGCCTACCTAATAGTATGGAAGGGTGCTGATTCAGATGCAGTCCGGAATTCAGGAGCACAGTAATCCGACAATTTCAGGAAGTAAACCGGATGTAAAAACTACAAACACTATATGCATGTCTATGGTACAAGAGCGGGACATATTACAAACTACTTCCTCATTAGTTTGGAAAGTGTTTTGCAGAATTATTTTTGCACGCTGCTTGCAAAGTGAGGGTAGAGGGCACATAGTAAACAGGGGTCTGAGTGGACAGGGGGCAGGGAACAGGGATCACATGGCCTTTATGTATTGGTTACCTGAAGAACCCTGGTGAACCTTTGTCTGTTATACAGTGGTGGGGTAATTTTGTCTTGATGATGAATGGGGATCATTTAGTCAGCATTGGCTGCTGTGGCTTTAATCAATGCTGTTTGGGATCCGCATGCTAAGCACAGCTGGCTCTTTTCCCTCATGCGATGCTTCATTATCATGGATCATAGCGTGAAAAGCTGGCCATTTCCTGTGTGCTGTCACTGCACGTAGCTGCCTTCTGAAAAGCAGCTGTTTATTTCCCTATCCTCTGCGTTCTATTCGAGGCCTTTTTCAACTTCGCCAAACTACCCAAATGATACCATACAGGTAAAAGTTTCCCCCCACACCCCCTTCTCCCCACCTTCTTAGTATTCATTGGGAGCTGAACGATAAAGCAAGGCTGATAGTGAACAGATGCTATACTTTAAACTCACATGTTCTCAATAGTCTTTTATCTTGCATAACCCGAAAAGATAAAGAAGCCCTTCAGTAGTTCTCGTTTGTGATCAAATTTAATAGAAATAGCGTCGGCAGAAGGCGAAAGCCCCCTGGGAATACAAAATGCCAGATTTTGCCTTTATATTATTTTTAGGCACCGTTTGTTGTTCTGCAAACAAATGAAATCCAAAGGCCAAAGTAGGAGATCAAAGTTGAAGGCGCAGTGTGACAGAGAACACTTATTCAAACAGTCATTGCTATCTCTGCCTCCATATTAATGCGTGCGTGTGTGTGTGCGTGTGTGTGTGTACGTGCCTGTGCGTGCGTGTGCCTGTGTGTGCGTGCATGTACGTGCGTGTGTGTGCCTGTGTGTGCGCATGTGTGTTTTATGCAATGAACATAAATGCACTACAAAATATATCTTCAAGCTATAATTTTTGCCGTCCATTATGACTCATAATACAACCACAGAGAACAGCATTTAATGGTTTCTTCCTCCTTCTGTTAACCTGACTTGAAGTGTTGTCCTAGAAGCTAGTTAATGGCTATTTTACAAGCATGAAAGAAGGGCTTTCAGAGCCTTTGTGTTTCGCTATCTTCTATGTGATATCTGTGTGTTATTGCATTACATATTAGGCCTACATATTGTTTTGTAATGTGGGTGAAGTAAGAAAGAAAAAAAATGGCTTGAGCAATGACTTTAACACGCTTTTATGAACCAACACAATTGAAGCTTGATGTACAAGTGGTTAGCTATCTAACAGCCCTCTAAACCCGCAAAATGGCTTTCATTTCACATTGTTCTCTACCATAAAGAAGCAGCACAGCTGGATGCCTAGAGGATCCATTTACTTCTACGCCATTGTGGTATGTCATTGTACTATGCCATTGACACACGACAGATCGCTAAAAAATAACACAGGCCCAATTAATGATGTTAAATCCGATCAGGGACGACTGGGAGGTTGCGATCAAGGTCTTACTTAATAGCTTTGAGCCAACAGTGTCGAAGGGGTTTTAATGGCCCGGCTATCATGGCACATGACCAGCAAGCAGACTGTTGATGGAGGCTTATTCTGACACGCTTACATCGTGTGAAATCTGGAAAAACGAGCACGTATCGCTGCAAGTCCTCCCGGGTGTGGCAAGAGGCAGCTCCGACTCAAACATTTCCGCCAAAGTCGAAAGTTCAGGGAACTTATAATTGCGCGAGAGAAATGATTGATGTTACATTTTTAATGCATTTGCATATGAGGGGAGGAGAGGAGGAGAGGAGGAGAGGAAGAGAGGAGGAGATAACACAACACTGTGCTGGAAGCTGGTGGGGGTGGGGTTGTCCTTTTCCTATACTCTGTTGTGGAGGAGTCTGCAGTAAGGCCCATTTGATATGCCGGTCAGGATGCAACTCGGAGGCTCTCATTCCAAACAGCGGCTTGCGCTCTGACCCAAGCTCCTCTGCAGCATCTCCTAAAAGCGAGCTGAACAGCGGCCCTGCTGCTTTGCAATGCAGAAGACCTCCTTCCTCACAGGCACATCCAGCTGCTTTAAGTTTTAAAGCAGAGGGAAATGCCTCATAATTGAATTTCTGCAGGGCTGAGAGGCAGTGCTGCGTGATCCAGCAAGCTCTCCGGCCTGAGATAATTTACTTGGTAAATAACGTATCGACTGCATTACTGCGGCTACCTTCCTTCCAGATTGAATATCTCTGCCTGCTCACCTCACAAAAAGAAACCAACATGGATGCTTCCCCAGTAGCCTGTAAAGTGGCTGAATTGTGGGTACGATAAAAGTGCATGGGCCATGAGGCCAACAGTTTGAGCATTTAAATAGCATCAGAAAAGCTTCCAGATAAGCGGCAGGTCTCATTCAATGAAAATGGCGTTGTAGCTGAAGTGCCGGCTGCAGTAAATGCCTGCGTCGTTTTCTTTTAACCAGGACCCTTTCAAAATGGTGAAGAACTCTCGCTCAATGGTGAAAATTGTGCCATTTTTTTAATACATTTCTCATTTCTCATGCGTCATAAGTACACGGTGGCTTGTGAACCTTTATTGTGGCACCATAGAGAGCACCCTGACGAGTGCTGTCACTGTGTGGTACCATAGAGAGCACCCTGACGAGTGCTGTCACTGTGTGGTACCATAGAGAGCACCCTGACGAGTGCTGTCACTGTGTGGTACCATAGAGAGCACCCTGACGAGTGCTGTCACTGTGTGGTACCATAGAGAGCACCCTGACGAGTGCTGTCACTGTGTGGTACCATAGAGAGCACCCTGACGAGTGCTGTCACTGTGTGGTACCATAGAGAGCACCCTGACGAGTGCTGTCACTGTGTGGTACCATAGAGAGCACCCTGACGAGTGCTGTCACTGTGTGGTACCATAAAGAGCACCCTGACGAGTGCTGTCACTGTGTGGTACCATAGAGAGCACCCTGACGAGTGCTGTCACTGTGTGGTACCATAGAGAGCACCCTGACGAGTGCTGTCACTGTGTGGCACCATAGAGAGCACCCTGACGAGTGCTGTCACTGTGTGGTACCATAGAGAGCACCCTGACAAGTGCTGTCACTGTGTGGTACCATAGAGAGCACCCTGGCGAGTGCTGTCACTGTGTGGTACCATAGAGAGCACCCTGACGAGTGCTGTCACTATGTGGTACCATAGAGAGCACCCTGACGAGTGCTGTCACTGTGTGGCACCATAGAGAGCACCCTGACGAGTGCTGTCACTGTTTGGTACCATAGAGAGCACCCTGACGAGCGCTGTCACTGTGTGGTACCATAGAGAGCACCCTGACGAGTGCTGTCACTGTGTGGTACGGCAACACCACTGCACAGGACAGAAAAGCCATCCAAAGAGTCGTGAGGACAGCAGAAAAAAATCATTGTGTTTACACTTGCATCCATCGAGGAGATCTTCCAGTCCAGGTGTCGGAGCAAGGCCCGCTCCATCATCCAAGACTCCAGTTACCCTGGGCATGAACTGTTTTCCCTGCTGCGATCCGGCCTCCGGTACCGCTGTATACAAACCAGGACTAGCAGGTTCAACAACAGTTTCTTTCCACAGGCGATGCGCCTGTTGAACTGCGCATGCGCAACAGTACTTTAGCCTTTCTTTAGCTATACAGTATTCATTAAAACAGATCTATAAGCAGATTCTATTGCACTGTGAATTATATTACTTATTGCTATTTGTTTTATTTCATATTGCTTTTTGTACTGTGTTATAACTTATTGTCTTTGTATTTTTTTATGCTATGGGAATGAGCGGAGAGTAAGCGTTCCATTGTACTTGTTACATATGGCGAAATAAAACTCTTGAATCTTGAATTTAAATGAAGCTCATTTCACATTTCAGGGCCTATTTAACATCAGGTCTGTTTTAGAAGTGTTCTTGGCCGTTCCGCTCTTGCTGACCTGTGGAATCATTCTATATTTACCTTTACACATCTGTATGCCAGGCAGGAGATGGTTGCATAAAAGCCAGACTTGGCAAAAGCCTTTCCCTTATGGCCTATCTGACATATGCGCTTCCTGGACCTGCATTCTGCCAGAGAGGGGCTAAAACCAAGCACTGTGCACAAAGGATTAAGGCTCTAAAGTTGTGCATGTCATCCCTCCTCTTTATTTATGCAAAGCTATCTGAACTTCTAGACTATATGAGGACACTCCTCCATTTGGAGACTGATGATTGACAGCAAATTAGTTAAGACCTGAATTACTAAATCAATTTGCACAGTCCCAAATTATGAGCCCCTGTCCCGTGGTCCAACGGAGGCATGTTCAGGATGCTCTTTGTTCTTATATTTAGGATGAGAATATAAAACTTCCCATCCTTAAAGTGACAAAAAAAAATGTTGGCCTCTTTTTGGAGTGGAATGCCTTTCTAAGGAGTCAGTGATATTCTCTGCAGATTACATTTATTTGAGCTACCTGGTTAGCTGGCTTGCTGATCTACAACATTGATAGATGGGTACACAAGACCATGTTTTTGTTTTTTACGATTAGATAACTAAATAAATAGGCAAAGTTCTCAGCCAGAGCCATGGAAGATACCATAGTAAATATTGAAAAGGAATGGGAAAATAACACACATGGCTTCACACTTTATCTCATTGCAATGCAAGAATGACTTCTCCAAACTCTCTCTAAACTTGAAAATGGCTTTTTCTTAGATACTGCCTGCCTCTATCAATGGTTTCATATTTTATCCAATTGCTTCCAGGGCTTATTTATCAATTTTTTTTTAAATGACAGGGAATATAATTACTTCACGGCTGCTATGCCAACATTTTAACTTGGATCTCAACAAACTTTACGGTGAAAACTGCATCATCAGAGAAATTCTGACAAAGCTGATTCTAGGTGAGTGCTCATTTTGGAGTTTTGGATTCGGGTTTGGGAAAAAGTTGGTGACATTTATACTGAGTATCTCTGCCAGCAATGCAAAAAAACTCAGCTTGTGCTTTCCTTCACAAGCAGTGCTTAGATGTGTGTCTAAAATCAGTGCTGTCTGGATTCTGGACTTTGTGGTGAAAAACCCGTCGAGCTGAAGGACAGAAGGAACTTAAAGACTTCAACATCTGTTGGATAAAAAGCAAGCTCGGCCTGTCAGCGTCCTGACAGATACATTTAATACGATCCCTTCTGGTCAGTAATTAAAAAGACATTCACTAACAAAACTATTTTCTCCCCCTCCATATTTCTTCATTGTAGTCTACAAGATGACTATAAGACAATGGCAGGGATTTCAAACTGTCCTCTAGGGAAGGGCAAACTGAGCCTATATGGACAATCAGAGGCTTTGGCTATTTTTGTGTTTGTAGAATAAATTAAATATAAAAAGTGATACATTTTTATTAACGATTCATTGGGGGGATTCCTTTTATGCCTTTTAATTGCTGTGTGTTCCCATACAGTAAGAGTTTTTTTCTTATTAGTATTAATTCAGTAGTACAGTATTAGAATATTTTTATCCCATGTTTTTTTTTAAAGTTGTCTGCAGTTCATAGTACAATAAAATAACAAAAGCATTCCCTAATTCCCAAAATATAATTTGTAATGCACTGTATAAACGTGTTGGCTTACACTGCATTATAGCTATAGAAATAATAGATTTTCAATTGTAGTTCAAATTTAATTTTAGTACCTTGGCCTGAAAAAGCCAACTTACAGTTCTTCTTAATATTTCTTCTTATTCCACAGCAGTTTTCTGTATGCTACTCCTACAGCTTTTCAGCCAGCCATACCAAATTTGGCCAGCAGCTGGACCTAGTGATTGCCTTGCTTGTGATCTTTTGTCAATAGCTCAATAATATGTTTTGAGATATTTACAATTTAACATTGAAAGATGGCTCATTGTTTACAAATGAAGCCATTGCAGCTGCCACTGATACAGACTGCTTCTCCTGCAGAGTTTGTAATGGACTAAATCTGTGGCAAGGCGAGTAACGTTAGCAGCATCAATGCAAGTTCAACCCAAACTAATATTAGTTTTCTGTTAGTTATAATTCTTGTGAGCTAACATGGCTTTTTCAACATTGGCTTTTTCAGGCCAACTTAAAGTTTGTCCTCAGATCTTCCTTTCTTCTTCTTCTTCTTCTTCTTCTTCTTATTCTTCTTCTTCTTCTTCTTCTTCTTCTTCTCCTCCTCCTCATCCTCCTCCTCCAAGAACAACAAACCATTATGGATGTTAATTTAACAGAGCTGGGCTAGCTGTGATTCGAGGAGGACGTAGGGAGAAACAAATATGGCTGCTATGCCTTATTGGCTAGTATGAATAATCCTGCACCTCCCGAAGCCTGTGAGATATTCACTTGCGGTTTCCCTTACAGGTAAAGACAACTGAGATTAATCAGACCCAGGTGTTTTCAGTTGCCTCCACCAGTTCTTTTAGGAAGGTACTATTATGCACTGGGAGCTAAGACTTGCTTTCTTACGTGTTTGTTTCACATATCTCCCCATAACCCTCCACTGTTGTCTTTGCTTTGAAGTCAGTTTATTTTATATTGACCATCACTTCCTTGTATGTGTTTCTAATCCAATGAACACACACCACCCCAGGCACCACGTCACAGCCCAGTCTCGAAAATGACTGTTTAGAAAGGCTGTGTCCGAATCAGAGCCCTATCTACCGCGCCCTGTCTCCTGCGTACAGAGCACTGGCAGACGTGTGCTGTTTAATGTGTACTGTTTAACATGTGACGTGCAGTACGGAAAAAATATCCGCAATACTATTTTCCAACCGTACCTTGGAAGTGTCGTAAGACGTCCCTCCCTTGAGCAGGCGGCCATGTCATGTGTTGTTTTTGTTGTATTTGAAGGAAGATGTCAGCGAAGCTGCACCTCTTTTTTAAAAACGAAGCTTCACATCATATTTATGCGACCAAAGTGTTTGTGTAATCCTTGAAAAGTGTAGGCTAAGTGTATCATACAGGGATTTAAAGTACTATATTTAGAGAAAATCTCATCTACTTAACAACTTTTTCGTCCTGTCTACTCAACAAGCCTACCTAATAGTATGGAAGGGTGCTGATTCAGACTCAACCTCTGACTGATCATGCATGTCATTTCACCGCATGAAGACTGCCATTGCGAGTACAAGCTGTTCAACTGCCAGAATAAGATCCATAAAGACATCGCCTATTATAGCTGGTAGAATTAATTGTGCACACATTGGCTAAAATATAACATCTTAAATTCTGAATCGAGTAGTAGATTTTTCAGAGTGCACTTGTCGCCACAAATAACAAGAAAGCTGTTCTTTTTGTGTGCATAGCCCATCTCAGGACAGCGACATGCTCATCAATAACAATGGTTAATGCTGTCGGCTGCAGAAGAGCAATTGAAATATGCTTCATCACAATGCGGTTACACATCTCCCAACGATAGACTCAAATTTGTGTGTGCTGAGATAAGGCGATTGAGTGGCCCGTAGGCCACTGGGCGCTACAAGTGCATAGTGTGTGAATAACCGAAATGAAGCAGATTCCCCTATCTGGAAATGCAGGCCTTAAAGAGAGGAGAAAAGCCTATTTTATGAGAGCAAAACCTGAAATGAATGTGCAGAAATAAAGTTTGAAATGAGTTAGTGGACAGCATTGTTACTATAGAGAGGAGCACCGTACAAGGTACACAGTTTAAAAAGTGCCAAGATTCAAGACGTGCGGATGTGTGAAAAAGAGAAAATTGGTCATAATAAAGCAACTGAAGGAGGATTTAGTAGGGCGGAGTCAGCAGTTCCTGTTTGAGGAGCGATGTGTGATGTGTGCCGAGGGCTTATGGAAGATCAGTGCCGAGCCTCTGATCTGGAGACAGAACTCAAAAGATTTTTCACATTTTCATAGAAACTGCGCTCTCATGTATGCGCCCGACCAACAGAGAAATCGGTTCTATTGTACAGAATCTTGGCAGGTGTCTCTGGCTTTCAGCTGCCAAGTTCAGGGTTTTAATTGCCATTTAAATTCCTTTACGCTAAGGATGAGGCACAACCAAACAAATTATCACGCATATTGACACTTATTGAGCTGTGCACGCCTGTGGTATTTTTGTGTCACAGGTATTTTGTTTCAGGGAATAACTAATAGGCTTTATCTATTTGTTTTTGTACAGTACTAGTTAGCCAGATACAATAGATTCTCTAAATAAATAGAGAGGATGCAAATCCATTCTAATTGTTCCAACTTAATTGCTTTTATTGCCCAAAGCAATAAAGCCTTTTTCCAGGGTTAAGTATTTCTGGATGGCTGGTGCCCAGTGATCAGAATCTAAAGCATTTGCTTAATCAAGCCCCTTATTCATTATAGTGCAGGACCCAGGCCAAGCCAGGCTGGAGCTGACCCACTGCAGCACAAACAATTTTACATTTCACTAAACTCCAGCAGAGCTGTGCCATATTGTACTAGAGTGCCGACTTCTACCAAGACTGAAATGACGGCCTATCCCATTTCGTGCCTGCAGTCAATGACTCAAGCTCCCAAAATAGTCCATTACTTGTACCGTAAACTCTAGCTTTGGTGGTTTTCCGTGATATGTCAGAGGAAGACCTTTTATATGCGGATTTGACATGCAGTCTTACGAGCCCCCTTATCGGCCAGCGGGGGTCGCACAAGAGCGATAAACCGTGGATCCCTGTCTGATGGAACCCTCCTATACCCTGTGTGAAGCAGGGACCAGTTGGGCTACAGGCCACAGTTGGGACTGGAACAGTCCGGATTCGCTGTGAGGCTCATCCATGCACCAGAGCGTGGTACCTTAACCGAATGAGTCATCCAGCAGCCCAGAATAGCACATTTGTGTTGTATCCCGGCCCCTTTACCCAAATTAGTGTGGCGTCTCCCAAATCTGTATGCATGTTACCATGTGAGCTGATCTCCAGTCAAATAGATATCAATGTGCTGCTAGCGCAATGCAAACTTTCATGGCTGCATTTGTGGCATTTGGCCAAATGTTAGATAAAAACAAATTGAATGACCTTATTTGAGTTTTACTTGTCAGTAGAGTGCAACTTCCCATTCTTACGAACACAATGTTACTTGAGTTCACCAATCACTAAAACTAACGTTTGTGAATAAAAAGTGTAACACTTGCGTTTATTTGGGAATCAAACGTAAAGACGCATGTTGATGAATACAGGCAAACATTTTTACAGTCAGGGCGAATTGCCAAGGTTTTATATTGGTTCTAAAGTAAAAATGTGGGAACCTCAGATTAGGGTTGGCGGTGGAAGATTTTGGGTGCACAGGTGCACACTTAGGCCGTTGTACCAAACCTTGACACTCAAAGGTGGATGGGCCACCACTGACACCCTGATCGAAAACAGGTCTTTGGGGATTACTGGTCAATAACCAATATTGCCTTCAATAATGCCTGGATTGTGGCGTGTGCTCCTGTGTGCTGGTCTCAGTCTTGCAACCAGGTTACAGAATTACAACCATGGGGCTATACTGCTGTACTTGTTGCTAGGGGCATCATCAGGATGTGAATGAAATGGGAGGGAGTATTATCTCCTTCTTGAGATCCAAAAAGACAAAAGGTCAGAAACCATAGGTTCAAAGGTAATTATAGAGATACTGGATGAGATACAAGATGACTTCAGATACAAGATGATCTGCATGTTTGCACATGCACACTCCTCCGTGGAAACCCATCTACCCATGGGGAGGCTTGAAACCCCACCCAAGAAAATGGCATGCACAGTGCAACCACACGTGCAGTATTGGTAACAGTGACAGAGGGGCTACAGCTGCTCTCTGGAGTTTGCCTTGTTTGTTCTGGCCTCATGGTCTTCACTCAACCCTCTAGGAAAAGTCTGGGATTTCACACAGTAAATCACATGTACACAGCACCCTTGCACCGGCTTGCTTCCTTGTGTTTGGAGAGTACGGATGAACCGGAATCAAACTAAATCACATTTAGCCTTAATTACCCTCGATGGATGCCCACTCCACAAAGAAGTCCAATCAGGCAAAGTTAATTGGGCGATGCAGATGCCGCTCTCTGCTCCAGGAAGTACAGATGGGCCCAGCTCATGGTGCCAGTTCCCTTTCCCTCCTCCCCCTCCTCCCCCTCCCCTCCCAACGTGCGGATGGGAGCAATCGTTTTGAGAAGAGGAGGGTTCTGCGTGCTGCAGGAAAATCAATGCCGGGGTGATTAGATGAGAGCTTAGCTGGTTCCAGCTCAGACTGCGACGGTGCCCACTTCCCATTCTCCTGTGTGAAAGGGCTGTTTGCACTGGGTGCACAATGCCAAAAGATTGTAGGGAGAGATGAGTGCTTACATGGTACAGTTGCTGCATGGCCGACTGAGAGCCTGACATAGCAGGAAAAGGTTTGTCACAAAATAAAGGAAGTATTTTGGAATCCACCGTTGACTGGCCTTCCTGCACTGCTTCACGTTACGTTACATTAAAGGAATTTAGCAGACGCTCTTATCCAGAGCGACTTACACAGCATTTTGCATTTGTACATAGTATCCATTGATACAGCTGGATATATACTGAAGTAATGCAGGTGAAGTACCTTGCTCAAGGGTACAACGGCAATGTCCTACCTGGGAATCGAACCTGCAACTTTTCGGTTACAAACCCAGTTCCTTACACATTACACTGCCGCCCCAAAGATTCACCCCAAAGATTTAACAGCACTACATGAATGGTGACGCCTATAAATGGTCAGATATGATTTCAGCTCTGACATGTAGAGCTAATCCGCGATTAAATGTCATCAGGGTCGAGGAGTGGCTCATTCGCTATGTGCCAAAGCAAGGAGACCCCCCCAACATCCGCAGGTTTGAGTCTTCATTAAATCCAACTGATTTTAAATTATTGTTAGGATAACGTTGACGTGCCTTCTTTTGAAAGGTCAAAGTGCAGGAGGCCAGCCTTGGCGTGGATTTAAAGCAGACGTAAAAGTGGTGCGATGCTGGTTTGTAGCTTTTGTAATGGTTAAATGGCTGCATTGTATATCTCAGGGTATATTACATGCTGGTGGTTTGGAGAGGCAACCCCTCTTTCAATCTAAAGAGATTTGAGGTCTTTAATAAGAAAGGAAAAGTGATAGTTAAATGCTATTTATCATCATCATCATCATCATCATCATCATTATTATTTTATTTATTTATAGATTTATTAATGTTTTTACTGTACATAGTATTTAAAGTGGATAAATGCTCATTTACATCTTACATTTTTTTATCACTACAAATGGGTTATTCCTATATTCTAGCAGATAATTGTGTACAAGTGGGTGGCACTGTATGTGGGATGACTCCATAGTACTATTCCAATATTCACCGTGAAACGATTCTGGGAATTTTGCATGATATTATGGAGTAGATCCCAGAAAGTTTCTGAAAATAGTGTGCAAAACTAATGTAGCATGTAGCTTTTAAAACGTTCATTTTTTTTACCGCTTTTAAATTTTTTTACTTCTTATATTAAGCGAAACCAAGCAGGTCGTATCTCCTCGCAAGTGGCTGCCTTTGAGCCTGTAATTACCCCCACAAAAACAATGTCCCAACACGACGTTTTAGTGCATATTCTCCGCTTTCAAAGCTGAAAAACGGCTGAACTGAGTCAGATGGTAACATGCAAACCAAAACCAATCTGAGCTGTACCTTGGGAAACTAGGCTAACAAGGATGCCTCTGGTTCCTTTCACAGGAGCATAAATAATATATGACTGCCTGTTTGTGTTCTCGCTGCCATGCCATGCACTGCTTGCTCTCCCTTGAGGTGTCTGTAGTGCTAATAAGAATTTTGGCAGGGTCCTTAACTTTGAAAGATACACCAGGCTGACAAGTAAAAAAACACTGCAACACAAAATGTTTTTGAGTTTTCAGAAAACAACACTCCAACCTCTCCTCCTGTATCAACATGAAAATGATCGGGTGATGTCGCGAAAAGTTGTTTATTTAAATGTATTTTTTAAGTGGTGCTATTTGTGACAGAAAACACAATGTGGCTCATTTGCAGCCTGCATCTTAGGGGTAAAATTATACATCTTTCATCTTGTTCTTGTGTGGAAAATGGAATGACACACAGTATGTCTATTTAAATATAAGCAAGATAAAATAGGGATTTACACTGGCCACACGCTCATTAGGATATTGGTGCCCAATGTGTCGGATGAACAGAACTACTCTGTGATCCAAAATCCTTCTTAGTTTGCAGCAACGCGTTCTTTCCGACCAGACTTCCCCAGCTTTAGTTTAATCGAGAGACTTTTTAATGTTGTCACATTATCGTATCTGGTACACTAGTCAAGCAGTCTTCGGTATAACAATGAGAAACGCTGCACAATTCTTTAAACAATTTGGAGGATAAGGAGTGAAATTGATTATTTGTTTAATCTCTCTGGAGCATAATAAATAACACATTTTAATGCAGAGGCAATGAATGGAAAACCCTGGGTGGCTTCTACGAGAGCCATTTATCATGTGTCACATGACCAGGGGAGGTTCTGCTGATAATGCATCAGCCTATGACAGCCTAACAACAAGCGAGTCATTCGAAGGAAGTACACATGTAGGCTACACCTCAAAAAGCACGCGCACAACAAGCAGACAGCAGGATCTAGGATATAATAATCATAAAACGAATAATCAAGGATGCGCATGGAAAGATTATGCTAATCAGAAATGATGTCATTTTGAATGCTATAAGCCGAATGTAAACTTGTTTATATCAACCCATTCTAGCTTTTGGAGCATAGGCATGAATAATACATTAATTTGTGACTTTATATGTGCATCAAGGGTGTTCAGAATTCACTGAGCTTTTTAAATAAGGTGGATGCCCGTCCTTTCCTCTCACCATATTCAGCCCCCCCCGATACCGCATACAAAACAGTTAGTTATGTAACTTTATTGTCACGGACTTGGGACCCGCATCCATCTTGAGGGACTCCGATTCGGAGAATTCCTGAATATGCATGAAGCAATCACGACCGAGGGCATGATCACGCTCAGATATGAGGGGAGGGATGAGGGCGTGATTGATAGCTCAGGACGGGTCGGGTGCTGTCCTCACGCTACGGAGCCGAGAGGGGAAACTCACTCGCGGGTAAATTGAGTCGTTATTTTTGCCATAGGAGCAGAGGAAATCTTATGCAGCTATCTGAGTTATTTGATTTCCTGTTCCCGTGCTGGTACCGCTGTCCTGATGGCGGATCTTCATTCTACACTGTGGCTTGCCAAGTTTCTCAAGCTCCAGACAACGTTTTCTGACGGCAAAGCTGCAGTTGTGACTGATTGTTAATAATTTCCATTTAAATTCGAAAGGCAACAAAGTGTTGAATTACCTTCCCATTTGAGTGCTTTGAATTACCCCAACCTGTTTCTATAAAAAAGCTCATGAAATATTTAGCCAAAAAGAGTATCATGCATCCTCCTTCAACCTTTTAAAGCCTTCTTAATAAAATGTTTTGTTTCTCCTGACAGAAGTGCAACAATACTGCCCTGTTCTGTTTGTCCCTGCCAGCAACGCATTGGAAAGCAAACAGTATCCAGTATTGCACATCATTTCTTTGTTGTCATTCATAATGTATCCCTATTTCCATGCATTTATTTAGCTCTTCACCACAGTATTTTGGAATTGATTCATTTCCAATGCTTTGGTAGATAATTTATATTTCAGTATTTATTATTTTAACAATTGGAGAGGTGGAACAAACCAAAAATAAATGAAAAAAATAAAACTGTATATAAAATACATAAAACTGTATGTCCCACAATACCTTGTCTAAACTGAAAAAAACTCTTATTGAACTAAAAATACCAATTCCAATTCTTATAATCTCCAGGGCCCAGTTGTTCAAAAAGTTTAATCTGGATCAGAACGATCCGGATTTGGAAATCCCATGTTTTGCTATCCAGGATCAGGTAATCCATTTTACTTTTGTGCCGGTTCTTCAAAGCAAAATGGGATTGGATCACCCTCCCTGATCCAGATACAAACTTTTCAGCATGACCAAGTCTGGATTACCAGTGCTCTAAATGGGACTACATATCACAATATAGGCTCCTAGCCATGTAAAGAACAACAGGTAGAATAGCCAGCGCGGGGTCACTTTAAGTGTTTTTATTTGAAGAGCCAGAAAACAGCACAATAAAACAATACAAACATCCCCTTACATTTTCAATTTTAAACAGTCAGACCTCTCATCTGACCCACAACAAATAAAAACAAACAAATATACATTATTCACAAATACATTTTGGATATTTTGAACACGTGTTTTAAATCTTAAAAACTCTAAATGTCCATATAGTACAAAAAATAAAGAAAAAAGATTTTTTTTTTTTTTTTTAGAGACCTTTTTTTTTTTTTGCTTTTGCTTTTTGGATTTCAAGTCTGTCTGGCTTGGGTTGGTTTGCTTGTGTGGAGTGTTTGTAACTAATCTGTCTGCTCTGCTCTTCTCTTTCTTTCTTTTTGTTTGAGACTATAAGATCTCTCTCTCATCTCTCATTCCTGATTTTGCTTTTTTTCTCTTTTCTGAGCTCTAAATAACTACTGGCTTGCTCTACAGTGAGATACCCTTCCTTAATAACAACTTCTTCCTCAAGAACAGGGATTCCCCTCCTTGAAGGGGATGGCTGGCTCTCTGGCTCGTCTACAATCGTGGGGCTCCTCCTCATTTCACCACTCACCCCATCCAATCGTTGGCCACCCACACCCAATACCATGCACAATATGTCCAAGAATCAGCATGTTTTCATCACCTTCAGCATGTTTGCTTCCATGTCTCAGTGGCTTCTTTCCTTCATCATTCTTCCCCTCAAATTTCACCTTCCTGGTTCTGGCCTTCTCCTTCTCCTCATCATCTTCATGGTTCACCTTCTTTGTGATTTTTTTTTTTTTTTTTTTTTTTTTTTTCTTCTCACTTCAGACTTCCTTTTTCCTTTTTTTCTATTATAACTTCTTCTAACACCCTCACACAGTGTGTGAGTGTCTGCAACGGTGAATGAGGTCCCTTTTGAGAGGTGTTTTTGTTCTTTTTCTTGTGTTTGGTTGAGGTGAGGTCCTTTTGATAGTTGCTGTTGATTGATTTATTTGATTTGTTTACACACAAGCATGGTGGATTGTGGATGTTTGATGGTTTGTGTTTAAAGTTTTTGAAAAAATTACATTATACAGCCATCTTATTCAGCAGAGATCTAGAGACATGCCATACATACAGCCATCCACCAGATATTTTTTAGGACCAGACCCGTTTTGTAGGGGACAGGTACCGGGGGGGGGGGTGGGGAGGGGGGTGGGACAATGCACCGACATCGTGATGCATCGATCCGAATGTGTAAATACAACTGCATCGATCTGTAAGATTCGAATCGATAAGCATCGATTAATATCGCATTTTAAATGAATGTGCACATGTATTCATTTTTTAATTTTTTTTTAAAAATATATATTTCTGAGACACGACTACTTTTAAAACTGTTTTGACCAGCTTCAATCCATGTTTCTGCTCCAACCCCCACGTAAGCGTGAGTTGAAAGTAGGGACAGGCGGGAATCAAGCGACAATGAGACGGACAGATCTGAGCGAAATGGCTAGCTGCGTGCTCGCTGAGGGCGACAAAACAGACAGAAACTTACAGAATTTGCAATGTTCCGAACAGAAAATCAGTGGTATGGAAGCATTTCGGGTTTAGAAAGAAGGAGGGTGTACTTGACAAAACCGCTGCAATATGCAAGATCTGCCAAGTAGAAATCAGATACACAGGCAACACCACAAACATGATAAACCATTTG
The DNA here is from genome assembly GCA_022702515.1 of Ilyophis sp. 1 JC-2022. Classification (NCBI taxonomy): domain Eukaryota; kingdom Metazoa; phylum Chordata; class Actinopteri; order Anguilliformes; family Synaphobranchidae; genus Ilyophis; species Ilyophis sp. 1 JC-2022. The sequence continues at coordinate 98,977,325 of CM040397.1, read as the reverse complement.
AGCCGACGATACACAATTGACGTGAAGGACAGCAAGCGCGTTAGCAAGCTGGTTAGCAAGCTAAACTCGGGAGTCATTGACACTTCCCCTGAGTTTCCTGGAGAAATGGCCAAACAGTTCTATTTTTTTGTATAATTGTTTTTATTAGTTTTTATACACATACCGTGTCCAGACAGTTAATTGTAAAGTGCTTTCTGATATTTAAATTTAAGCCATTTTCTATTCAAAATCAAGTAGACGTTAGAGACAAAAAAAAAAATAGTAAGACTATTTCCAATGTCTTACGTTCAATTAATTATTACTACGTTAACTGTCCGATTCACAAAATGAATGTCGTGGAACCTAGATACACCATACCATGCAGAAAATATTTGAGTGAAAAATGTATACCTGCTCTGTATGAAGAGGTGAAGAAAACTGTTCGACTGTCCTTGCAAAACACTACGAGAGTAGCTTTAACTACGGATGGATGGGCATCTTGCTCCACCGAAGTTCTAGATCGTACTAAGATTTAGGAAAGTATTATGCATGACACTAACCTATAGGCTATTTCATTTTTCTTGGCCCAGTTTAGTAATTGTTATACATTTTGCCATTTTCATTTTGTAAATAAAGGAAATGTATTAGGGTACCATGTCTGACACTGTTTGAAAAACAATAACCTAAATAGGGCAACTTTAGAAAATACACTGTTAGTCGTTTATTGCTGCATTATTTGCTGCAGACAGCTGCAAAATGTATGGCATGCCTTAACAATAAACATAATGCTGTGAACGTGGTGTAAGGTTCTAATTGAATATTTAATTACTGCTGAATATATCGGTATCAAATCACATTAGCATACCTATTACATTTTTTAAAAGTATCTTTAAAGTAAATTAATCGAACCGAATCTTATCGAATCGAATCGTGGTCAAATGTAAGATATTATGATGCATCGAACCTTTGCCTAAAGAATCGTAATTGAATCGAATCGTTATGGGATTGAATCGTCCCACCCCTAGTGTACGTTAAGCGTACAAAACCACTGGAGCAATACACCACTGAGGAACTGTACGCTCGGTTTCGTTTTGGGAATGCTGATATTAAGTACATTGCAGATCTTGTCAGGTCAAAACTTCAACGCAGAACCCGAAGGAGTCACGGTCTGTCTGTGGAAGAACAGGTCCTCGTTGGTCACGGTCTGTCTGTGGAAGAACAGGGCCTCGTTGAACCCGAAGGAGTCACGGTCTGTCTGTGGAAGAACAGGGCCTCGTTGGTCACGGTCTGTCTGTGGAAGAACAGGTCCTCGTTGCTCTGCGCTTCTATGGATCTGGGACTTCTATGCATCTGCATATGCAACTCTACCAAGTTTTTGGTGACAATATAATAGTGGTCAACTGTGAGTGACGTGGTGAAAGCTGTGCCAATCAATTTGTTTCATTTCCAGAGGATGACCACATTGCCCAGACCGAAGCGCAAGTTTTTTTTGGGGGGGGGGAACGTGCCCAATACTATTGGGGTTATCGACTGCACTTGTGTGCATATACGAGCGCCTCATGAGAGGGAGTGGGAGTACGTCAATCGAAAGGGGAGGCACAGCATCAACGTCCAACTTGTGGGCGACGCTGACCTCATCATCACAAACTGCATCGTGAAGTGGCCTCCTGAGGAAGGGCGCTCTATACAGAGAGCTCCAAACCAACCGACCGGATGGCATAACATTAGGAGACAGTGCCTATCCACTCCTACCTGATGACCCATGACCCCTTTTCTTGCAGCAAACACACCTGAGCAGGCGTGCTTCAACACTACTCATTGCAACACAAGATGTGCAATTGAGCGTTAATGGCGGTCTGAAGAGGCGCTTTGCATGCCTAACTACTTGCGAGTGGAACCACAGGGAGCGTGCAACATAACACTTGCCTGTATTGTCCTGCACAACATTGCTACCGGGCGCAATGCCCCTCATTGTGATGGCGTGTATGATGCACCTGAGCCTGTTGAAGACCCAGACCAACCTCCGGCGTTCTCTCAGAATGAGGGACTGACTGGACGTGCAATAAGGGATTCAATTGTTAGAAACTTTTGACTGGTTCATCTCTGATTATTGTGTCATTGCAATTAATATACAGTTAAAATTAAATATATTATTATTGTTTGACATTTTATGGGGACAAAATCCTTTTTTTTTTTTTTTTTTACTTTACTGAAAGGCTTAATAGGTAGCCTAATGTATTCTTTTATCACTGTAACGGTTAAACAAATCAAGTGCAAAATATAAATAAATGTATATATACTACATGATACAAATGTTGTATTATTTGACCAATTTTAAAGTTTTATTACATTTTGTTTCTGAAATCCACCCTGAATCCACCCTTCTGCTGGGATCAGGATAATCCTGATTTTTTGGATCAAAGGTATCCCAATCCTACTAAAAGTTTTGAACAACACATACTGAAGGTTTGATCCAGATCAAAACCAAGACTGGATTACGTGATCTAATCCGATTTCATCTTCTTTTTTTTTTGTTGAACAACCCATTTTCAAAAAATCCGATCAGATTGCTTCTGAACTACTGGGCCTAGATAAAATGTGTAAATTAAAATTCAATCACAATTCCAAAGACTGAAACCTTTAGAATTCCAATTCCATTCCACTTCAACAAATCTGATTTCAATTGATCAATTCCAAACGTCTTATGATTTAATTGGAATTGTCCCATTGATTTAAATGAAACGGACCCAAACCCTGGTGAGATATGTACATTGCATTCCTACAGTATTAGGCAAATCAGTCAAATTATAGCACAGATCAGAAACTTGCATGCTAGCATGTCACGTTCGAATTTCTGAAGTATTTTGTCTACTTACATTTGTGACAATCTCAATTCAATTAAACACTGTCTAGCATAGTAAATTTGATTCAGTTAGAGAATGGTTTATTCCCCTTGAACTCATACAAATACAAATAATTAATTAACACTGGCCATTTTTCTATATAAAAGATGCAAAATGTTGATGAATGTTGACAAGTCCATTGTGTTTGGCTATGACAACATTAGTGAGCACAGACTGTACTCTGAGTGATATATCAAAGGCAGACTATAGTTAAGCTAAGAGAGGACAAAGATGGTCACCCCTGATCCACTCAGCATGAAGCTGCCCATGCCATAGCTCCTGCCCCCCCCCCCCCGCCCCCCGCCCCCCCCCGCTCTTAAGCATGGGGATAGATTAAATTAGAATGCATACTTTGCAACAAAAGCCAAATGTGTTGCATATGGATGCAGGACATTTGAGGTCATTGGCACCAAACTGCTCATCTGTACGCCTCTCATTCATTTTGATGCTATTTCTGACTGAGCAGTTTAACTTTTCTTTTAGAAGTGTAAAGACCCATGGAATTTCTCATGTATAGATTATTTTGTTAGAAAGGAACACACTGGCTCTCTCTCACTCTCTCTCTCTCTCTCTCTCACACAGACACACACGCACACACAATAGAGTTTTTGAAAATCTGTATGAAATATGATATAATCAATGGCAATTAAATCAAAAAGTATTTACACTTCCGGTGAAGAATTCCCAGTCTGTAGCAAAGGCTCATGGATAACTTGTGGTTCCAATTTCCCATGTTGGTCATATACTCAGGAACAGTCACAAATTTTTATCTTAAATCAAATGCCATTGGTCTGCTTGTCAGGGGTAAGTACATAGACAGACAGATATGAATGCTCAAGCAATGCCTCACAGTTGGATGAAAACCCAGCGGAGTTATGAAATATTCATAATATATTTCAGACTGTTTACTGTTCCCCGGCTTGGCTGGTAGATTTTAATGCCACAGAATGCCAGTTTCAGTGGACTTGTGAATATATGGATATGTTATTCACAAAGATCTTGTCCCTTTGGCAAATGGCATGGGCTGCTTCTAGGCATAGGCGACATAGGCCATCTGGGGGGGGGGGGGTTACTAGGGGGCTGTGTGTGGGGGAAATCCACCGATAAATCTTCACCCGCCATTTTGGACCCGGCTCTCCCCCCCCCCCCCCCCGATCCGTGATCACTATAATGATTAGCTTTATCACTTTCTCTTTATTAGTCTTCATGCCTATATTCCTGCTTATTGTTTACCCAGATAATGCCTGAACGACATCCGAGCTCATTTAGCAGTTCTGCACCATAGGGCTTTTGATTATGTATCTATTGATTTATTTAATTTATTTTCAGGTCGTTCTCTGACGACTCTAAATTGGAGTGGAATGAGCTATGGCCCGTAATACAGATGAAATTAATTTGTCAATTTTAATTCATTCGGCACGTTTTATTTCATAATTGGAATTCTCCATTTTAATAGAAATTATTGAAACTGATGAGGCAATGCCCTTTTACAGTATTCTGCTAATACATTATTGCTCAAGCATCCAAAGAACACAAGAATATTTATTTCTTTATTAGTGGTTTATTGTTATTTCTATATTCTGCATGGTTTCCTTCATAATTTATGTTCATTTAAAGACATTACATTTTCATAACAAATTAACAGTGGCTGACAGGGCTAAGTAAGCCCTTTAAGTGGTAAATGTACCCAATCTTGAGTTTCCCATCAGCTCGTAGCACGTATACAAAATCCTTAGATGTATCTTAAAACCTTTATAGATATTGCATCAGCAGGTTACTTACTGGTTTAAGGAAGAATTATATCATGAAAATAAATTCACTGTAACATATTTTACAGTAGCTGAACAGGATATTGCAGATAAATGTATGTGCATTACTATATGTCCAATGCATATTTATTTAGCTTGACTAAATTTCATAAATCTTATTGACTAATATTATGAAATTGAGTAAAATTAAGCTGTGGGTAGCTACGTCTGAATAAGTCCACTCAAATAAATAACTCCAAGGTCAGTTTGTGTTCTTATTATATTTAAAACTTTTATTAAATCAGGAAGCGTCATTGTGATTAAAATATGTGACAGTGACCCAGGACAGTGAATGCCATTGGATCATACTAGTAATGTGGAGTAAATTGTATAATTCTCTGGAGACGGGCATCTTGGATGCATACACATATACCAATATGATTGCTTATGATGCGTAAGTTTTTTTGTGGGACATAATGCAATCAATTCATACATAATTTGTTAGAACTGTGTCAGCCTGAGATATATATCTGAATGTATAATATGAGAGTTTCCTTCAACAAAAGCTGCATTAATATATAATTTCATGTCTGGGTAATATCAGGTGAGCCAAATGGTTTCATGTTGGTTTCACACAAAGTGACTTAGACTTATAATTTTTTTAAATAATATTTTTTTGGTGAAACATGCTGTTAAACTAGTTTCTGATATACGAGAATTGTAAAAATAAAATAAGAAAACAGTTAGAAAGTGCAAAGTGTGTTGAGCATATTAAAGTGCAAAGTATATTGAGCATATGAAACGAGCTTAATGGCCCTGTCACACTATTGCGTATCGTACTAGCATATGCCAGCATATGAAAAATATCACTCATACGCTGATATACGCTGACATACGCTAGGGGTACGTTAGGCATAGGTTGTATACGTTTCAAGCATGGTCGCATACGGTGGCATACGCTGGCATAAGGCGAGGCACAAAAAGTTTTTTAAGCATGCTTAAAAATTGTGTGCGTTTTCGGACGTATGGTTTATACGCTAAGCATACGCTAGGCATACGCTGAATACGCTAGAATTACGCTCGAGGTACGTTACTCATGGTCGAGTACGCTGGTCATACGCTGACATGAAGGTGTACCGTACAGTTATTTTATGAATTTACATACGCAACTCATACGTTTCTCTCATACGCAATAGTGTGACAGGGCCATTAGGTCTTGGTAGTTACCTGCTACCGGGCTGGTATTGTGCCTTTGTGTTTTTGTAGTGTTGTACTGTTAAAGGGATTGGACTTTGTGCAATAGCTCTGCTCGTGCTTTGTTTTCTATTATTTCTATTATTTTCCACAAACGTCCTCTCTGTGCACGCTCAAAGCCTTTCCATCGCTCTGTCGGCCTTCTCCCAATAAACGCTTTGCTACATGCAGCCTAATTACGCTTTCTCCGAGCCCAACTGTGCATTGGCTGCTCTTCATCTCAGAAACAACAAAAAAAAAAGCTCTCGGCATGAAAACTCAAAGCCTTGCCCAAAGTATTATTTTTCACCCTGTGCTCTTGTATTAATGAGTATATGTCCTCAAAAGACTTACAATAGCAGTTTAGACTCATTATACTAGTCAGTTTTTTGGATCTTAAGTGTAGTGATACGAAAAAAACATTGTCCTGCTGCCGCTCTGCATGGCTACCGAACTCAATTGTGAGCAAAAGCACTCAGATAGAATATGTGCCCATCTTCCCCCCTGTAATTCTTTTGGAACTTGGGAGTTTTTCTTAACTGCTTGGCTATAAACCGTGAAAGGATGGGGCTTTTTTAAAGGTGTTGAAATTCTGTGTCAGATTACTATCCATCTAACTCAAGTTTAACAGGCACTTGGTGGAAAAATGGCTTCAGCTGGAGTTTTACTGCCAGGTGAGGAATAAATTCTAGAAGGTTCTGTGAATGGTTTTTGAAAATCTATGGCACTCTTAATAGCCTGAGGGAACATTGCCTTTGAACCTTTAGGATCTGTGTATTGGCAGCACAATATGTGAACCAGGCTAATACCAACACAAAGGTAACAACTCTCAATCTAAAGATGTATTATTTTCTATAGAAAATGGAAAGATCTCACCATGCGTGAGCATGGGGAGGATCAGGAAGCGCATTATAAGTAATGAATCAAACGCCATCATAGCTGTTATAGTGCACTTACTGGTGTGAATAGAGGGGGAAAAAAACATTTCAATTAGCTCTGGTGTCTGACAGTGGCCTCAACAGGTATTTATAGATTGGCTCAATCAGCTGCACCTTCAGGACACTGATGGCACAAATTGGAGCTTGTTTGTCTCTGTGTAGATTTCGTGAGATAATCAATATAAGCTTGTTGCAAGGTATTTAGGTGCTTTTGTAATTTGTAATTTAGGTATCCTTCATCGATCTGAAAAAACAAAAAAACAAACACAAGTCGGGTATTTCACAAAACTAAACTACTATTTGCAAACAGAATAATCATCCTGCATTAACTTTATGTAGATAGCCACAAAGAATCAATGGTCTGAGTTCAACCAGACTCTGTCCAGAATTGTTTTTTAAACACAACTGTTCATTTCAATCTTCACGGACAAAGTTGGGAGTGTTTAGAAATGAAATGAACACTTGCATTTAAGTTAAGGACAAGTGTTGACTGACCCAAGGTCAATGACTTTCTTGACTATTTGTGTTAAATTATAAAGTGATTTTTCTTAATACCAAACTATTTTTAGATATGCATCCTATCTCACCTGAGGGCTGTCTCAACTGCGTTTTATTTTTGGTGCACAGAATGTGGTCAGGAACTGTGAAAATGTGTTTATTTGCTGTTGTTCTTCTTAGACTACAGGGACTGGGGCAATAGACACTATTTACACAAAATCACTCAAGAAAATAAGCTTGTCTGTCTTCCTGCACAGCTGTAACAACAGAACCATCATGTCTTTATCGCTGCACAGCTGCAACAACAGAACCATCCTGTCTTTATCGCTGCACAGCTGCAACAACAGAACCATCCTGTATTTATCGCTGCACAGCTGCGACAGCAGAACCATCCTGTCTTTATCGCTGCACAGCTGCAACAACAGAACCATCCTGTCTTTATCGCTGCACAGCTGCAACAACAGAACCATCCTGTCTTTATCGCTGCACAGCTGCAACAACAGAACCATCCTGTCTTTATCGCTGCACAGCTGCAACTACAGAACCATCATGTCTTTATCGCTGCACAGCTGCAACAACAGAACCATCCTGTCTTTATCGCTGCACAGCTGCGACAGCAGAACCATCCTGTCTTTATCGCTGCACAGCTGCAACAACAGAACCATCCTGTCTTTATCGCTGCACAGCTGCAACAACAGAACCATCATGTCTTTATCGCTGCACAGCTGCAACAACAGAACCATCCTGTCTTTATCGCTGCACAGCTGCAACAACAGAACCATCCTGTCTTTATCGCTGCACAGCTGCAACAACAGAACCATCATGTCTTTATTGCTGCACAGCTGTAACAACAGAACCATCATGTTTTTATCGCTGCACAGCTGCAACAACAGAACCATCCTGTCTTTATCGCTGCACAGCTGCAACAACAGAACCATCCTGTCTTTATCGCTGCACAGCTGCAACAACAGAACCATCCTGTCTTTATCGCTGCACAGCTGCGACAACAGAACCATCCTGTCTTTATCGCTGCACAGCTGCAACAACAGAACCATCATGTCTTTATCGCTGCACAGCTGCAACAACAGAACCATCATGTCTTTATCGCTGCACAGCTGCAACAACAGAACCATCCTGTATTTATCGCTGCACAGCTGCGACAGCAGAACCATCATGTATTTATCGCTGCACAGCTGCGACAACAGAACCATCCTGTCTTTATCGCTGCACAGCTGCAACAACAGAACCATCCTGTCTTTATCGCTGCACAGCTGCAACAACAGAACCATCCTGTATTTATCGCTGCACAGCTGCGACAGCAGAACCATCATGTCTTTATCGCTGCACAGCTGCAACAACAGAACCATCCTGTCTTTATCGCTGCACAGCTGCGACAACAGAACCATCCTGTCTTTATCGCTGCACAGCTGCAACAACAGAACCATCCTGTCTTTATCGCTGCACAGCTGCAACAACAGAACCATCCTGTCTTTATCGCTGCACAGCTGCAACAACAGAACCATCCTGTCTTTATCGCTGCACAGCTGCAACAACAGAACCATCCTGTCTTTATCGCTGCACAGCTGCAACAACAGAACCATCATGTCTTTATCGCTGCACAGCTGCAACAACAGAACCATCATGTTTTTATCGCTGCACAGACGAGGGGTATTGGTACGTTCAAGCTATGAAAGCTGAAATCTTTTTATGGCTGCCATCATAAGAAAATCTCTACGAGAAAACAATTCTATTATTTCTTTCTAAAGCTCCTTATGAACACAGAGACTTCTTTCAAAAAAAATAAAAATAAGAAGTGTTGGCAGGAATATGCTCTCTGTGATTTCAACCAATAACAAGATGTGCACAGCTTCACTCCCTTGTTTCTGCTGGCAGAGCGTTATATTTACGGATGTAGACGTCAAAAAAATTTTAATTGCTTCTTCCAGTTGTAATCTTTCCGGATGAAATTGAAGCATGCGTGCAGACAGATTAATGGTGATGGTCGCCAGAATGTATGTAACTATCCATCACTGCGCATTTACTCAAGCACACACTGACTCAACATTGAATATGACACAAAAACCCTGTCTCTGCAGTTGTGCCCTATTTTAGAGGCCTGCCTTTAAGGGCTTGATGAAAATGTACATTATTGATTATTTCCATCCTGGTGCTTGTTGTGATTGCTGTTCATGTTATAGTTCTCTTAAAACCCTCCATTATGTTTATTACCTGATCTCCCTAATGATGATGTGTGCATGTATATGAAGTGTTTTCACTTGTACACACGGACCGCCATCATTATTTCCTGTCGACTGAACTCACAGTGGACATGGATGCAGTGATGACAATATTAACAGATGTATTCTGTTGACTGCAGTGTAAAAACAAACTAACTCCCAAATAGTGCATGTTCAGTAAGCGCCAGAGTGTTTATGTTTGAGAGCAACATTTAGAGAAGCTAAATTATGCATTCCGATGCTGAGGGTTTGTTTCGGCAAGCTGCATAGTATGGATTGTGCTTTATTGGTTTACATGCAACATGTCAAAACACGACCTCCAACACCATGTGAGGTTTCATGTTTTACAATAAGTGAAAAAATGTGCACTTATTTGGTTTATTTAAATGCATTTGGTGAATCACTTTGGCCAAACAACAATTTATGCACATGCATTCCAGAAGTGACTTTTGTAATGTGCTCTGTCCATTAACTTTTGAGTTTTTTTTGGACAAGTCTGGCTGTAGCCTAATCATGAGTTATTTTTACACAACAGCAAGGTCTACATCTCAGGCAGCGTGCAATGCAGTTAAATTCAATAAAGAGATCTGTCACCGGCTCTGCTGTCTCCTTCAATATCTGAAATAATTACTCCTATTGACCACAAGATGACACCAAACTCATAGAAACATCCCACGAGACGTACTCAATCTTTGAGAAGTGACAATTTTGTCCACCCCAAAAATCCTCTAGATTTAAAAAAAAAATTTCCCCCCACTTCCTGTGCTCTAAAAATGGATGACAATTTTTCAAGTGGATGGATTCGTTCTTATGACGATGACCACACCACCGCCGCTGTTCGTCCCTGTTTTATTTCCACTGTGTGAGATATTTCAGCAGCACAATTTAGCATAGCAGAATGGAAGTTTAAAAAAAAAGATTTATTTATTTATCTTTTTGTGCGAAAAGGGGGCAGTCAACTAATCTTGGCAGGAGCATTCGTTTATCGCGGTTATCACCGCGGAACTTGTCGGGGGTCTCTTTATGAGCCCACCAGGCCTTTCTCAGAGAAGCGGGCAGGAAATTAATGACACTGATGGGAAATAAGAAACGGCCATCATTTCAGTCATAAGAACCCGTAATGAGCGAGCGAAATCAGCGTAGCGGCAAGCGGTTAGCAGCGAGGGCCGCGTGTTTCACGGTGTCTGCCATTGCCCAACCTCTCGTCCTCCTCTGGGGCTGAATAAAGGGATTAGCCCGTGTGATTCTGAACGTGGGTAATGAAGACGTACCCGCGGCCCCACCCGTCAACGCGACCTGACAGTCCCTCTCCCCGAGCTCTTATAGGTGAGATCTGACAAACTGCAGAGCTCAAGAGTCCCGGCTGGCTTGCGTCGGCGGAACGGCTTATTTTTAGATCAGTGTATACCTGCAGGTACCGGCAGGGCCGCGGAAGCTGAACGAGAATCAAAAGCAAGATTTGGGTATGAAACGGCGGAGATGGAAAGTGCACTGCGGAACTGGGCTTTATGAGCCACCTTTCATTACCGTAATGGAGTGGCGGTCTGAAGGACGTGCCTCCTTGAGGTACTGTATGTGGCAATCAGTTTGATTAGTGCAATCTGTAAATTACTCTGAGTCTCCCCAAAAAACCCTGCGTCACTCTTTCATTCTCACTTTCACTTACAGGATTGCAAATTAAAATAAATAAAAGGGGAAACACTTTCCATCACATAAATAATGCTCTATCAACTTGTGTAATATAGACTCATACATGTGGATTTAGACTTGTGTAATATAGACACATACATGTGGATTTAGACTTGTGTAATATAGACACATACATGTGGATTTAGACTTGTGTAATATAGACTCATACATGTGGATTTAGACTTGTGTAATATAGACTCATACATGTGGATTTAAACTTGTGTAATATAGACACATACATGTGGATTTAGACTTGTGTAATATAGACTCATACATGTGGATTTAGACTTGTGTAATATAGACTCATACATGTGGATTTAGACTTGTGTAATATAGACTCGTACATGTGGATTTAAACTTGTGTAATATAGACACATACATGTGGATTTAGACTTGTGTAATATAGACACATACATGTGGATTTAAACTTGTGTAATATAGACACATGCATGTGGATTTAAACTGGTGTAATATAGACACATACATGTGGATTTAAACTTGTGTAATATAGACACATACATGTGGATTTAAACTGGTGTAATATAGACACATACATGTGGATTTAAACTTGTGTAATATAGACACATACATGTGGATTTAAACTTGTGTAATATAGACATACATGTGGATTTAAACTTGTGTAATAAATATAGACACATACATGTGGATTTAAACTTGTGTAATATAGACACATACATGTGGATTTAAACTTGTGTAATATAGACACATACATGTGGATTTAAACTTGTGTAATATAGACACATACTTGTGTAATATAGACACATACATGTGGATACATGTGGATTTAAACTTGTGTAATATATACATGTGGATTTAAACTTGTGTAATATAGACACATACATGTGGATTTAGACTTGTGTTGTGTAATATAGACACATACATGTGGATTTAGACTTGTGTAATATAGACACATACATGTGGATTTAGACTTGTGTAATATAGACACATACATACATGTGGATTTAGACTTGTGTAATATAGACACATACATGTGGATTTAGACTTGTGTAATATAGACACATACATGTGGATTTAGACTTGTGTAATATAGACTCATACATGTGGATTTAGACTTGTGTAATATAGACACATACATGTGGATTTAGACTTGTGTAATATAGACACATACATGTGGATTTAAACTTGTGTAATATAGACACATACATGTGGATTTAAACTTGTGTAATATAGACACATACATGTGGATTTAAACTTGTGTAATATAGACACATACATGTGGATTTAGACTTGTGTAATATAGACTCATACATGTGGATTTAGACTTGTGTAATATAGACACATACATGTGGATTTAGACTTGTGTAATATAGACACATACATGTGGATTTAGACTTGTGTAATATAGACTCATACATGTGGATTTAGACTTGTGTAATATAGACACATACATGTGGATTTAGACTTGTGTAATATAGACTCATACATGTGGATTTAAACTTGTGTAATATAGACACATACATGTGGATTTAAACTTGTGTAATATAGACACATACATGTGGATTTAGACTTGTGTAATATAGACACATACATGTGGATTTAAACTTGTGTAATATAGACACATACATGTGGATTTAAACTTGTGTAATATAGACACATACATGTGGATTTAGACTTGTGTAATATAGACACATACATGTGGATTTAAACTTGTGTAATATAGACACATACATGTGGATTTAAACTTGTGTAATATAGACACATACATGTGGATTTAAACTTGTGTAATATAGACACATACATGTGGATTTAAACTTGTGTAATATAGACACATACATGTGGATTTAAACTTGTGTAATATAGACATACATGTGGATTTAAACTTGTGTAATATAGACACATACATGTGGATTTAAACTTGTGTAATATAGACACATACATGTGGATTTAAACTTGTGTAATATAGACACATACATGTGGATTTAAACTTGTGTAATATAGACACATACATGTGGATTTAAACTTGTGTAATATAGACACATACATGTGGATTTAAACTTGTGTAATATAGACACATACATGTGGATTTAAACTTGTGTAATATAGACACATACATGTGGATTTAAACTTGTGTAATATAGACACATACATGTGGATTTAAACTTGTGTAATATAGACACATACATGTGGATTTAAACTTGTGTAATATAGACACATACATGTGGATTTAAACTTGTGTAATATAGACACATACATGTGGATTTAAACTTGTGTAATATAGACACATACATGTGGATTTAAACTTGTGTAATATAGACACATACATGTGGATTTAAACTTGTGTAATATAGACACATACATGTGGATTTAAACTTGTGTAATATAGACACATACATGTGGATTTAAACTTGTGTAATATAGACACATACATGTGGATTTAAACTTGTGTAATATAGACACATACATGTGGATTTAAACTTGTGTAATATAGACACATACATGTGGATTTAAACTTGTGTAATATAGACACATACATGTGGATTTAAACTTGTGTAATATAGACACATACATGTGGATTTAAACTTGTGTAATATAGACACATACATGTGGATTTAAACTTGTGTAATATAGACACATACATGTGGATTTAAACTTGTGTAATATAGACACATACATGTGGATTTAAACTTGTGTAATATAGACACATACATGTGGATTTAAACTTGTGTAATATAGACACATACATGTGGATTTAAACTTGTGTAATATAGACACATACATGTGGATTTAAACTTGTGTAATATAGACACATACATGTGGATTTAAACTGTGTAATATAGACACATACATGTGGATTTAAACTTGTGTAATATAGACACATACATGTGGATTTTAAACTTGTGTAATATAGACACATACATGTGGATTTAAACTTGTGTAATATAGACACATACATGTGGATTTAAACTTGTGTAATATAGACACATACATGTGGATTTAAACTTGTGTAATATAGACACATACATGTGGATTTAAACTTGTGTAATATAGACACATACATGTGGATTTAAACTTGTGTAATATAGACACATACATCTGGATTTAAACTTGTGTAATATAGACACATCTTGTGTAATATAGACACATACATGTGGATTTAAACTGTGTAATATAGACACATACATGTGGATTTAAACTTGTGTAATATAGACACATACATGTGGATTTAAACTTGTGTAATATAGACACATACATGTGGATTTAAACTTGTGTAATATAGACACATACATGTGGATTTAAACTTGTGTAATATAGACACATACATGTGGATTTAAACTTGTGTAATATAGACACACACGTGGATTTAAACGAGAACCCATATGCACACAAATGCATTCCCGCACACAAACATGTACTGTATGTGCGTAAACACACACATACACACGCACATGCGCGTCGCGCACACACACACACACACACACAGTTAATAAACTTTAAGCAATGACAAAAAGACCACAGAGAAAGAAGCATATCCTAATGGTCCACTAATATGAAGAGTGATGATGTGAAACGCCGGCAATATTTTTTTTTTTTCAAACAGACCACCAAACTGCGCTTTTAGATTGGATAATCAGGAATGACAGTATAGGGAAGTAAAAACACAAAACATCAAACGTATTAAAGAATGAAACAACTAAAGCAAAAATCTTAGTCAAGGAGTCATTACACAAACACTTATTTGTTCTTCAATTAAAAGTTCAAGTATTTGTTTATCGCAGTGCATGCAAATCTATTTTTCTAAAACAGCACAAATGAGCTACATGTTGATTTCATATGCAACTACTATACATCCCAAAGTCTCATGGTTTAATCAGTATGGAAGTGACACATTTCAAAATGAAGAAAGTCAGGTTGATAAATTATGAATATAATTTACATAGGCAAATAGCTCTGAATACCTAAAAGTGGACTGCAGCTGTTGAAGAAAATTACACACGAAGTAGACAAAATGTATATTCATTACATATTATATATTCTATTAATACATTGAGATTGACCTAAGTGTTTTTTGCAGTCAACATAAATATGCATCGACCAGAAATCTTTTGCAAAATGATTTGATCTATCTCAGCAGTTTCGGATGTGCAATGTCACATGCTGTTGCCCTCAACCTTCAGGAAATCCAATTACCCACAGAAATCATTGAAACATCGCTAGCTATGCGATTGCAGTGCTGGGTGACACGAGTGCCCAATTCTAACCTTCCCCACATTGAATGGGGCCCAACAAGTCTGGAAAACATGGGGGTGGTGAGCAGCAACCAAAAGTATTTAGTGTGAAAGCAAAGCTTCTAGAGAGAGATTTAAAAGCTTGGACTCTCTTCACTGGTCAGAGATGGTGAGCGACATTGTCATTAATGTCAATTATTCAAGAGGCCATGTTTGTAAAACGTTTTGCAACCGTTCCATCACGGGCATTAGCAAATGACGTTAGCCTACTCAGGACGTGGGTTATCTTGGGGTTACCTAATACAACCATATTCCAGGAAGTCCTCATGAAATCACCTCACGTGCAGTACATTAGCTAATTCAAACTACGTGCAGACTTTTAAAATGTACCTGTACACTACAAGTACAGCTTCTTCTTAATTGTATTCAGTTTTATTTATCTGGCCCAAGTCTGACCATTGTTAACATGTTGTGATTGTATTTCATAACTGAAATATAAAACAAACTGGACTGTATTTATCTGTTCTGTTTTGAATCCCTTTGCATTTCTATGTTAGGCCATTAGTAGTATGATTTTTACAATTTATTTCCCAATCATAATTAGAGCTATAGTGAGTGGTCACGGCAACCCAGTTGATTGGTCATGTGACTCCACACGTCGGGAGGCTTAGATCCGCAGTTTTTTGGCAGACTTCTTGCTTCCTTTCAATGCAAATCATGCGAAGTGCTTCCTGGCAGCATTCAGTTGGACTATTTTAACTCATTCTTGTTCTTTATTTGCTCTTATTCAGAGTGAGTTACGTACAAATGGAAGTGCCATAATTCCCTAGAGGTGGACTGTTTACTCCCAGGAGAGACAACTACCCTTTTGAACATTATACCATCTACTGTCATCTTCTCTTTTGAACACTGAACAAAGTTACACAAACAAGAACAAAACTATCCTAGTGGGCATTCAACTACATTACCCAGACAACAACAAAGAACTGCTGAATCTGAAAAGAAAAAAGTTACAGTTCATCAGGTGTTAGGGGTAGGTAAACAATAATTTGAAAAGATAAGTTTTAAAAAATCCTTTCGAACCGAGACGTTTCAGCTGTGGACCACAATAGACACCCATTTCCATTGGTTTGGGCTTGGGTTGTTTGCCCACCGATATTGTTGTTTTCGCCCCCAGGTTGAAATGTACGGCCTACTGATCTGTTGGTTCTTGCTTTGCACATCTGCTCACCACTGTGCTTGTTGCATCAGAGTTCCAAGCCGATATCCTCACGGACACTTTTGTTTGTGAAACATCTGCAAGTTGTCTTGGTTCCACCTATAGGGTTGCAGACCGGGAACGGGATTCTCCGAAGCGATTTCACGAGATGAACAGAATAGGGTACCGTTATTTTATTTATTTATTCAACATTTGAATAAAAAAGTGTGTAATTTCAGTCAATACGAATCATAATAGTGAACGAGCACAATCACTGACATATAAAGCGCGTTTGAATGCTATTTTACTGTGTTTACTGTTATTTGTTTTTTTGGCTACATTTTAGACTGTTTGTAGTCTTCCGCTCCAACAGAATTATCCTGCCCAAGGGAGACTAGCAATGTAGCCAGTTTGCATTACGTTACTTTCATGAACGCTGGACGAATATGCATCCGGCAAGAGCCTGCACCAGATGGAGGACAGCTGGATCAAAAAGCGCACTATACGGCTCAATGATGGACGTCTGGCCGCCCTATTCAGAGCTGGCTGCAAATGATGCCTCTTCATTCAGTTCTCTGGCATCGATTGAGTTGCAACTCTGTTTAAAATAAATATCATCTCATGCTCTGTGACAAAATAAAAAATAAAAAAAACAGCATTTGCTAACAAGTTTTTATGTTGACAACAATTTAACTGTTTTATATGCACATTATTTTACTAGTTGCAATCCATATGTTGTTAAACAGATTTGTATACTGCTATACAATTCAGTTTAAATTACTACCAGTCAATTCTTTGTGCGTTTCAGCACTAAAGCATTTGTGATTCCTTGGATTTCCTGCAATAGCTGTCAAAAATGACACCAATCATGTCCCAATCACTCACCACTTTTCCAAAAAGTCACAGGGGTTATTTTACAAGGTGATACACAGTTTGCTAGCAAGCAGGGGTATTTGGTCTTATAGTTTGTCATAGCAATGATTTGCATTACATTAAAAAGGTTGTTATAATTACATAGTATTATTATGAGAGCTTATGAGAGCCATGTTTATAGTTTATTATAATGCATCATAAGGCACAATAGATGCAGCTATAAGGCATTGTATGCATTTTCTTCATAGAAAGCATTACCATATAATTATAATTATGAATTTTTCAGTCGTTCACAATGAGGATTTATGGAATACTAAAACCATTTTCTACAAATGGAGCCCATCTATTTAGTTTAGACCCATTTGATTTCTGCAATGCCTCCATGAGCTGTATCGAACTGTCTCACATGGTTGTGGTTACCTTTGCAGCGATAAGAAAAATGTCAGCTAAAGATTAGCTCAAGATGATTGTTGTTGTGCTTCAGAAAACTTGCTCTTCACAAGCAGTGTGAAAGGACACTTTTTACAGTGGCGCCATGAATGTTTAATAGTCTAAGAGCTGGGTGTTTTTGTGTTCTGCACTCTAATATATGCAAGCCAGAAAACCTCTACAACTGCATGCTGATGAGACCAGCTTTTATGAAATGTATTAGTGACCACCTGAATCAGTTAATATAAGGTTACCTTACCAAGTTCAATTCAGTTTCCTCTTACCACATCAAGGCAAAATACTATTTGATAAATTAAGGGAACATGGACATATTTTTCAATATAGATTGGAAAAGCATAATCAAGAGAATGCTTTGTATATTTAATTTCATATACTTTGAGATACTGGCTGAGAATCCTCTGAAATGCACAACTGAAAACCGGTTTCTGCCTTGAGATTAGAAGCATTACAAATTCCGCTACCTAAATTTGCCTCCAACATGGCTCCTGTGCAGCCTGCTTAGCTTTATTGCCTCAGGTGACAACCAGAAATGCTATAAAACCTCGTAAATCCAATGAGGCCTGTTATGATTAAGCAGTGACATGTAAAAAGGTGGGGCGATTCTCTGGACGATGACTTCTCTGCATCTCACCTGTTATAGATTTATTTAAATGCTGTTTAAATTAAATGCTGTTTTTAAATTTTTTAAAATGCTGTTCAATTACATAAGCAAATGAAAACTACTGAAAACTGAACTACAAACTGGCCAAATATTTATTGTAATATATTTTATTTAACTGCTTCTCATTTGCAGTGATGAGCTGCATTGGCTAAGGTGGACCTGTGTAGCCAATCAGAAGTCAAGGGAATACGAAGGTGGTCAACTGTATTTGAAATTTGACTGAGACACTCGTTTGGAAAGTGCCATGGCATGTTTAACGACCAGAGCCTGTGAGGAAGTGTCACCTGAGGGATTGATGGATATTCTCAGTGGTACGCAGACAAATGGTCCAGTCAGAGTTGTGACAGATCAGGTTGGGCTGGGGAATGAAGTGGGTTTTGGTCTGTGACATGTCGGTACTTATTCATCATAATACAACTGGTTAGCTTTTGGATCAGCTTTGATTACAATGAATGCCTGGTGCATATTTTTTACTAGATGTATGAAAAGACGTCACACAAAATACAATATATGCTACTTTCTGAAAACTGTCAACAGATCATCCGTGTTTCAACCACAGAATTGTGGCGATTCCTTCCCAGCTCCAGCAATGGTTGCAGAGAAGACCTACACCTCAATGTAGACGAGAGAGAGAAAGAGAGGCCGCACATGAGAGCGCGAGAGAGAGAGAGAGAGAGAGAGAGAGAGAGAGAGCAGTTTAATTTAAGAAAATTAAACAGCAAGGTTATAACCCATTGTATAGTTCCTCGTGAGCTGCTGACACCACTGCAATGTGAAAAAAAAACATCTTCTCAACCTGGCTTGCTGGGTCACACCCTGCTACAACTCTGTTCAGTAAAGAAGGCCATTGCCTGTTTATGTTTGTATTTCAGTGCAATCATTGGCTAAATAAATGGTACAAGAAAGTAGTGTGTTAAATACGTAATGGCACTTTCCACTATTATTTAAATTATGCAATGAGCTACACGATGTGAGTTTACTCAAAATGGATTGAAATTCTCTCAAAAACCACATCAATACGTTTTCATATTTTAAAGATTTAATGTGAATTCCCATATTACTGCTGCTTGTAATATGGCCCTGTGAATTTTTATTTATTTATGTATTTATGTGTGCACCAATACTCCTCAATGCTAGCTTACAAATCCCCTATAAGACACCACATAAACTGGGTAATCAAACGAGGTGAGACAGGGCTTAACATATTATCCCCAAGCCACTTAATGCCCATTGACTTTATGGAACTGAAGAAGGGCCAGGGAACATCTACATGATTAAAAGGGCATTAATCATGAACACTTAAACTGAAATATAGTGAAAAAGGTAGACATTTCTTTAAAGTAAGTTATACGTAGTAAATATAACATTGTTTAATGTTGTACATGTGCTACTCTGACTTGCGTGAACTCACCTAAATAAAAAAGTATGTTAAAATAAGTATATTTGCAAATTATCTTTTCCGTAAATGCACATATGCTGGCTGTGATTAATAGGTTACATGATAATGTTATTGCAATTATATTAACCTTATCAATAATATACAATGCAGATTTATATTTTGTATATATAGTGCCATAAAAAGAAGCTTAATTATTCCATGTATTCCTTGTCATTTCTATATGAGCAATGGGCAGTAATTAAACAGTCTATTACTGTTTGTAAGTGCATTAATATGAGATACAAATGTTTTTGTTCCAGGGAGGGTATGAAATTAATCCATTCACCCACTGGCCACAGTGGCTTACGGATTCAAAAAATCACCAGCCATTTTAAACATTTTACCAGCCACCTTCCCTTTTACAGTATAACACAACCTCGTTGGTTAGCAGGCAAAGTGGCTTGAGTAAAAATCATACCAGCCGTAATCAAAATTTTGCCGGCATTTGACTGATGGCTGGTGTTAATTTCACACCCTGCTTCCAGGTACTATAATTACCACTTGAAGCACTTGGTTAGACATACTAAGCATGTGACGTATGGCAGATACTCTTTATGATGCCAGTTTATTATCACTTGCTTTGTCCAACTATGAACCTTTGGCTTAATTCTTTCAGGGAGAAATTCTGAGTGTCGTTCAGATGGTGACTCATCTAACCAGAGAGATTTAGCACAGAGCTGAGGCAGTAATGGGTCAATAAAATGTGTTTTTAAAAAAATAGAAGCCCAGCTCTAGAGATAGCCATATTGGGGTTTCACAGCATGAGGCCAAGAGAGGAGCCAGCGTGGCTTTCCTCAAACTTGGCCATCACGGTAAATTTGAGATGTCCCCTTGGTGAGCCCGAATCGAGAGGATTACCGAAGACGCTGGATAAACCGGGTTGTGAGCGGTTTTGGAGGGAGGGATCGCAATTGTGAGAGAGCCAATGCTCATTCTGGCAGAGAAGCTGTTTTCATTACCCAGCGGGGGGGGGGGGGGGGGATGTCCGCCGCAAACCACCGCAAATCGCTGAGGTTGAGGGTTCTCTCATCCCTGTGCGGCACGTGACCGCGAGAGACCAATCAGGAAGGGCTGACTCGGCAGGGGGAGAGCTTGTGTCTATGAGAAGTTTAAAAAAATAGATAATACACAGCTCTGTGTTCACGTATATATTCAGTGGCTTCTATCTTTCTATCCTCTCTGGGTCCCCCGAGTTTCTGACACTGGTGTTCTGGGCCTTGGCACCAGTGCTCGGTGTTACTGTGTGTAATAAATAGCTGGCAGTGACCCGCGGTAGCACTATGGGAGAGCCGAGTGTGTGTTGTCTCTTACACTTATGTTGCTTGAGAGCAGGGACATCTCTTCTGAATTAAGTGGAGTAAAGGAACAGAATTAAGCCATTGTCAGGTTTCCAGCAATATTTCACACGTAGGGGACAACGGGGCGATGAAAAATGGCTAGCTGGCTCCCTAATCTCCATACTTAAGTCACTCCCGATGGTATGCAAGTCAATATCTGCACCGCTGAGTAAAGTATAAGAATTCTCAAAGGCTTTAACACATGGACTGAAATGTAGTGCTCTGCAAAAAAAAAAAAACATGTATTTGGGCATCCTGTTAGTTTGGTTTATCTCTATGTAGTAGGCATTTGTTTGAGGTGTAAAATATTAGGAATTATCTGTTTTCAGAGACAATGACCATATCCTTAAAGCTGGGGACACATTACATGGTTTTTAGCCGAATTTGGCAACGATTGGAGATCGGGCAGAGTCTGTGCTATTCCAGGGCAGTCCAGGCTAGTTGTGCTGTAAAGTTGCAGCTGTAATCATTATGTTTGTGGGAGTAAACGACTGTGTCTCTTATCATCCCAGTCAAGAACGCTGCGATTTTATCAAACACGTTTGATTTTATCGGGGTTAGCCTTTGCATAATCCTGTGGTTGCGCTGGTCAAAGACTCAAATCGCAATGTCAGTTGTCAACAGCCAATGAAAATAGAATTAGCAAAAGAAGAAGGAAGGGGAAAAACGGAAATAAACAAAAGATCCATGCGATGGCTGAGCCGAAGAAACGTGTTTTGTGGAGGACTGCAAATGAGGAGCGAATTTTAGATTTGTGGCGGACTCATGAGTGTTTGTATAATGTGAGTTCTGAAAGCACAAACCACAAGTGTAGCAAGCTGTATGGGCACCATGTTTGTTTTCGTTTCAAAATATTTCCGAAAAAAATACATTCTCGCGAATGCCAGTGTACCCAGAAAAATCACGTTCTCACGAGAAAACCGCATCCATCCACAACAGCATCCAAATCTATTTTCCTTAGTTTCATACATTCCTTCTCAATCTCTATTCTAAATACTATTATAAACTTCAACACACAGTTAAACAAGAAATAAGAGAGGTCCTAGATAGGTGCATCAGTCCAGGTGGAGTCTGAAAAGGTGTGTCTTCAGGCCACGACAAAACGCAGGCAGGGTTGGCGTAGAACGTAGGAGAATGGGAAGTTCGTTCCACCACTGGGGAGCTAGGGTGGAAAAGCTCCGCAGTCGGGACGAGCGAGTGCCATTGACACGGAGGGCGAGAAGTGCGAGTCGCCCTGCTGTAGACGAGCGAAGTGGTCGAGCAGGAACATAGTTCTGGATCAAGTCCTGCAGGTAGGCGGGGCCTGTCCTATTGGCTGCAGTGTAGGCCAGGGTCAGAACTTTGAACCAGATCCTGGCTGCAACTCGCAGCCAGTGGAGTGACCTCAGCAGGGGGGTGACATGCGGAAATTTCGGGAGGTTGAACACAAGCCGGGCAGCTGCGTTCTGGATCAGTTGAAGAGACAGGATGGCGCAGGCTAGTAGGCTTGCGAGCAGTAGTCCAGGCGTGAGGTGACCATAGTCTGGACAAGAAGCTGGGTGGAGTAGGTGGTCAGGTAAGGTTGAATACTCCTGATGTTGTACAGGAGGAACCTGCAGGACCGTGCCATCGCCCTGATGTGGTCTTTTGCAAATATACTTAGTCCAGCTGGTCGTCCAGGACCACCCCCAGGTTTCTTGCTGAGCGGGAGGCAGCCACCATGGTCCCGTCAACGATGATGGAGAGGTCATGTAGTGTGGAGGTCTTGTATGGCATGAAGAGGAGCTCTGTCTTGTTGAGGTTGAGCTTCAGATGATGGGTAGTCATCCACTCAGAGATGTCTTCTCCTTCACCTGTTAGGTAGAGGGAGGGAAAGAGAGGAAGGGTTGAGCATCATCAGCATAACTATGGTATGCCATGTGAATTAATTACTGAACCAAGAGACTTTGTATAAATGGAGAGAAGGCAGTCCCAGAAATGCCCATCTCAGCAAGTGTGGAGATCAGGAGTTTGTGGTTGACCGTGTCGAACGCTGCAGACAGGTCAAGTGGAATCAGGACAGAGGAGAGGGATGAGGCTCTAGCAGTGGCAAGTGCCTCCGTCACGGCCAGGAGAGCAGTTTCTGCTGACGAGATGGGGTCCAGTGGACAGGTGGTTGCGTGATAGTGCGTCACGAGTTGGAGCACATCTGCGTCCTCCAGAGTCTTGACGGACGACAGTGTGGCGATGGGTTCGGTATGGAGGATGTGGGGTGTCACTGGATGCGTGAATGAGTTCCAAATCAAGGCCACCTTCCCCTCAAAGTGGGTCAGGAAGTCATCTGCAGAGAGGGAGGATGGTGAAGGGGGTGGAGGGGGGATAAGCAGAGAGGAGAAGGTGGAAAATTGTTTACGTGGATTTGATACACATGCATTCATTTTAGACTGAAAAAAAGAAGTCTTAGCCGATGTAGTTGCAGCTGTGAAGGCTGCCAGCAGAGTGTGATAGGAGGCCAGGTCATCTAGGGATCTGTATTTCCTCCACTTTCTCTCAGCGGCTCGCAGCATGGTTCTGCTGGATCTGTGCGAATCTGTCAGCCACGGGGAGGGGGGTGATGGTTGAGCTGGTTTGGAGACAAGAGGACATAGTGAGTTGAGAGACTGAGAGAGGCAGGAGTTAAACATAGAGGTGGCAACATCAACATGCATATTAGCAAAATGTGCTATATTTGCCTAAATGATTCTCTAGCCCTGCAGGCTTTATTTTATATAAGTTAAAAACCTTTTCCGAACCATGCAGTTCTTTGTATTTTCTGTTTATTGGGATGACATAGAGTGACATTTAATGGCATTGAGTTCAAAGAGAAAGGCAGGGTTTAATATGCAAATCAGCCAGGAGCTGCCCACACACGAGTTATAGCAAAACCGTTCAAATATTAGTCAAGTAGTGTTGTTGTGACATTATCAGCGACAAACGCATAAGAAAATTTAAGAATGATTTGTTTTCTCTATGCTGTTTTCATCAGAACTGACTTGTATGACCTGTGTGAAAAATGAGGTGTGTGGAGAGAGCCAGAATGGCTGCAGATTGTGATTCTACAGGCACACCAGACTGTGAAAGAGACGCCTGGGGAGAGCAAACTTAAGAGATTGGCACTGGTCCCACCGGAGATGGTTTGCCACTATAGGAGTGATTTTCACACGTGCAAAGCTCTCGGCCACTCGGTCAATCCTTTCACCCCCCGCGCTGACCGCGTTGCGCTGAGTGACACGGTTGAGACATGCTATGCCTGTCTCCGGGCAGAGTGGAGAAATCCACTGTTCCGTTGGGAAAAGCACGGTGGGGAATACTCTTTTGGGGTAAAGTTTCAAAGAGTACGTGTTGTGCTCAGAGCGGCACGCAGCTCATTACTTCCCTGCTCTGCATCCCACCTGCTAATTAAGCACCTATACTGTGGAGTGAACTCGAATAACTCCTCCAGTGAATTAGAGATAGAAATTATACACAATGCTCTTTGTACGGTTATTAATAACAGGCAGAAGAAACGGGCTAAATGTGTTCTGTGTTTATTTTTAAACTCATTACCAGTGGTATTCCACGTGATCTGTTGCTCAGATGTGTGGAGGCATTCATATGTATGATAATGAACACACGGTGGAGTAGCTGTTTGGCAACTGCACTTGTAAAAAAATATAAGCGTGTCAATTAGAATTTTTACTGTTGAACTTTGCTGTGGAAATGGTGGTTTACAAAGGATAAAATGACTGAACTTGAGCAAGTACTTACAGAGCAGTATGAATGTCTCAGTTTAAGCCATGTTTGTCTGTACACCCAAGCAAAAAAAAAAAATCACAATACATTTGTTTACTGTCAACTGTCATTCAATTTAAATCACACACACTGCCGCGTACCAAGCTGTTAATGGTACTGCCTCGTCATCAGACAATGATTACTCTATACACTCCATCCAGACCTTTCTGTTCGACCTCCTTGCGCCAGCTGGTTGTCCCATCTCTTTAAAAGCCTGGCAGCCGCTCCTCAACCCCCCCCCCCCCCCCCCCCCGTCTGTTTGTCCTCTGGTGTTGGGATGTCTGTCCTCAATCAGTCAGGAAGACAGGTTCATGCACCTCAATGTTTCTTTTTTAAAAACAAACAAACAAACAAACAAACAAACAAACAAAAAAACCAAAAATAAAACCCTTCTCGCCCTTTATCTCGGAGGTGTTTAGGCATACACCTTGATGGTACTTATACGAGTGTAGCTTTCCTTATGTTCCCTATCTCTAGCACTAGTGGTGGTCACTTACCATATGAAATGCACGTTTGTAAGTCACTTTGGCTAGAAGCATCTGACTACATTGTATCAGTGAACTGTATTTCACCTAGTATTGCATGATCTCATGATTATATTAAATGAAACAGCAGACAGATGGATCATCGTTGATAAATGCTAAGTGCACACAACCTGGGGCAAAACAGGGGATCTATTAAAGCGTTCATCAAGAAAAACATTAATTATAGGACATATTTTATAGAGTATATGATTCAATTTTTTCTATGTAAAGACCCCCTTATCTATTAAATTGAATAAGCAGACAATGGATGTCCTAAAATAAATGAAAACAATATGGAAGGAATTCATTGTAGCTTAGCTTCAAAGCGGTTGAAGTTCAGCTTTTCTCAATAGCAAATGTGCTTCTAAGGTGAATAGTCTTTGTTTCATGGATGAAATGTCCTTCTGCACATATCACTCATGATTACAACAGCAGCCCCACATTTACGAGTTCCCATGATCTTTGAAAGGGTTAACGTTGTGATGGTTTTTCTCATATATCACTGAGTACACATTTTTAATTGCTCCCTAAACCAGAAGCCTTTTGCAAGCCTTTATTTCCAGAGGCACAGAGGATGCCATGACAATCCGTTTTTGTACTGAACTCGTATCCGGAATCTCTGCTGGAAGTCTGTGCAAATTACCTCGTCTTTTGTGTATGCCGTGTCCTCAGAATGGAAGCGGGAGAGTATTTATATATTTATTTTTTTGCACATATCTCACGATGAGCTGGACTAAGCTTTGCAGCCTGACCTGCATAGCTGGATGAGATCAAAGTGTTATATGCCCTAACTGAAGATTTCACACAATGGGAGCAAAGCCTATCCCTCTACCAGTGTGATCTGAAGCCACAATGCTTTCATCTATATATAGTTCGACAATTTTCCAGAACATTCTCTGGGTCTGTTGTCACTGGAGACCATGCAGCTTTTGTTGTATTGTTATTTTTAAAATCACAGCTCCACTTCTTTCTTTTGCCTACCAGATATTTTACTCCTAGTTCGATGGATTTATGTGTGTGTGTGTGTGTGTGTGTGTGCATTATTGACTGAAGGGAAGAGCTGCTGTTCTGATATCGATTTGGTTAAGAGTTTTCAGTTTTTTTGGTGAGTGAAAGAGTTCTTGTGTGTGGGCTGTAGAAAGAAAATGGTTAGTTTGGAAATTAAGCCCGTATCTGTTATGTAAAAAAACATTGCAAAATAAAACATACATATTTTGATTTAGATATTAAATCGTTTACTTAATTGGAAAATGTAATGCAGGATATTTTGCACGTGAGATTTGCAGTGTGCTTGTGGCATGTCATCCCCACGCCTGTGGCATGCTTAAAGGTGCTCGATGCATGATTTTGAGCTGTGCTGCGGTCCTGTGTTTAGAATCAAATAAGTCTCCTTCTCTGTTCTCAACCTCGCCCACTTAAGGTAACTGACTACGGACATCTAGCTACCGAACATAGCTAGCAGGCTAGCTAGAGGTCACATTGCTTACAGGTGTAACGGAAACTATGCCAATTCCGCGCCACTTTTCAACCCCTTGCTAAAATTCAGCTGTGGCTAGCGAGGAAAAGCAAATCCTAGGTTGACTCGGCTCCTTGAACACGCTTGTTTTGCTTCACTGTAACTAACGGTGCTTCCTCACCTCCACCATTGCCATAGCTAGTTAATGCTCTGCTGAAACCCGATCCTACCCCACAGGTTCAGTAGCCACACCCACCCCTTTCCACACAAAAAAGGGCGTCACACCCAGAAATGTCCCGAACACATCTTAGAGTAATAAATACGGGCAGAGGAGCACGGATTGGTGTGCAAAGTCAGATCGCCAGCGCATCATAGACTAAGCATGATTATTTTATCATTTTTTCAAGGTAGAAATCCTTGAAATAATGGACATTTTTAGATCGACCATGACACGCATTTGTCCTGTTGAAAAAAAGATAAAGGTCATAACACATATTTGTTTTAATAATAGCAAAGTGGCCAGTCTGCCCACGTTTCTTTTCAGACAGGGTGAAAGCAGAGGCTTGCATAAAGATGGGATCGCAGTACAGAGAGCGTCATGGTGAGGATTCGAGCCGTGGGCCACATGGGGGCATTCGTACATAGGTTGACAGATGACAGCGGCACACAGTCTCTACGTATTGGTTTGATGTGCATACTATGCCTCAATAGCCGCATCATTATTTATTTGTGCACCTGAAAAACAAAGCTCATGGATTTTTGATATCGATTCACTGGTTCCATTAGTTGACTAATGAGGTTGACTCTGTTTTGACGCCAGTTGAGGCTTTATTTCTTGAAATGAAAATCCCAGAGGGGTGTCAATATGGCCCAATAACCAGGGAAATACCTTTGTGCCATTAATGTTGGAGGCTGAACTAAGTCAGCATACTGATGCATGCTTCTGAAATAAATAAATAACATGTTTCCTTTGCTCGTGTCTTTATAGCGACTGTCACATAAGTGGCTATAGGTTGGATTTGGATGAGGAGGTTATTAACTTTTCTCCAGTTCAAGAAAATTAAGTTTTTTTTTTCTCAAATGTTCTATTGTATGAGCACAAATTTATAAGATTTCATGCAGTTTTGATCTAAAGCTCATTTTAAAACAGGGGAATGAGTGACCTTTAGCTCCTGTTTTGCAATACGTCCATTCATCACATCATCTGTTCCCATGTGGACATGTTGTGCAGTAGCACTCTTGCTTTAATGGGCGGCATGTTTACCTAGCACAAAGCAACATCTGATTTAACAATCATGTGCTGTGCTGTAATGCAAGCTAATGCCTTCTGTAATTGTATATGCAGTGTCAACACAGCCTAAATACACAGGCTTTCAGTACACTTGTGTATTAGATTGTGTGTGTTTGTTGACCAAACTGATGAGTCCAGTTGTGAAAATTATTATGTGCCTTCTGCTTAAAACCCCTTCTCAAGAACCAACTTTTTTGAACACAAGCCTGAAAAATAAAAAAGTTTACTGTTCTTGAACCTTTTTGACTACAGGCATAATCCTGGTCTCTTTTGTAAGGTAACCCTTAGAAGTTTGTTTTTCCATATTACTGAAACAAAGTAAAACAAGCTAAAACAACAACAAGTTTATTATTTATTTATTTATTTTTGCCCGGATTCGGATATCAAATTTACTGTTATGATTCCCATATCATAGTGACAACGGTTCCTTATTTTTTAACATGACACAAAACAGGCTTGATCAAAATGACGAGTCCATACGTTCTCTGTGTTCTTGTGTCCACAGACGACACAAATCACAGTAAATTTGATATCCTTATCCGGGCAAAAAAAATAAAATAATAAACTTGTTGTTGTTTTAGCTTGTTTTACTTTGTTTCAGTAATATGGAAAAACAAACTTCTAAGGGTTACCTTACAAAAGAGACAATTTCACCATAAAAAAAGAAACCTGCAATGAATGCAAATAAAATAATTTATATTATATTATATTATTATGGGCCAGTGCTAGTTAAGGGGTTAATGGAAATTTTATCTGAAAGTCTCACAAATGATCTATGTATGCCTTTGCTAATATATCACTACTTAATTTTAGATATGGACTACCTTGTGTTTTATGTTTTATAATCACATTAACTTTAATAACAGTACATTCAGACATTGTGGCATTCCACCAGTGGAGCTCACACAAAAGGCATTCTCTCCTGAGAATAAATGCTTTTTTGCATTCATTTAACACAAGATGCAGCGCTGAGTCACTTGTTTATGAGTGTGACAGATTTAGCCCAGAGGAACAATTTTTGTAAATTAAACATTGCACTTCAAAACCACTGGGTAACACCCGAGCAACTTCAGGAACAGAATTATAGACAGAAATATTAGCACTTCATACTTATTTTGTAAAATATAACATTTGTTTACCACTGTTCAGCCAGAACTGTAAAATGAATCAAATGTATTTTCCTCTTCTCAAATTTGATAGTAATAATTAATCGAACAGGCTATTATCACGTGGAGCAGGTGCTGCAGAGGACAGCCTTCAGTTTGGCAAAACATTTATTTTATTCAAGGAAGCATCCGTAACTGGCTAAGACTCATCTAACTCATGCAGAATCTGTGATAAAGTTGCCATATACGTTCTCATATGGAAATATTTTATTGATGTCATCAGGTAAAATACATGGATCCCCCTGTATGAATTTACAGAGTTCTGAACTGGGTAATAAACATTGGCATAGTTCAAAAGTGGGCAATTCACAAAACAGTATTTTTGGTTTTCATGACGCATCCCATTAGACATCTCATCTGTCACCCTTGACCTGAGGTCTCAAACTCCAATCCTGGAGCGCTGCAGTCTCTGCTGGGTTTTGTGCATTTCGTTCAACCAGCAGCCAATTTCGGCCTTGGAAACAAGGTGTGCAGACTCTCGCCAATCAATGACTGAAATTACAGCACTTACTGTAAGTGCAGGAACACATGAAAAACCAGCAGACACAGTGGCTCTGCGGGATTTGAATTTGAGATCCCTGCCCTTGACAAAAAAATTTATAATGGTTCACATTACCTGTGACATGATAGCAAACTTCCAAATGAATCATCTTAGTAGAGGAATGCAAGCGAGGGATATATGCAGTTGTTTTTCTGTCACAATTCATGACAAAGTAACCATGGCTGAATGTTATGTCACATGTCATTTCCGGCACTTTTGGGCTTTCACCTTGCCTCCTGTGAGCTGCTAGATTCAGCTGACTTTGTGATCACTCACTCTCTCTCTCGAATATGTCACATTCCCCATGGCCAGATCTACCCCTAAGTGCGCTATGCATTAGACAGCATAGTTCATGTTGTACATTAAACCTATAAAGCAAAGAAATATATAGAAAAAAACTTTTGACTCTCATATTAAAACATGAATTTTTATTCTAAAATAACCAGAGCACATTGTCTAGTCTTTACATGATCTATATTAAAATAATCAAATTCAATGAAGGCCATAATTGTCATGGATCATGCCTCTCTTTTCTTATCTCCGCGTTTTTTATTCCTTTTTGCTTTTACCGCCGGTAATCCATCGGATTTTTCTGTGTTCCGCTACGGGTTTTGCTTTCGTCTTGGTAATTAGTGAGTTCACCTGTCCTGCATATCCGCTCACTACTTATACCCGCTTCCTCCGTTTCTCATTGCTTCCATGTTATTTCACGTAACATTCGAGCCGGTAAAAGGGTATAGGAAGTTGTTCTGCTATCGACCGCTTTGCTTATCAACACGGGACTTGTTAGCAGTACAACGTAGAAAAAACAAAGTGATCTTTTTAGCTCTTAGCTCAGAGTTTAGGCTTCGTTTCTTTGTTTTATTCTCATACCTACGAGTGCTCTCACTAAGTCTTTGGGCTTTTGAGTTTCCACTTTTCTTTCTGTTTGCTCACTCCACAAACGGGAGTTGGATAGGCGCTACAGCTTATTTATTTTCTTTTGCTCGGATATCGAGTTCCTCGCCTTTTATCGTGAGGTTATTTGTGTTAAGCGTGACTGCTTATTTATTTTGTTTTGCTCGGATATCGAGCTATTTGTGTTAAGCGTGACTGCTATCTGTCGCACCTGGACCTCCACAACATTTCCTCCGTGTTTCTGGCACAGAGAACCACTACAATAATTTTGCAAACAGACATATTGTGGCGAGCCATGGAGTCGGAGTCAGGTTTGCTTCAGGGTAATAATTTATTGAAGAGCACAATCTCTTATTTCTTCCTTCCTCAGCATACAGACAGAACAGACCACGCGCGCTGGACTGTAGCCAGCTTTATAGCCCCTGATATGCAAATGAGCATGCTAACAAAGGCGACCTCTAATAGGTGCCTTGCAGCTCACCTTAACCAATCACACGTAATCCCCTCAGTCATACTCAAAAAACAACCGTTGGCCTCGCTCGAACATTCTATAGAGCGGACCTGGTTGAGCGCATGCTACCACATTTAGCTGAACTGTATACGACTGTTGTTTATCACAACAGTCGCCGTTCTGGCGGGAGGTTGTATTCAAATATTAACCGCCATTGTTACTGTACACGTCAGAGCTTCTGAACACGCTCTGATCATGTGATTACATCAATCATCATTCGTGCACTGGGTCTGCACAGCACAAGTACACATACACAATTCGATATACACAATAATTTACATCACTTGTAATCGCCCCGGATCGCCACACTGCCCCCACCTAAGGGGTCAGCAGTCCCCTGCGACCCCTTAAACTGTCCGCACTCACGCACAAAGTCCCGGAAGCGGGCAGGAGTTCTCCGCTGGCGAGAAGGGCGATTGGGGCCCTCAGCTGCCGCTGGGTTTTCTGGTGGAGGAGGGGTGGGCGCACGTAAAGCGGGTTGATCCTCGCCGACGCCCATCCCCTCCTCAACACCGTCCCGCAAACGGGCAGGAGTTCTCCGTGGGCGAGAAGGGCGATTCGGGCCCTTAGCTGCCGCTGGGTTTTCTGGTGGAGGAGGGGTGGGCGCACATAAGGCGGGCTGATCCTCGCCGACGCCCATCCCCTCCTCAACACCATCCAACAGCGGCCGGTAAGGAGCTAGACGGTCCCGGTGAAGCACCACCAGTTTCCTTCGGCCGGGCATGCGCACTCGATAGACCACCTCGCTAAGCCGGCCCACCACTTCACCAGGGCCCCGCCAATGCGACTGCAATTTCGGGGACAGACCCTTCTTACGGATCGGACAGTAGATCCATACCTTGTCTCCGCTGGTGAAGGGCTGCCCCCGACAGCGCACATCATACGCTCGCTTCTGCTTAACACTTGCGGCGGATTGGGCCTGGCGGGTAAAGCTGTGGGCGGTCTCCAGGCGCTCGATTAAGGCCCGTGCGTACCCGGCCTCTGACTGGTGGTGCTCCGTTGGTCCGGGCGGGGCTCCGAACACCAAGTCGACGGGCGTCCTCAGCTCACGCCCGAACATGAGCGCAGCGGGGGAGCACTGACTGCTCTCCTGCACGGCGGAGCGGTATGCCCACAGGACCAGGGGCAAATGGCGGTCCCAGTCCCGCTGGTGCTGGCTGGCTAGAATTGCTAACTGGGTGGCCAGTGTTTTATTAAAGCGTTCCACAAGCCCGTCGCTCTGGGGGTGCAACGCCGTAGTGCGGGTTTTGGCCACTCCCAGCCGCTTACACACAGCCGCCAGCACCCGCGACTCAAAATTTCGCCCCTGGTCGCTGTGTAGCTCCTCGGGGGCTCCGAACCGGGCGAACATCTCAGTTACGAGCCTTTCCGCCGTCGTGTCCGCCGATTGGTCCGGCACCGCGTACGCCTCGGGCCACTTAGTAAAGTAGTCCATGGCCACAAGCACGTAGCGGTTGCCGGACTCGGTGACGGGGAAAGGCCCTAAGATGTCTACCCCGACCCGTTCCATCGGAGCTCCCACGACGTACCGCTGGAGGGGGGCTTGCGACCGCTGCGTCGGCCCCTTCTTGGCCGTGCAGGCGTCGCAGCAGTGGACGTGCAGCTCCACGTCCCGGCGGCAGGCAGGCCAGTAGAACCTCCTCCGCAGTCGGTGCAAAGTCTTGCTGATGCCAAAGTGCCCCGCCCCCACAGAGCCATGTACCAGTCCCAGTACCTGAGGGCGGAGCGCACGGGGCACCAGCAGCTGGAGGAGGTCCTGGTCGGAGCCGGGGGCCTGCCACCGCCTATAGAGCAGCCCATCCTGCGACGTCAGGCTCCCCCACTGACTCACGTAAGCCTTTACAGCTGGGCTACTGGCCGACACTTCCCCCCATGCAGGCCGTGCCCCTGCCGTGACCCAGCTCCGCACCTGCTGCAGCTCGCCGTCGCCCTCTTGCGCTAAGCGCAGGTCCTGCTGGCTAAGAGGCAACCATTCAAACTCCCCCTCTACAGCCTGAACCTGGCATGCTATCTCCGTCACCTGCTCTCGCTGCTCGGCTTTAGTGCAAGGCCTACAGTCCAGCTCTGCACAGGGCCTCCGGGAAAGCGCATCTGCATTACCATGCAGCTTTCCGGGCCTGTGCTGAATCTGGAAATCGTACTCTTGCAACAGCTCGAGCCAGCGGGCTACCTGGCCTTCCGGATCTTTAAAATTTAAAAGCCAGGTTAGTGACGCGTGATCTGTCCTAATGAGGAAATGGCTGCCTTGCAGGTAAGGGCAAAAATGGCGAACCGCTTTGACCACCGCTAACAGCTCGCGCCGAGTAACGCAGTAGTTTCGCTCTGCCTTGCTCAGCGCGCTACTGTAGTAGGCTACCGCTCGTTCCCCGTCTGGTCCCACCTGGGAGAGTACGGCCCCGACTCCGACATTGCTAGCATCCGTGTCGACGATGAATGGTCGCGCGACATCCGGATATGCTAGAATGGGAGCCGCCGTTAGGGCGTCTCTCAACTGGTCAAAAGCATTCTGGCAGTCCCCTGTCCACTCGAACTGTTGACCTTTATTGGTCAAGCGATGAAGCGGACTAGCCAGGGTGGCGAAGCTCAAGACAAAGCGTCTATAGTACGACACTAGCCCCAAGAAGCTCCGCAGCTCACCCACATTGCTAGGCGTCGGCCACTCCCGCACAGAAGCCACCTTAGCTGGGTCAGTGGCTACACCCTGCTCACTAACGACGTGCCCCAAGAAAGCGGTCTCCCTCCGGAGCAGCTGACACTTTTTGGGATTGAGCCGTAACCCAGCCCGGCCAATCTCAGTAAGCACGTCGTTTAGATGAGCGAGGGCTTGCTCGAAGTCGCTGGCGTGTACTAAGAGGTCGTCCAAGTACACGACACAGGAACTCCGCGGGACGGACGACAGCACCCGCTCCATCAGTCGCTCAAAAGTGGCAGGGGCGTTACAGAGCCCGAACGGCATGACCCGGAACTGCCACAACCCTTGCCCTATGGTAAAAGCTGATTTTGCCCTCGCTTCCGGGGACAGCCTTACCTGCCAATAGCCACTGCGGAGGTCCAGCGAGCTAAACCAACTGGACCCCGCGATATGGTCTAAGGCCTCGTCAATACGGGGAAGTGGATAGGCGTCTTTCTTTGTGATCTGATTAAGACGCCTATAATCTACACAAAAACGCCACTCCCCGTCCTTTTTCTTAACCAGGACAGCAGGGGCCGCCCATGGGCTTTCAGAAGGCTCGATAATGCCCGCAGCTGCCATCTCCCTTATCTTGTCCTCCGCCACCTCTCGCTTGGCTAGAGACAGCCTGTGCGGACGTAACCGAATGGGCACAGCCGAACCAGTATCAATCTGGTGTTGAACCAGTTCGGTCTGTGTGCATTCTTCGTCCCGCACAGCGAATAGGTGAGTGTAACGGACAAGCAGGGCTTTAAGCTGCTGGCTCTGCTGCGGTGTGAGCCCTTTGCTGCTGCGCGTCCATAATGCTAGGACGGCTTGCAGCACCCCCGCAGAGGGCTGGGTAGCTGAGGCTAGCCCGCCCGTCTGCGGTGGTACTGTAACCTGAGGTGGTACCACGGTAACAAGCGGCGAATCAGCGGTGGTCATGGCAAGCACAGAACTGGGGCGACAGTGTTTGGGGGGCACCCCAGGGCATTTAGTTCGGCGGGCTGCTTGTAATTCACATTTTGATCGGAGGCCCAGCGTTTCGGTACCAATAGTTATCGTTTCGGCTATCACATTTATGCTAGTTCCCCACAACGCTAACAAATCCAAACCGATAATACATGCATCTTTTATATCTGCTAACCAAAACTCGTGTTTCACTCGCTGGGCTCCTGCACACACTTGTAATTGTTTACTACCACGCATGCCCATCTTCTGCCCAGTGACGGAGGTTAGCTGGGTAGAGGTAGGGGTCCATGCACCCGAAAGCAGCCCGCTAGTACCCCGAAGTACCCCCGGCCTTACCAGGGAAATAGTGGCTCCGGTGTCGACCAGCGCCCAGCAGGCTTGTCCGTCCAAACTGCAAGGCAAGTACAGCCCGGTCTTCGTCCCCAGCCTGCCAATACGAGGCTCGGCCTCGTGGGCCTGTTCCTCTGCTCTTAAAAGAGCATCAAACGGAACTTTTGCTCTTGGAATTTTTGCTAGGATAGGCAGGCTGGGCGCGTGAGTGCTGGTTTGGGGTCGGGCCTGGTTGAGGAGGAGTGTGGCATGGGACGGTGGTCTCCTCATTGGGCCGTCCCGTCGTCGTTTCCCGTCGGCTGTGGAGCTCTCGCTTTTGGCGCAGGGGCGGTACAATCGCGGGCGAAATGCCCCGGTTCGTCGCACCGGAAGCAGCGTCGCTCCCGTTCCGGTCGCTGCCGCGGTCGGGTTTGGTTCCGCTGGACCCATCTCACCTCCTCGCCGTCCTCGCAGTCGGCAGCTCGGACCCGGGGCTTGTTAGCCGGGGTCCCGTTGGGTGTGGTGCCCAGGATGAGCTCCAGTCGCTCGGCCTCGCGAAGCGCTGCGTCCAGGGACTCCGGTTTGGCGATGCGAACCTGTTGTTGTAGGCGCTCCGGAGTGAGGGCCTGCGTGAAGGTCTGGCAGGCTAGCTCCTGCTGGCCTGCGTTGTCGAGTTGAGGGTAGCCGCGGCGAGCTAACAGCCTGATGTCGGCGGCGAGGACGCTGAGGCTCTCTGCTCCGGTCCGCCGTCGCGTGGCGAGCTTCTCCCGGCTCACCTCCAGGAATTGCCGCTGTCCGAACCGGCGTTCCAGCGCTGTCATCAGTGCCGGTAGCGTCAGTGGTTCGGCGCTGTCCAGGTCTAGAAGCACCTGGCAGGCCTCGCCCTCCAGGGCTAACGCTAAGTGGGTGGCTGTCTGGCTCTCGCCCCAGCCATTGTAGCTAGCTGCGAATCGTACCTGGCTTTGGTACGACTCTAGCTCACCCTTTCCCGTGTAACGGGGTAGCTTGATCGCCGCCTTTGACGGTGTGGTCGATCGCTGCACCGGCACCGCCGTCTGGCTCGGCCTGGAAGCAGGGGCGTCCTCGTTGGCTTCCAGCCGACCTACTTGCGCTCCGCTTCCGGCCGCGGGGTCAGCCACCAGCGCGGGCACCTCCGCCTGGTCTGTAATCGGCCTCTCTCGCTCCGGTCTTGCGGCGCTGGCTCCTTCGGGGAACCCGCCGGGTCTACTCTTGGTCCGCTTCGCAGACGCTCCTGCGATAACGTCCATCTGCTTGGTCACCTGACGTTCCAATTCGCGGATCTGTTCCCAGATCGTCCCGCTTCTGACACCATTGTGGCGAGCCATGGAGTCGGAGTCAGGTTTGCTTCAGGGTAATAATTTATTGAAGAGCACAATCTCTTATTTCTTCCTTCCTCAGCATACAGACAGAACAGACCACGCGCGCTGGACTGTAGCCAGCTTTATAGCCCCTGATATGCAAATGAGCATGCTAACAAAGGCGACCTCTAATAGGTGCCTTGCAGCTCACCTTAACCAATCACACGTAATCCCCTCAGTCATACTCAAAAAACAACCGTTGGCCTCGCTCGAACATTCTATAGAGCGGACCTGGTTGAGCGCATGCTACCACATTTAGCTGAACTGTATACGACTGTTGTTTATCACAACAGTCGCCGTTCTGGCGGGAGGTTGTATTCAAATATTAACCGCCATTGTTACTGTACACGTCAGAGCTTCTGAACACGCTCTGATCATGTGATTACATCAATCATCATTCGTGCACTGGGTCTGCACAGCACAAGTACACATACACAATTCGATATACACAATAATTTACATCACTTGTAATCGCCCCGGATCGCCACAATATGATTTGTTCTATGCTAATAATGAGCAGAAGTGGAAACCACGGCATTAAAATGTATGATTGAGAAAGAATAATGTAATTTAGCCTACATCTATTTACGTAGAAGAAGAATAAATGCCTGTAATGTAATATGTGTCTTTGACCGATGCAATTCATGTCATACAAACACATTCACACACACACTCATGGCACGGCGGCCAAAAACCACACACGGCCAAATTTATATGCCTTTACATGACCAAGCAATATATGACCAAGCCTCAAATTGATAGAATAGAATATGAAAATAATAACTGTCCTACCTCTCCTCTCTCCATCTCGCTCTCGCAACAAGGCAGTTGGCAGTGTAGCGTAGCCTACATTTCTTCCCAGCGTATAACTTTTTCTTCCAGGTCCGTTGCTTGACTGTGCGTCTCACTAGCCACTAGCACCTAGCACTGAACTGATACATTTCTATGTATTTGTTCAATTAGCCTGTAAATAAACATTATTAGCAAGTTCTACACTCGTTACGTAGCGTGAATGCTATCTACTGACCTCGGATGGGTTCAAAAAGATAGCTAAGCTCATTTTTTCATAAACGTGCACAACGAAAGTGTTATCTGATTGGACATTGCCGTGATTGGTTATTTGTCCTGTTCGAGGGACGGACCTGGAAGTATCCGGGAAAAACTATACGCTGCCTACGCTACTCCGGCCCAAAGCCGTAGAAAATCAGACCGTTTTTCAAGCAGTCGAAGATGCATCCCTGCATGCTTTAACATGTATCCTATAGGTCAACAAATGCAACATTATTGACGTGTCCCCCCCTTTGCAAACTATTTTTTTTATTCGTCTGAATAATTTTAGGTAAAATACAGCCACGCTTTAGACAGTTTCACTTTTAGAAAATTGACAGTTTAACGTTAGCTAGCTTGCTAACAGTAGGCTACCTGCGGTAACTGACTGAGCCATCGTTAAATAACATTAGCAATCGGAAGCTCGTGATTGTATTTTACAGTGGCACCAAAATCTGCGTTGGATTCTGTTCGGTAGGTAATTAATGGTATCGGTCGTATGGGTTAACGTTACAGGACTTTGTTCACAACCAGGCAGCTTGGCTAGAGAGCTGTAGACTAACGTTAAAGCTGTAAACATCAAAGCGTGTCAAAGTAGCTGGAAAGATTAAAAGTGCCCTGACACATTTAACAAGACCAGTTTTGCTAGTCATGATTATTCTCTGTGGTGATAGAGGCTAAGTAAAAAACGGAAAGGCTGGCATTACCACAGAACTGTATACCTACCTTGTTCTTTAGAGGCTGAAGGAGGGTGGGTTTATGCAAATGACATCTGGCTGTTTTCATAGGAGTGACGTCACAGCTGGAACTAATTCGACTGTCAAACCAAGTTTTTTCTTACACCAAAAAAATGCCAGATAGTACCGAGTTCATATTTTACCAGCACATAAGTATCAT
Source organism: Ilyophis sp. 1 JC-2022 (assembly GCA_022702515.1). Classification (NCBI taxonomy): domain Eukaryota; kingdom Metazoa; phylum Chordata; class Actinopteri; order Anguilliformes; family Synaphobranchidae; genus Ilyophis; species Ilyophis sp. 1 JC-2022. Next base: position 98,938,524 of record CM040397.1, on the reverse strand, counting down.
GCCACACTGCAGACAAATGCTAAAAGTAGCTAAACTCCAATTTCCATGTCATGTGACCTTTAAGGGTTGTTTCTCCTTACAAATTTTCCTATTGAACTCTATGGAAAAATAAGTCAGGAGAAGAAACCCTTCAAGTTATCCATCTATGTCTACTGCATATCTGGCAGCAGAGTTATGGTTCAAGGCTTGTTTGATACATCAAACCCTTGATGACTTAGAGCCATTTAGCCAACCATATGTTCCATACTGTTCCAGTGCAATTTACAGCTAAATCTGGTCCCACCCCCCAATTCCTATTGAGATTCATTCAAATGTCGAGGTTATAATATCGCTTGTAGGAGTACCAGAAAATAATATATCAACAGTTATTTGCCGGCAGCCATACCATGATGCACTCTGCTCCTGCTGAATTACTGAAGCTATGCAGGTGTGGGCTTGGTTAGTATTTGGATGGGAGACCTCCTGGGAAAACCTGGGAAAACTAAGTTGCTTCTGGAAGTGGTGTTGGTGGACCAGTAGGGGGCAATCTTCCCTCTGGTCAAATAAATCCCAATGACCCAGTGCAGTGATGGGGACAATGTGCTGCAGGAGATGTCATCTTTCGGATGAGACATTAAACCGAGGTTCTGTCTCACTGTGGTCATTAAAGTTCCCATGACACTTATCGTAAAGAGTAGGGGTTTCCCCAGTGTCCTGGCTGAATTACCAACCAGGCATTTTCAATCTGCCACCTAATCATCCAGTTTAATTGGCTAGAATCCTTCTCTCCCTCCATCTCAGCTGTTGAGCATTCTAGTGCAAAATGGCTGCTTTTGCATCACCCAGGTGGGTGCTACATATTGGTGGCGGAAGAGGCGCGTTTCTTCATCATTGTAAAGTGGTTTGAGCCACCGGTTGTTTAGAAAGGCGCTATATAAATGCAAGGCATTATTATTATTATTATTATTGAATCACAGACATCAGGAAGTCATGGCATGCAAAGTATATGTGACCAAATATTAAAAATGATTACTTTATTATAAATTATGTTAAACTGTCCAATATCTTTTGATGCCAGAAAATGGAAGGGGAACTATGTACAAAAGGTTCTATAATTTCTAAATGGTTCATATGGATGAAAATACCCTCAAATCAAAGTTGACAGTCTGCACTTCAACCGCATTGTCATTGTATCCTTTCAAACTCAAAGTGCTAGAGTATAGAACCAAAATAACAAAAAATGTGTCACTGTCCAATGAATTATGGTGCTCACTGTATGTTTCAGCTCCTTATTGACAACAAGTCAGGAGTTTCGCTTTGAATCCCTGCTAATCAACTTTCTGTAATACTCCTACTGAGAGAAATCAATCATTTATCAAGAGGACCGCCTAACAAACAAGATTTATCACTGTACATTGGGGGAAATCTAAACTATAAATTTTAAAAAGTTGTCTTATATGAAATAAATTGACACCTAAATTTGAGCCACCATCAATCATCTCCCATTTGACTAGCAGGTGTTAGTTGTCTGTGCTGTTGTGTGTGAACCTTTTTCTGGGAAATTCCTTGTTCTCGTAAAGGACATAATTCCCAATAACTGGGCAAATGTACTGTCGGTCAATATGGTGTCACAAGTAAAGTAACTGGACACAAGTCCACTTTTCAAAAGCAAGGTGTCAGCTACTCCTGGCTTTAGTTATACTGTTTCCGCCTGCTGACTGATTTTGTTGACCACTGCCCTTGGCAGAGGAGACAATGGAATACAGATGGTCGATGTCTCTGACAGGTTTACATAAATATTGCCTTGGATTTAAATCATACTAGTATACCTTCAGACCTTTTTGACCAGTGAGGCCCTTCCCTTTCCTCGTTATGATGCTAAGAGGCTGTATCCCGCCATTTTAGGGCTAAGGGCATGAGCTGCTGTGAGAGAGAACAAGATAATATTTGCTGCAGCACTACTATCTTTCAATACAGAAAACTTTAATACTTGTATCTTTCCTTCCTTATTGTTTTCACGCTCCATTTGCTAGCACCTGCAAATGCCTATCAGGTGTGCATACATTACCTCTCTGAAGCATCGAGAAGGAGAAAAGAACGCTCTCCCGTTAATTTCTGTCCTCCAGAAAGTGCTAATGGTCAGAGGCGCGTTGGCGCTAAAAAGGCTGGCTCCCCGCAGACATCATTTGATAGCGGAGGGGTGGCTTTTCGGGAAGCTCATCTTTCACCGTGCGCTCTGGGAGCGCAGAGAGCAGCGATGTGCAAATGCAGCGAGGGATTCTGGGCCGGCGGTGCAGCCGCCTGACGGGGAGGGTAATGGGATTCGCTCGTACCTCACGCGAGCGTGCGGAGCTCCGCGGATGGGGGAGCGGGGATCTCATCGCCTCGTTGCCGAGGCACGAGAACAGAGCTTTCCACTTTGTTTCGCACGCAGACACGTAGGACTCTCTTGTTGCTTGTTACCCAGACAAGGAGGGAGATGAGAACAACATGGTGCTTGATGCCTGGTGACCCACTACTCAGTTTAGGTTTTCACAACCATTTCTCTTTTTATGATGCCATATTGACTAGAAATGCTAGCAAAACTGAATGTGAATTGTGATGATAGACGGTCTAACATGTCTGGCACATGCACACGTGCACACACACACATACACACACACATTTAGGACATACATACATACAAGTATATAATGGCACATTCTAGATTTTATGTGGTTATTGTTGAGGCTTCAGATTATATTTATAATACTCAACATATTGTCTTCTGAAATATACAGGTAAATGTGTTTGTATTCTTTTGAGCCTTCGTCTGGTGAGAGAACGCATAAGACATTTTGAAAAAAACGAAAAAAAAAAAAAAACTGGATTGAAATGTAAATCACTCCTGCATAAACACAACTTCAAATCCAGTCCAAATGCCTAGATTCTCAAAATGTGCCACATTTCAGTCAGCGAGACCTTATTCCAGAAAATCTATCTCAAATAGTACTTAAAATGAATGCCCTGTAACTGTCATATAAAATGGTCGACCCTTATATCCTCTCTATATCGTTGTTACCCTCCATTAAAGGAAGGATGGCAGTTAAAAAATGGAGGATATCTGATATCGAGGTATGTAAGAAGTGCATTATTTTTATTTTATTGGGATCAGTGCTATTAAAGCCAACCTGTGGTGACACCAGTCTTTAAGGCTTACACTCAAACATGAGATCATTAAAAGTTATTATTTTAATACATTTATGACAAAATGTTTCGGTAAATTGTTCAGTAAAGCCATTGTGTGTTTCATTCCATAGAATACATTTCTGAAAACAAGAACCGAGATTCAACTGACAAAAATCCCATAACAATCACTAGTGGGCAAACTGATTGCAAGAGTGTCGATTATGATCTTCAATCAACACTTCATTACAGAAGCGATGCACTTCTTTCAGGGGCCCGTTCTAATTTGGTCTAGTGCGAGATATACAGGACATTTAGGTTTTCAATTTCAGACTGATCACTCTTTCACTCAGTTCATAGGTACACACTGGATGATATTGCTCTGGAGACCAGTTTGTTTGTTGTATTTCAATAAAAAGAGACCAAATCCTATATATATATATATATATATATATATCTATATAATGAAGTATTAGCTTACCACAATTGCGTAAAATTATATTATCATTGCAATCTCCCAACCTACTTCTCTGCAAAAGAGATTTTCTTCTGTTTGTTTCAAAACAAAACTAAAGTTTATTTTTTTGCTTTGAAGTTAGAACATTTAATGCATCAAGGCACTTTTGGAGAGGGTTTCAAAATATTCTGATGAGATGAGCAAGATCAATGTTGCATCCAATGATGCTACTGGCATGTGTAGATAAATGCACTACCCGTGGGCTAGTAATGCACTGTAATAAATACCTTTTCACTTCTCCTAGTCTCTTCATATTGATCATCCCATTTAAATCGCTGTCCAGAATGCATGTGAAAACCTAGGGTAAATGCTGGCAGTGTCAATACCAGCAGCCTATTTTTAGAATAAGGTATAACTTACCTACATAAGTGAGAAACACCAATAAACACTGGGGCCTCTATCTTGGCGATCTTAGCGCTTTGTATAAGCGCATGGAATAAAGTGCATTTAGGGCGCGTCCAAGTCCATTTTTGCTAGTTTGACGGCGTGTTTTTTGGGCGCTAAGCACGGCACAACGTGCAAATGGGCTGAACCTAGTCTCTTCATTAATTGTAGGTGTGTCTTGGGCGTGAAATGCAATAAACCAATCAAAATGTCAGGTCCTATTCCCTTTAAAAGCCTGCTTTTCCACCTTGGCGGATTGCTTATATGATGGCGAAACAGACATTCTCGTGCGTGTTTAGTGCGATCAAGGAATAGGCTATATGGATCAATATTATTTGGACTAACCATTGTGAGTTTCTGGTAATTCCTGACAGTGCTGTTATTTTACAAAATATATGTGGTTAAATTTAGTTAAAAGCACCTGCAACAGCTGAGAATGTGCGACCAATCGCTTCCGTCTCACCTTAGAAAAATACAATAGAGCTGTCAGGTTGGCAACCCAGAGGTCCACACATATTTCCCCTTGTTTTATAATGTCCTGCTTATGGAAATGTGACCAACGCATTTTACTAGCAGCTTAATCACACATACCTTCACTATAATGTGAAACATCTGATTCAATTGAATGTCTTTATTTAACATGTTTGTTTGTGTTTGTGGGTCTGCCCCACTGTCTATGTCATTTTTACTCCTGAAAACTACAACTGAAGTTCCCTAACAGTAAAATAAGTTATTATATTCTATTATATTCTATTCTATTCTCTTATATGTTTTAAAAACAAATCCACTTCTCCGGGAACACAGTGGAAAGTGCAATTTAAAGCAGGTGAAACAGACAAACTCCCGCATTAAATATAGCGCACATGCTGAGAATGGCATTACAATTAATTGTGAATTAATTGTTCTCTTTAAAATCGTTTTGTTTAGTTATGGTATAACAGGTGAAATCCGTTGGGTTTTAATAAGCTGAGAGTATGGAAACCTGGTCACTAATTTAAAAAAAATAGCTATGAAGGACGAAGAATAAGGTTCGGTTAACATTGTGACATTTGTTTCTGTTTTTTAACCATAGGCTATCGAAAAAACCTTATGCACAGCGAATCCGCGGGAGCCAGTAGCCTAGGCTATTTGAAAAACAATAAATGCAATATTCACTTGACAAGGTTTTGAACTTTTTTCAGTCAAAACCATTCTATTTACTTACAGGCTATAGGCCTAGAGAGCTGTATTATAGCTAATGACTGCATCTGAAATGCATTTTCAGAACTCAAATATCTATTGCAGTGCGTGAGTTTTCCATTGAATGAAAATTCACGCATTAGGTGTAAATGACAATTTAGGTGTTATCAGCAAGGTTTTCAATAAATAGCCATTGTCCTGTTAAAGAAGATAGTCCCCCTGGAAGATTAGGCTACCGGAACTATTGGCAAATCCAGGGTAATTGCGAATAGTCTATACATGTACCCTTACACGTATACATCGCACATTGCCTGGATGTTGATGGAGTGAGCTGAAAGCAATTTAATAAGGCATTCCCCTTCGCTGAGGGACAGATATGTGGTTTTTGACCAATGGACCCTTTTATTATTATGCATTTTTTTATATAGCCTATACACAATAATACTATTTCACATTGTAATCGATATTTTTGTGCACACGCCTATGTAGACGGACTTATATGCGCCGTTAAAAAACATGTAAACAACTGCGACATGACTTTAGACCAGGTTTGTGGTGGTTTTTAGCTTTCTGCTGGCTCAAGATAGCAATACGTCAAAAATTGTCCTGGCCACTCCTCATCTTAAGACCAACGCGCCCAGTTCACTTGCAACGGGCGCAAGAATACATGGTATTTAGAAAACGTGAGTGCTAGGCGTTATAATGAACCCTGCGCTGGGTGTAAGATAGCAAAGCCACTTGCATTTGGGTTAGCGCCGCTTAGTGCCAGGTGTAATATAGGGCCCGGGGTCTCCAGCAAATATTTTATTTGTTTAACTTTTAACTGCATTTAATTGCACAGCCGCATTTAATTGCAAAAAAATAAATGCATTATTCATCCCTCCCCACCATCACTCCTGAAGAGCAAAACAATGTTCACGTTTCATGGGAAAATGTAACCCCAAAGATTTGTTTTTTTTAATCCAAATTCGGAATCCCCGATGCTAAGCCTGCCCTCTCAATGGAACTTAATTCAAGAGAGAGCAGCCAATCACGTGCTCTTTTATAAAGCTTGTGCTGCTATCCCACAGTCCACTAGCTCAGAGCTCAGCTGCATAGTCCTTCCCTAGAGCTGCCCGCTAAGCCTTGGTGTGGTCAGGATTCACGTCCAAACTGAGGCAAACATTGGCATTGGCACATCCACACATTAAAACTGAGTGTCTTAGTCGGATGATCCATCTGGCATCCCTACATTTTATGCAAACTAAGCAGACCGTGACCTGGCTTGACCAGATGCCAGATGTGTGGTGTATCCACCGAGATGACAACAAGCTTTCTTGCCTCTTGTTTACAGGCACTGATTTTTAGAACAACACAAAATGCACACCTTAATTAGATCATACATAATCAGAAATACTCAAGACAAATAACTCTCATTAGGAGTGTCTCTCTGCCGTGCCAGTGCAAACTGCCAGGTTTGTAAATTGAGTGAAAACATTTTCCAAGCTACAAACAGATGCATGTTTTCTTTTACACTATGCTTGTGTGTGTGAGTAGAGATGTAGTATTAGAACATAATATTTCTAACATTTTTTTTAATTCAGTTGTTGAAAAGAATATGGTAACTATGAACAGAAAAATTGTCATGTTATACACCTTTCACACACAAAACCCAGGGTTGACCCATGTTTGACCCACTCACAAAACGGAGCCGTGTAAAACCCAGGTCGTGACCAGGGTTGACCCATACACACCAATGGCAAACACAAGTTTTACCTGGGTCATTGATTTAGTGTGAAAGGGTCCATTTCAACAGCCAAGAAACTAATTTACTATTGAACAAAGGTATTAAATTATGACCATCAATGATACGGAGTGTTTATACACATGATTATGATGATGATGATGATGATGATGATGATGATGATGAGTGTGTTATGTTCTGAATGGTGAAAGAGGAACCATCAGCTGCTGTAATATCCAGAAGTGGTATACAAGCATGTGGACGTTTCAATGCAGCAGCAAGAGATGAATTGGAATGTATGAGCTTTGTTTGCTTTCTTAATGACTATGAATGAAAAAAGGTAATGCGACTTTTTTGGGAGATCCGGACTGAATTCAGATCCAATTTAACACATCCCCTTCCCTTGCTCTCTTCCTGCGAGCGAGCCATTTTGTGAGGAAATTTGTGAAGTGCTACAAGCGAACTTAAGGGGTGCTCTGCAAGGGAGTATATATGAGGAACAAACCAAAACATAACTGAATGGCCCTCGCAGCCTATATAGAAATTACTACCCCATAGCATCCTCTGCTCCGTGCACAAATTTGTTCCGTAGGACAACTTTGGAAGGTTCATGAGTAATACTGTATCTTGAATTATAAAAACACACCAGTCGGTCGGTCTCATAAAAACACGATTGTTGGTCTTTCTCAGCCTTTAATGAGGATTTCTTGTGAAGAAACCTCATTCAAAAACATAAACTAAAAATTGTAGGTTAAATTAAATTAAATTATCTAAAAAGTTCCTCCTATCCCTCAATAAGGTGTCATGAATTATTCATAAGCTTCCAAACTCCTCCTACAAACAAAGTTTTCTCCTCCATTTGACAGCTGTGCAGTGACTCATTCTCTCTTCTTTGCATGTGTAGCGTTGCATTGTGGGATTTCCTTCTAGCTGGAAGTTAGTATTTTGTACCCTCGGTGGGAGGGAGGATAGATGAGGGAGTGAGGGAATATAATTACTCCCTCCCCTTTCTTAAATTGGAACTGAATCCCACTTGGTGTGGCTGCCATATTTCATCCTGGCATTTTGGGGATTCCCCTTGAAGCAAGGGAAGGGAACAACGAGAATAAAGCTAAATGTTTGGATCCAGATGCAGCCCTAGTTTGGTTCTAATTTAATTTTAATCTAATTTACTAAAATAAACAAAAACAAAACAACTACAGCTCATTTATGACAGTTGTTCATACATTGTGGTCCTACAAATGTACATTGAACCAAAAATACATGTAAATAAAAAAAAAGTGTATATGTGTAAATACAGACTAAATCCTAGTTTCTGTTCTGACTAAACAGAACCTGAGATTTGCAGATGAAAAACGATAAAACCCAGCCTCCATGCAAAAGGCCAGGCATTAACTGATATATTACGCTCCTAATTTGTGAAATTTGAGAGAAACTGAGCAATGATGTCAAGAGCTACTGCAGGTGAAGGAGAAAACGATAAGAAATAAATTATTCTATTATGGCCACGCAGCCTGGAACACGAATATATTAGTCCAAGCTGATGATGAACCACAAGGTCAGTCCATTTAATTATCACCCCTGGTGTGAAGCTTGCATTTTGTTTCAAGTCCATTAAGCATTACATTAGAATTCTCTCACTGATTAATGTACAAAGTGGGCTGTCAGAGAATTTCCTCAGAAAATAAATAGTTATCTTTTCTTTGGCCGTTTATGGCAAAAGCTCATCCACAAGCTTAACGGAAATGTCAGCGCTGCTGATGGGATAAGCTGAGTAATGGTCTCCCCTGTTTCACAATGAAATTCTGGATTTCTTTGATAAATATTAATTAAAACATCCAAACAAGAGCTTCAATGTATTTGTCCCTTTGTGGCATGAGGGATTTCTCTGTGGAGTTAGGATTCTCAATAATACATTCAAAATGTAATTTATTTGGCCGCAGATAATAGACAATGATATTTCTACAACTCTCCAACTCACATAAAGCACCATGCAAACTAAGTACCTCGCTGCTCCCCGCTCTTTAGTAGATATATACTTATTTACAATTAAGCTATTTAGAGAATTGTCCTCCAGAATCAGATTTTCCCCCTTAGGGGAATCAGGAGGAGGGGATGGCATTTAACATTTCCACTACAAAGCGCCACTGCAATTCCTTGCTGAATTTAGAGTGCCGTAATAAACTAGCACAAACTATACCTATGCATAAAACTGCATCCGTAATGACGCCCTTGCTCCTGAAACAATGCTTTTTCAAAAGCATGTTCTCTGACTCTCGACTGGAAAAGAAAAGCACTTCAGCTTCTCATTTATGATACCTTGAGCACTGCTCTTACATTTAATTGGCCTATTTGTTCCCTTACCATTGCATACACCCAGCCACCCCACTCTGCTGCAGATGAAGTTTTATGCCACAAATCACCTTTATGCGTCTCGTCCTCCAGTTCCTTGTGAGAATTGATGGCGATAAACCTAAAGTGAGAAAGGCATTGTGGCGTTATCAGTCCTCTGTTTCATAATTTGGATATATTGATCCCGTGGCATTTTGCCAGAAAGGTTTCCAGCCATTCTCATTGCCCTCCTTTGGTGCACAGATCTCCTTTATGCAACCTCCCTGATTGATTTCCCAAACCCCATGGCTTACTAAATATGCCCCCTCATTCCTCTTCCCTATGACTGCCTGTTATAAATCTTGAGCCCAGAACTGCATGCAATAAATTTTGATGTAATATATAACCTTCAAAGATTTCCCTGGAAGTTTGATAAGGCTTCATAAATCAGGCCTTTTCTACACTTGAAGAAATGCGGCACCATTACGAGTCCGCATAATTTGTTTTATCGTATGTGCTCTGGGAAGAGGGCTTTGCATGTCACTTTGTGCACTATTTGGCAAGTGTGAAATCACTTTGTGATAAGCATAACACTCCACGTGTAGTTTGATTTATATGAGTATTTAGTTTCATTAAGTTTACTATCTGTCATTTCCAACCACTGCATTTGAAAAAGGTGAAGAGACTCATGAGCTAAACGTCTTCTTCTTTCTGTACCATTTACAAGAATGTCTTCTTTCTGTACCATTTACAAGAATGTCTTCTTTCTGTACCATTTAGAAGAATGAAAGGACATTTCTATTCATTCCTGAGGATATAAATGTCACCGCGATAATGCAATTCATATATTTTGGTGTGTGGAATGTTTTCGATTTAACACTTACGTTTTATCAATGTTAATAGAATGTTATATATCTGTTTCTGCATCTCCATTGTGCGATGCCTATTTCACCTCCAGCACAGTCATCTTTTTACAGCTCCCGTTGGAATCCAGCATTCACATTTTTCTGGGTTTAATTGGTTTATTTGTAAGAATATCACAGGTATTTCTACTGCATACTAGATTAGAATTGCAGTTTCAGACAAAAATTATGAATTAATTAAATCAAATGTGTTTTTCTGTATACAAGTGATTAGAGCTTGAAGGTTGAAATCTATTTGAAGGATAAATACGTGCCAAGTGAATTATAATGCAATTATGAGTTTGGAATGAAATACCCCTTCCCACATCAAGACTGGCAAGGTCTCAGGTAAATGTAAGAATGCTCTACACATACATGTTAACAGGGCAATTCTTAGCAACATCTTGCATGCTATTATCCTACAGAGAATTTGTATAAAAAGGTACAGATGAAAAGCACTCTGTAATGTTTACTTTCACTTTCAATAAATGCAGTAGGTAACTTACATTAGGGATACTATCACTCCCAAAGGACGCCTTGGCCTGTTGGGGAATTTTATAATGGATATTGTTTTTAACAATTACTGCATGTCAAATAGAGACATTTAGTAATGTTAGTAATAATGGCATTCCCAAGAACCCCTCTCGGAAATGCAAACACTGCCGACTCGCATTAAGCCGTAATAGCCAGTGCTAAACATAACATCTACAGCTGCACTGGAGTGGTTCCAGGCCCCAGTCAGCAGAAGGTCATTCGTCTCAGATGCACTTTCTTTTGCTCCATGTCCAGCATGCAATTAAAGGTATAGCTGTTTGTTAATTTATTTTCACCCAGCTTGCTATTGGTGCATGGAACTACTACTGTAAGTGCTTTCTCTTATATAAAATCACCATGTACACGCAAACGCATGTAGTCTCTCCTTTGGGCAGCGCCTGTAGTAGGATTTTCCCTTCTCACCAAACACGTCACGTACGCTGCTCGACGACACTGCTCCAGGGAGCTGCTGAACAAGCTAAAAACTGGCATCTGGGGATACGTCCGGAAAAGCCCCTGTCTTTCAAAAACATTTAAAATTTGTGTCTGACACAAATTATGTGGCATGCTACGTTTCCCCTTATTGTTATTAATATTATTAAATACAAATACACATAAATAAATCAGTTTTAAAGATCCATGAGCCATGATGTAGGTGCATAATTAACCTCTGTCAATAGTCAGGCAGTCGACAGTGCAAGGCTTAACTTCAAAATCCTGTGTGAAGAAAAATGTGATGGCAACATTTAAGAAATGACAGTTAAACCACTTGCCCGTACACCTGCTGACTCTGAATGTGCTGAGGGTGATGGAGCATTGTCAGTCATCTTGAAATATCGCCGTCAGCAGTTCTACTTTGACTCAACTTTGTTCTAAACTTTGAGGAATTCAATCACATTTTAGTCATTGTTGTGGCTCTCCATTTTTCTCATATTGTGCTACTTGTAGGAGCCAAAGTACCCTAGATGTAATTTTGATTTAGGATTAGGATTATACCTTATTTGTTTATATAGGCTAGTTTACCTGTATAATAGAGTATTTTCTTATTTACACTAAATATGTTTATATTGATGGCTTTTGATATTATTATCTGCATTAGGAATGCTGTTTTGATATAGATAAGCATAGGAAACAGTTTTATCTAGCTCAGTTCTCATGTTAGATATTAGGTCTACTGTCCCTTTAAGAAGATCGCACTTCTCTGTCACATGAAGAGCGCCTAGGTGGGTCAGTGTTGTTGTGTCGGCGGTGAGACTGAAGCTATACAGTTTTTGTACCGTAGCGTTTGTTTTGTGGCAATTACAGCCAGCCCTTGTAGTTAGGAAGAATATTATTTTGGATCACTCCTGTACAAAGATTTCACTTCAATAAAGCGTTGTTATCTTTTTACACCCGGAGTACAGTGGAGGTTTTTCCTTGCTAGCCAAGAGTTTAACGCACGAGTAGCTAACTTTCAGTGGAACAGACCGTCGGCCCTCACATTAGTACAAAAACTTTGCTCCCGGTGGAAAAGGATTTTCAATCACAAACTACTGGAGCCCTGGAAGGAAGGAAAACAACTAAAGATTGTGCCGTGAGTAATGAAGAGAATGAAGGTAGGCGCCATCTAGGCCACTTCTATCTACTGGAAAGATTGATCGTCACCATGCTAAAGAAAGCCAATGCTAGCTAGCTGAAACCTGACGTTACCCAGCACTTAAACCTCGTGTTTGACTTTGCCTTCGTGCGATCATAGCCCTGCGTGGTCAATATTGTGGAGGCTATCACTAGGCCTACAGTGAATGTTTTGACTACGTAAGTCACTATGAGCCAAACAGATATTACCCCGCTGACTGAGCCTAGACAGGTTAAAGTCACAGAAAAGGCCTTTGATGAAAAAGTACGTCATGCCATAAACAAAAGGAGAGCTAAGCTAGGTCAGCTAACAGGAAAAATGAATCAGATTAATCAGTTAATGGATGACGGTGATGACAGTAACCTGACAGTTGTACAGACAACATTGATAGTTGAATTCAACAAGCTGTTTGGAGAGTTTTGTGAGCTTAATACCTCAGTTAAAGTGTTACTGAATGAGAAATCAGAAGATGAGATGAATAAAGATCAGGATGAATGGTTTACACCTAAGGCAGATATGTTTTATAACTTCACTCAAACGGCTGAGACATGGATGAAGGAGGTTCATCTGCGTATAGCTGAGGCTAAGAAACACAATGACGAGGTCTCGCCTGAAGATAGTGCTTCTGTGACTGTCGAAACTGTCTTAAGAAAGGAAAAGAAAGGGTCTAAAGCACCATCCTCAACACATACCAGAGCATCGACATCTGCATCAGCAGCACGTCTGAAAGCTGAATTAGAGAGAGCTGAGTTGCAAGCCCAAGCTTCCGCTCTAAAACAAAAACGACTACTGGACGAACAGGAGGCCAAGCTAAAGGCAGAGAAAGAAGAGCTACAGATACAGACCGCTTTAGCCGCCTCAGATGCTAAGTTCAAAGTACTAGAAGAGTTTGAGTGTCAGCGAGCCTCATCTAGAGTGTCCAATTGGGATGGAATGAACTCTTACTTAGAGAAAGCGGAACCTTATGGAGCACAGGCTCACAAACAGGCTATGCCTACTCCCCATGCTGCAGCAGCATTGATAAAAATGGAACCTACTAGCAGTAACAACCACAGCGCACCTGCTAGTGTCATACAGACCGAACAAGAGACTCCGCAACCAGAATCCACACGAGCCATCATGGAGTTCCTCGTGAGACAACAAAACCTCACTACTCTGCCTCCTCAAAAGATTCCAGTATTCAAGGGAGACCCTATGGAGTACAGGCTATTCATCAGGGCCTTCGAACATGGAGTGGAGGACAAGACAGAAAGTAACAAAGACCGGCTGTACTTCATGGAGCAGTACACGGATGGACAGCCTAGAGAGCTGATAAGAAGTTGTCTTCACATGGAACCAGAGCGTGGCTATCGCGAGGCAAAGAAACTCCTGAAAGAACATTTCGGAAATGGTTACAAGATATCAATGGCGTACATCGACAAAGCACTGAACTGGCCGACTATCAAGTCAGATGATGGAGAGGCGCTTCACTCCTTTGGCCTCTATCTCACTGGATGCCTCAACGCGATGGCAGACGTGAAGTACATGGAGGAGCTTGACAGCATATCCAATATGCGTGCTATCATTGCCAAGCTTCCGTACAAGCAGAGGGAACGGTGGAGAAGCAAAGCCTATGGTCTCCTGGACAAAGAGCATCGCAGCGCCAAGTTCAGCGACCTTGCCGACTTCGTGAACCTACAAGCCAAAGAAGCCCTGCACCCTCTCTTCGGCAACATCACGGATGGAAACAGGAGCCAAGCTAAGGCTCACAGGGACGAGAAGTCACCCAGGAAGAGTGGCGCTCGGAGAAAAATCACCACTGCTGCTACAGTAGTCAAGAACCCGGCAGAGGCGAAAGTAAAGGCCAAGGGGGATACACTCTGTGCTTTCTCGAACCCTTGTCTCTTCTGCCAAGGAGAACAGCACGCCATGGAGCAGTGCAAAAGGATGAAGAAGTCTCTTCACAAGGAGAAGATAGACTTTCTCAAGAGCAAGGGTCTGTGCTTCAGCTGTCTGAAACAGGGACACATGAGCAAGGCCTGCAACGAAAAATTGAGCTGCGAAGTCTGCAAGCTTACACACCCGACAGTTCTGCACATGAAGAACAAAGATGCATCTAAAGAAGCAAAGCCCAAGGGCGAGCCTACAGAAGACGGCAAAGCCAGTTCAGTGGTCAGTGGATGCATCAATGCAGAGACGAAGACCTGCAGAGCTACTGGGGCCGGCAACATTGACAGCATCTTGCCGATCGTTCCGGTCCACGTCAAAGCCAAGAAAGGCAACAAGGTGGTGGCTACCTACGCGTTCCTCGATCCAGGCAGCAACGCCACTTTCTGCACTGAGAAGTTAATGGCGGCACTTAACGTCACCGGCAGGAAAACAAGCCTCCTGCTGAAGACCATGGGAGGCGAACGGGTCATGAGCAGCCAGGTGGTGTCTGGCTTAGAAGTCTGTAGCTTGGATAGTAACAACTTCCTGGAGCTACCCAACATCTTCTCTCAGAAAGCAATACCCGCTCGTAAGAAGAACATCCCGCTACAAGAGGAAGTGGATAAGTGGCCCCATCTCAGTCAAGTGCAGATCCCGGAGATTCAGGCGGAGATCGGCCTCCTCATCGGGACTGATGTACCCAAGGCTATGGAACCATGGCAGGTTATACCCAGCGTGAGAGACGGGCCATACGCGGTGAAAACACGACTGGGCTGGATCATGAATGGCCCCCTCCGAGGAGAAAATGGCCATGAAACTACCAGTGGACTCATACAGGTCACATCCAACCGCACATCAGTGGCCACGCTAGATGAACTTTGGAGTCAACAGTTCAAGAGTGACTTCCCAGAGTGTCAAGACGACCGACTGGAGATGTCGAGGGACGACATCCAGTTTCTGGAGATGGTCTCGCAGTCTGTGAAACTTACAGAGGGACACTACAGCATCGGCCTACCACTGAGGAGCACAGTCTTCAAGATGCCGAACAACAGAAGAGTAGCTGAACAGCGAGCTATCAACTTAAGAAAGAAGTTCAGGAAGAATCCTCAGTTCCAGGCTGATTATTCTGTGTTCGTGGATGACTGGATCGCAAAGGGCTACGCAGTGAAGGTTCCCAGTGAGGAGCTCAGCCGCAGCGATGGAAAGGTTTGGTGCTTGCCACACCATGGCGTGTACCACGCCAAGAAGATGAAGATCCGAGTGGTGTTTGATTGTGGAGCGTCGTTCCAAGGCACCAAACTGAACAACCAGCTGCTACAGGGGCCGGATCTAACCAGTACTCTGCTCGGTGTCATCACGAGGTTCAGGCAAGAGGAGGTGGCTGTCATGGCAGATGTGGAAGCCATGTTCCACCAGGTCCGGGTGCCGGTTGAGGATGCTGACCTTCTCCGGTTTCTCTGGTGGCCTTCAGGTGACATCAGCCGAGACTTGGTAGAGTACAGGATGACAGTGCACATATTCGGTGCCACCTCATCTCCAAGTTGTGCCAGCTTCACACTTCAGAAGTGTGCACAAGACAACAGAGAACAGTACAGCGCCGCAGGAGTCTACACAGTGCTGCACAACGTCTACGTCGATGACTGCCTCAAGTCCGTTAGCTCAGAAGAGGAGGCTGTGTCCTTGTGCAATGACTTGAGAGCTATCCTCGATTCAGGAGGATTCCGGCTCACTAATTGGGTGAACAACAGCCGAGCCGTGCGGTCTGTGATCCCTGCAGAGGTAAGGGCCGAGGAACTTAGGGACCTGGATCTGGACCTGGACATGCTCCCTGTCGAGCGAGCTTTGGGAGTCCGGTGGTGTACTGAGAGTGACAACTTTAAGTTTAAGATCGTCATACAAGAAAGACCACCGACAAGTAGAGGCATCCTCTCTGTAGTTGGCTCAATCTATGATCCGCTGGGTATCCTAGCGCCGGTGGTCTTGACAGCAAAGAGGATCCTCCAAGAGCTCTGCAGACTCAAACTAGGATGGGATGATGTAATTCCCGAGCAGCTCGCTCAACAATGGTCCAGCTGGATGGAGGACCTCCGGCTGTTGGAGGATTTCGGAGTGTCTCGGTGTTTCAAGCCCAAGGGCTTCGGCGAGGCAACATTCAACCAGCTGCATCACTTCGCAGATGCTAGCCAAGAAGGCTATGGAACGTGACTATACCTACACAGAAGAGCGGACGACAACAAGATTCATGTTGCTTTCGTCATGGGCAAAGGCCAGAGGTGGCTCGCTCAAGCCCCCCACCATCCCGCACACATGGCTAGCAGCGGCCACCATGTGCAGTGCGCATGACAAAGACTTGAGATCAGAGATGGGAGCTCCGAATAAAAGAATCTGTGTTCTGTCTGGTCAGACAGCACTGTCTGTACAAAACAAAACGAAAACAGAGTAGGTTTCGTTTTTCGTCGCAAATCGCAAATCGAGTAGAGCCCAGCTGTCGAAGTAAGAGTAAGTGGGTATGTGGCGGTAATCAACTGACTACGCATCCAGAGGACTCACCGGCGAGGAGAGGATTCACCGTGGACTCATTCCTGCGGGATGACAGGGGCCAGGCTTCCCTTCCGACCGGCCCACAGGAATGAGAGGAGAACCCAGACCCCCCCCACCACCTGGGAGGACCTACCCACGAGACTGGAGGTAGCTGGGTCAGCTGCTGGTCAGCTAGTTGCAGCAGTTGAGAGCAGTTGGACACAGTTTCAACATCTTGAACACTTCTTTTCTTTTTGGAAGCCTAAAGGCTGCGCTGGCAGCTGCTGCTGACTCTGTGTGAATGCTGATCTGAAGTGTGAATGCTTCTCTCACACTCTCACTTCTCTCTCACATCAGACACAGATGAGAGGAAGAGAGATGCAAAGACCAGCCTCACTGTGGAGAACACAAAGGAAGCAGAGCTTGAGATCATTCGTTTCAGTCAGCGGCGGAAGTACTCCGAAGAGATCTCCGCGCTTCATAAAGGTGATGATGTCAAGATGAGCAGTCATATCTACAAGCTCAAACCCGTACTACAGGATGGAATCCTCAGAGTAGGAGGAAGACTCAGCAGATCGGCGATGCCTGAAGAGGTTAAGCACCCTGCCATCCTACCTAAGGATCTCCATGTGACAGAGCTTATTCTCCGAGATATCCACCGAAATGTGGGTCACAGCGGTCGTAACCATGTGCTGTCCAAGCTGCGACTCAAGTATTGGATCCCTGGTGCTCACGCAGCAATAAGAAGAGTCCTCTCCAAGTGTGTAACATGTCGACGCTCACACGGTGCTGCTGGACAACAACAGATGGCGGACTTACCCCAGGACCGAGTCCTTCCAGATGATCCCCCTTTCACCAACACTGGGGTAGACTACTTCGGTCCGTTCGAAGTCAGATGCGGCAGACGCGTCGTGAAGAGGTGGGGTGTCATCTTCACCTGTCTGGCTATCCGTGCTGTCCATATTGAGGTGGCGTCGTCGTTGGACACGGACTCATTCATTGACGCTCTTCGTCGCTTCCTAGCAAGGAGAGGCCAGGTGAAAATCCTCCGTTCAGACAACGGGACCAACTTCGTTGGAGCGGAGCGCGAGCTAGGGAGAGCTCTGGAACAATGGAATAGCTCCAAGATCGAGAACACTCTGCGTCAGAGGGGAATCCAGTGGATTTTCAATCCCCCTACCGGTTCTCACCATGGCGGAGTCTGGGAGCGGATGATCAGGTCGGTCAGGAAGATCCTCAGCACCACTTTAAAGCTCCAGACTCTGGATGAAGAAGGCCTACACACTGTCTTGTGTGAGGCAGAAGCCATCATCAACAGTCGACCGATAACTAAGGCTTCCAGTGACCCTACCGACCTGGAAGCGCTTACCCCCAACCATCTCTTGCTCCTTCAGTCAAAGTCATCCCTGCCACCAGGCCTCTTTGTGAAGGAAGATCTTTACGCCCGCAGGAGATGGAAACAAGTCCAGTATATGGCAGACATATTCTGGAAACGATGGACAAGAGAATATCTACCTCAGCTACAAGAGCGGCAGAAGTGGACTCGGGTGTCACGCAACTTCGCTGAGGGAGACGTCGTCCTGATCGTCGATGACTCTGCGCCCCGCAACTCCTGGGTCCTGGGCAAGGTCATCGAGGCGGTTCCTGACATGCACGGGCTCGTGCGCCGGGGACAACCACGTTAGATAGACCCATCGCCAAGGTCTGTCTCCACCAAGAGGCTGCATGAGGCGGTGGTAAAGATCGTCCTCCTACGATGTGCCATGTACTAGAACCTCTGGCACTTGGTTTTCCAGCAGCAGAGACACTTTTCAGTTAGTGATTAGTTGTTGGCTCCTTGTTTTTTAGTTTAGTAATTGTCTCCAGATTAGAAGTACAATTAGGGGCCGGTATGTAGGAGCCAAAGTACCCTAGATGTAATTTTGATTTAGGATTAGGATTATACCTTATTTGTTTATATAGGCTAGTTTACCTGTATAATAGAGTATTTTCTTATTTACACTAAATATGTTTATATTGATGGTTTTTGATATTATTATCTGCATTAGGAATGCTGTTTTGATATAGATAAGCATAGGAAACAGTTTTATCTAGCTCAGTTCTCATGTTAGATATTAGGTCTACTGTCCCTTTAAGAAGATCGCACTTCTCTGTCACATGAAGAGCGCCTAGGTGGGTCAGTGTTGTGTCGGCGGTGAGACTGAAGCTATACAGTTTTTGTACCGTAGCGTTTGTTTTGTGGCAATTACAGCCAGCCCTTGTAGTTAGGAAGAATATTATTTTGGATCACTCCTGTACAAAGATTTCACTTCAATAAAGCGTTGTTATCTTTTTACACCCGGAGTACAGTGGAGGTTTTTCCTTGCTAGCCAAGAGTTTAACGCACGAGTAGCTAACTTTCAGTGGAACAGACCGTCGGCCCTCACACTACTTTAAGCCAAAATCAAATCCTCAATGGAGGGCTGCCCACTAAACATGTACCCATGTGCCTAAAGCCAAACTTTAAATACAGAATAAGAACATTGAACAATTATGAATACATTATGGACCTAATTATTGACCTCATTGTACACCTGGGTTGTGTCCGAATGAGCACACTTCCATACTATTGAGTATGCGTGTTGAGTAGACAGGATGAACAAATAGTTAAGTATGCAAAATTTTCTGTAAATGTAGTATACTAAAATACTAAAACCTCGGATAATATACATACAGTACTTCTGGGGTATATTTGGGAGCATACTTTTTCAAGAAGTATGCAAACATTTTGGGCACATAAATATGACTCATTCATTTTAAAAATGAGGCGCAGCTTCGCTGATGGCTGCGCAAGGGATGGGACGTCTTGCGACACTTCCACAATATGGTTGGAAAATAGTATGGAGGATATTTCTGCATGTCATCTGCCAGTACACTGTACACAGGAGACGGGACACAGTAGATATGGTTCTGATTCAAACACAGCCCCAGTTTTGTGTCACACTAGTTTCTGTCGGTTTGTCTTACTTCCCTTTTCTTCCTATCAACAAAGGTTCCTTTGTATTTACTGAACTTACACCAAATTAGGACTGGTATGAACAGTTACAATTGGATTACTGCATAGAAGAAACTCAGCAACTTAATACTCCAAAAAGGTTTTAGAAACACTA
This sequence comes from Ilyophis sp. 1 JC-2022, assembly GCA_022702515.1. Classification (NCBI taxonomy): domain Eukaryota; kingdom Metazoa; phylum Chordata; class Actinopteri; order Anguilliformes; family Synaphobranchidae; genus Ilyophis; species Ilyophis sp. 1 JC-2022. The sequence continues at coordinate 98,918,618 of CM040397.1, read as the reverse complement.
TTTAAATGGTCCCAAATATTTTTGTAAAAAAATAATTCCTTTCAGTAGCCATTTTAAAATAAGCCATACATTTTATAAAGCTGAATTTCAGTGCCTTCCTTATTGAGATATCATTGTAAAGTTACAGTGATTCATAAAATAACACAGACCCTTTCAAAAGGAGACAGTAAATAAGTCCTCATTATGCAGCAGTAGTTGGAAAGAGGAAGAAGACTAGCTATAAAGTTAAATCACCCTGCCCTAAGTATTCGGGTGATCATACGAATGCTTCACTGAGGGGCGGCATCACATCAGCGCTGTTTACTTCTGTGTGACAGCGAGTGATTTATTATACTGCTGGAAACTTCATTTCTAACCTGGATTTCTGGGTGGAAGGAGACAACCAAGCAAGAAGGCAAGTCACTAATGTGCCTTTGGCTCAAAACAAAATGCTTTAGTAAAAACAAACCCAAAAAAAGTAAAGAAAACTAAAAGCAGACAAACACTGCAACTTTAACACTCATTATCAATACAATTGAAATTCATGAAGAACCATAAAAGTCCACTTAATATTATGCAGGTAGATGGAAAATACTATAATCTGCAAAGCATTAAAAACACCATGGCCAGAAATATTCTTCTTTGAACTTTTTGTTCAGGAAGAAAGATTTTATGTAAAATATGTCAACTGCAATAAACTTTTCTCATAGCTTTTTTCCTGTAACAATAAATACCTTGAAAGCAGGAGAATATTTCTACAAAGAAAACCTTTTTATTTTTGAAAGGCCAGTTTTCATAGACTCTTATGGTAAGTTACACTTTCCTGACCAGAAGATGGAACATTACATTTCCACGGCCTTTTCTAAAAGGCCACAGGGTTCGTTTGGTTCCCTGAAAAGGCATTATGTTCAGCACTGCTGGGGTGCTGGTGTAATGAGATCAATTACTTCTAGATCGGCTGAGACTGGGTTCAATTAAACCTTGGTCAGTTCTTCTGTGTACTCTTTGTCTAAATCTACTTATCCTATCGTAGTTCTTGGCCTGTAGGTTTTTATTCCATTTTAATTTTGTATTTTTTTGTTTTGTTCTTGTTGGTGTCCAATCAGGGAAATAGGCTTCGTTTCCAGTCTAATTATGTAGAAATATCCACTGGTAATCACTGTGAGGTAGCTTTGTCATGATTTTTCCTAGCATCCAAATTTGAAACCTCCAAGGATTGCTCAAGGCCCACAAACACAGAGCCAAGTATTTCATGATCTAAATGAAGGTAAACACGTTATAAAGTGCCAAAATATTGGCCTTTAATTGACTGCGTGCCAACTCAGATTCCTCCAGGTGGTTGCATATAATAAGTTGTTTGACAGCCAAGGGTATCTACCACCAGTTGTGACTTCGGATGCCTCGGCTCTTAATTGTCACACAGCTGTCATTTTCCAGCCTGTTTCTGGCCGTCCAGGAGTCTGGGAAAAGGAAAACGACCCGAATTTGAGTTATTGCTGTGCAAATGCCTCTGGGGCTCTGCATCTTGAATTGAACACGTGTGAACCATTAGACAAACAGAAAATACACACACATAATAATATCAACAGCACTATCTGTAGCTGTAGATCAATTGATAGTTCAAAATATATATATATATATATATTGAATATTATATGTTGATATTGAAATGGTTAATCCGAGGCCAACACAAAGTTAGGCTGGTTAAATTAGCCACTGGTTTATTGACCTCTGTAGGACATAAGCCTACTGTTTTACTGTTAATACCATACTGTCGTCCTGCTAATGACATCAGAGCAACATTTTTTTGACATGCCCCCAGGAAGCTTGGTGTCAGCTGTCATTTCGCAACTTCAGAACTAGGTTTTTCGGATTTTTTGTGGAGACAATTATTATTTCTCACCCAAAAAATGAACTTCAGTTGCCCTGGGAACCTCAGAGCCAAATGAAGCGCTGAAGAAGACGGTGTTGGCATTTTGATTGCCACACTGATTCAAAGATGTCTCTGGATCAGAGCTGATGGCTATGGGGGAAAATACATAGGATCTGAGCCACAGTGGATTCCATCTCTGAAATATTGGGCTGCTGATATAATTCCTGTGTCAGCCATATGCTGTTTTAAGTCAGAGATGACTCAAGGTAAGGTCCCCCATGTGAAACCTGTCATTGGCTCAAAGACGCCCACACAGAGAAGCGGAACGGCAGCACGAGAAAATAATTTTAATAAAAATGAACCCACGGTCTTGTTTGTACAGTCAAAATAGAAGCCTTCTTTCTGGACTGAAGTCTCTTGTCTCTCCTACTCTGGCACTCAAGACAGGTTGACTGCAAAGGGAGAGGCTCTCGGCGATGCATCCCACAGCGCTCTGCAAGCAACTCTCAAAGCTCAGCACAGCGTGAGCGCGCTCATTAAAGCTGCCAGCCGGTCAGCCGTAGGGGCGTCGCTGTTGTTTGAGAGGCGCCCGGCGAAAGACAGTGACCTCGGTGAGTGACCCATCTATGATGGGGCCTCGGACATGGTGTTCACAGTATGGTAAGGGTTAAATTGTGGCTATACTACCATGGCGATGCGGTGATTGGCATTCGGGAAGAGAAGAGCACATTTTTTGTAATGTCTTTATTCATGTAATAAATATTTATTTATGAACTTCAGTGATCAGGCCAAACCAAATTATTTTACCTTGCATTCAATAATTCTTTAGCAGAGCGCTAGCATGTGTATGACCCAGCTAGTTTGCACACCACACCCACACAAGGACATTTATCCAGGTTCGAGGGAAAGAGAATAATTTACTCAATTTCAAAATGGCCACATAGTGTTGTGCATTAAAAAAGCGAGAAGGTAGGAGAAAGTAATAAATAAAGTAATAAATCTGTTGAATTCTTATGGGAAAGACGATATCAAGCACAGATTATTCCCCATGATTAAAAAAAATGTTTCTGCAAAGTAAAGTTGTCAATGAATTCCTGCAGCAAATCATGAAATACTGGGCTCAGTTCAACAGCAATGTGCTTTGCCGTTTGGCATTTAATGAAAATAAAACAGCCCTTTAAATTTTGAAAGTCACGATGTTGTGCAAGTAACAACATAAAAATAACACGTCATTAATTTCCCTGTTCAAAGCTGGGACAAAGTGCACAGCGGACTGACTGAGTCGGGCCCACGGAGACATCTAGGGTCTTAAAGGTTAAATAGTAATACAGGTTAGCCACTTTCAGACATGCCTATTTTGTGATTATATTTTCTGCGCAAGGAAGGCTGCACATATTGATTTGCCATTTCTAGCTCCTGGTCACTCTACTGTTTTTTATTCACCTGCCAATCACATGCCAATCCTGAGGGACAAAAGAGACCTACTTGGGTAGAACAGGCTGCTTTTATTATGTAGAATGAGGAGAAAAAACTATTCTCTGCGATTAAAGGGTATCTGGAGTCTCGGCAGTGCATGCCCTTTCCACAGGCATAATGGATGTTGTAGAACCTTGATGAATTGAAGTGCTAATAAGAGAACAAGCAGTCTCAAAAGAGAGCCCTGTACAGCAAATGAGACAGGAGTCGGTGGCCACTAACTGTGGCACACCCCCTGGGGGACTAATAACACACTGAACAAGCGCTAAAAGGTCCCTCCGTCTGATGCACACTTTCAGAAGGCCGCTCTTGAGACGCCGCTATCTGTGACTGACAACGTGCGGAGCTAACGGGGGCCCCCGATCGAGAAGTACGCGTGTTCACATCTGCTGACGGCTTCCCGCGCTCGGTGTGAAATTCAGAGCTCTACACGTGCAGTGGGGTGGGCAGGAGAAGGCAGACCAGTGTGAGGTGGCACAGCGTCTCGCACGGGCGGTGGTGGGGAGGGGGGGGGGGGTGCACATTTCTATGTGCAATGCCGCTGTGTTGCACGCGATGCTTTTGACAAGCAATTATCTAAAATGTGTTTTCTTTTTAACATAATGCATCTTGCTTTTTTTTTGTAATACAAACACAACCCACTATATCGGTTGGCCCTTGGGGTATTGGAAGCATTTCATGTAGAGTGCGACCGAGTCACACAGGCCAATGTTGAGTGCAATGTGCAAGGGCTTTTTTTTTCTCCCCCTTTTAAAGTTGAGCAGCAATTCTACCAACTTATTACGTTCATTAATCATGTTAATCGGTTTGTGTAAATGCGAAAAATGGAAATCGTAACATTTGTTTTTTTTATTTCAAGAATCATTTTGTTTATTTCAATGCCATGTTTATATGATTGTAGGCTTTATCTTGACTGAATAATATTGCGTATAAGCAATCGTTGAAAATTAAAACCATCTTGTATCTGTGTTACAGCAAAGAGGGGACTGACTTTTTTTCCCCAACTTATATTTTTATGTTCTTCAAGACTGGCTCCAGAAAAAGTTCACTTCCAGTGAGTGATGGGCGGGGTTCTGTGCAGGGTGTGCAGGGGTTGTTTCTGTTACATTGACGGTTTCTCAAATGTCAACAGAAAGGTGCTTCATTATCAGTCTGAACTAATTCCAAACGTGGAGGTCTGTGTAACCTTGTGTGTCTACGCTGTGACTTTATATACCCTTGAATAGTTATAACGGCGAGCAATCTAAGAGGAATTTGCATTAATATGCAGCCCTCTATCATATCTCTTGGATTGTGAAAGTAGGATTTCTGGGATACATCTTCCGAGGGGAGCAGAGACAACCTCCAGGGATAGAACCAGCCCCGTTGGGGGAGAGAGAGGTGCTGCTATGGCTGGAAGTATCATGTGCAGTTGATTAAAGCCTTATATAAGCCAATCAAACTTTGCATTCCACAGCAAAAAAAAATCTATGATATTTGGAAACCAGTGGGCCATGAAGATCAAATGATAGCTCCACCCGTTTTTTCCCATCATCATATCTCGGTAACAGCTGTCACCATGGGTGGAATGGCTGGTGCAGGAAATCTGCCACCGCACGCTTCAAAGGTTTTACCGGCAAGGAATTGTCGAGACAGCCAGTATTTTTACCGAACATGGAAAGGCCCGAGGTATGAGGTTTTCACTCTCACTCCTGTCAAAGCTTTAGTTTTAGTACTTATTTAAAGCAGGGCTCCAAAGTGCATTCACAGTGCTGCATAGCCTTTCAATTTTTGATTTCTCTCTTCCATTTTAAGGATGCCATTGGACTATTAGCGCTTCAGAATTCTTTCAGAAGTTGACGTTTCGCTGAGAGAAAAGCACAACATGTCAGAAGAATACATTCACCTAGCTCCCGCACCTAGAGTTGGCTGAGAAGTCTTGGCCAAAATTAATCATCAATAGCAATCATGAAAGCATCTCCATCCATTGCTAACCTGATTATGCCTGAATAATGTTAATCCAATTTGAAGTTCAATCTAACAAGCTCTATGCAGCCCCTGCTGATTATTTTAAGTTAAAATGTAAGGAAGTTCCATATCCTCTCTGCATTGCCAATTTTTATGAAGGGTGAAATTTTCATTTTTCACTCTGTCCCTTGCCATCTCCTGTATATCTTATTTTCCTCGTCTCTGTCCCCCAGTCTTGGCGAGTGTAATGTATTATCTTAAACTGAACGTCACTTGACATCACCGTATATTACTGTCCTTGGATATCTTTATAGCGTAACGGCATGGACATTATTTCCAAAAGAATTGTCAAAGGTCAGCTCCGAGTGATATGGCCGGCTTGCTTTTCTACTGTCCAATGCAGTCCAGCCGCTGTGTGCTATTCCTGCCACGCATCCACACCCACGAACGGCAAATGCGTTAGTTGCAAGGCGTCGTCTGAGATCGATCTCTTTTGCTTGCAATGTAAGAAAAAGTACTCTGTATAAAGCATATTGCATCTTTATTGTCTGACTTTTTGCCCACTGTGCGGCTCCCAGTGCCTAGTAGTGTTTTAGCAAGCAACACACCTGTGTGGTCAAGACTGCCACATAGTCACTGCACTCAGTGTGTCCTTGCCGGTTTGGGAAATACTCGACTGTGAAATATTCTAATCCTCTTCAGTAAAGGCAAATCTAGAAATATGGGCCTGCTACCCTTGGCAGACACCCAGCCTACTCCGGCACGTTTTTCAGCTGTGATTTGTCTGCTGCTTTTTTGCCAATTTTCCTAATGAAATGTGTTTAGTACACTGCATTCATGAGGAAGCGGGTCTGCTTCTGTTTCCGTCGTCTGCAGGCTGAGCAAGGAAGTCCAGGAGATCTGCTTTCCTTTTCTTGGCACTGTTGCCATGGGATTCAGGCACACATGGGATAGTTGTTGGAGTCATGGAGAGATCTCGGTTCGCACGTCGCATCCCGCTAAAACATTAATGGATGGGAAAATGCTATCATGTGGATTTGACAGCCTTTTTTTCTGTCCTTTTAGTTATTTTTTTGCTGATATGTTTGCTACACTGCTAAATTTTTCTCCTTTCATAAATATATTTCCAAGCATAAAAGGTACAAATTAAGTGTGCATTGCATTTATAGCTATAGGGTACCCAGTGACAAGCGCCTATACATTTTCCGGTACTTTTCGTACCTTTTTTCTGTGTAGTGCTGGACACAGTCTTTTATATGCAGTCTTGCTTCTTTCTGTGTAGTGCTGGACACAGTCTTTTATATGCAGTCCTGCTTCTTTCTGTGTAGTACTGGACACAGTCTTTTATATGCAATCCTGCTTCTTTCTGTGTACTGCTGGGCACAGTCTTTTATATGCAGTCCTGCTTCTTTCTGTGTAGTGCTTAAAGATGGTTTATGCAGAGCGTCCTTGTATTTTCCCAGTAATGCAGCACGATAAAATATAGACTAGTTTCCCTTACATGATCTAGTCACCATTTTTAGAAGTGCACAGACAGCAAAACAAGAAGCAGTTTCTGCAGTTTTAAATTTATTTTATACTTCACAGAAAATGCGGCCTTTCAAATATCAGAAAGAGGAAAACAAAATGCTAGCTTTGCACATTTCTAATAATGATATAATGGGGTGAGGCAGTCAAAACACACAAGGCATTAAAGTGAGGACTGTATTATCTTTGAGAGAGAGATATTGTTGTTATCTATCTGAATTCACTGGTGGGTGTTGATTTTTGAAGACAATGACCACAGTGTGTATAATGATATATCAGAATTTGGACATAACTTATGGTACAGAATGTCAAACAGGGTCATGAGATGCTGAGTAATGATTGCTCTGCTGGGTGCTCTGCAAACAATGCTTCCTTTTTATTCAGATCTGAATTTCCATAAAAAGAATATCAGTTATAAATGGTGCCATTCCTTTATGGCCTGGCCACTGTCCTAATCGGTTGCCTTTCTTGCATGCCTTGTTAATGACCCATTAGCATGCAGTCCAGCAGGACTACAGAGGATGTCGGGTATAAACATGACCCTCATGCAATATACATTCCACCGCCATCTGAACTGCCCTCTAAATAATTCAGCAGCAAATGAAATTCCTTGGACCTCTGCTGTTACTTTTTTTAAAAGAAAAGTTGATATATCAACTAATACTCCCCCAGGATGGTCCAGAGAAAGAGGGTTGTTCACTGGCATATCCTCCTATCCTCCAAGGTTATTTATCAAATTAGCAGCGGAAATCTCTCTTAAAGTAAGAATCTCTCTTATCCCACCTTACCCCCACCGACACCAATATAAAATAAGAGAGGGGAGGTTCTCAGCTTCTCATCTGGATATAATATTTGCAAGTTATAATAGGGTTTATAAAAGGCCTTTATTATCGTTTACGATAGAAAGTATTGTAGGCTGTAAAATAAAAGGTTGTGTGTCCGCATTCTGCGATAAATGCAGATTAGCTACTAGGAAACTACTTCTCTTCATTGTTATAGTGGTGCCTGATTTGACAATACTTGCGGCTTTCAATAAAACAAAGCAAAAAATGAATGTAGCGACAGGCTTGCGACTGAATCCTGATGGCCCTTATTTGGTGGGGGGAGGGGGCATAACAGAAAAGGTACGTGTGGCAGAGGCCAGATTAAGTTCTTCCCTTCCCTGCCCAGCTATCATTGTGCTTTTGGGTGTGAAGGCATTTAAAACCTTTTAAATCAAGTGCAAGCCATAATTTCACTGCGTTTGGCTTTTTGAAGTGTCAGAACTATATGCTCACAGGTTAATTTGTCAAGAGAAACAAAAAATAAGAAAACGCCGGTGTCAACAACAGACGTCGCCGCCAGTTTAAACCCCGAGTGACAAGCTGCTTTATATACAAACTCTAACGGTACATGTTACAGGCTTCATTTTAACATGTTTAACCAATTTGTGATGACCGATTGCTTATGTTGGCCTATCCCAGTGCAGCGTGTGAGTTATCCCCAGTGTGCGCTACAAGCTGCCTTTTCTTTCATCGCAGTCTACAAGATGAGCTTCCATGTCTTTACATCAGAGAACTGAACGTGTCCAATGCACCAGCAGAGTCAACCACGTTGGCCAGTGACAACTCTGCCTACAAACTGTTGCACCATGGGGGAAAATATACGGCCATTGTGCATTGCCTTATGGGACTCTTGACTCTTGGCCACAGTCGCCTGCTGTTGTTCTTGTTGTTGTTGCCACGGTCGCAGTATGGACTAATGTTTTAGCTGGGTGCTCTCAGGACGTCTGCTGCATGTGGTTTGCTTTTCCACATAAAGACACTTAAGGAGAGTCGAAATCGTCTGGGTTGTCTTTGGCAGCAAGCATTGGAAATTATTTGTCTGCCAAACAGACTTAAAGGCAGTTTGAATTGAATTTGCTTGTAATGCAATAACGGATGATTTTTCATTGTGCTATATTTGATGTTCTAAGGTTTTTCTTGGCCTATGAAATATTATTTTGTAAAATCATCAGGACGGGGGTTACTGTAATTTCAGAGTGAGTGTTCTGAATCTGGAATGTTGGCATTACGAGGCAAAGTAGATTAATATATGATTTATGGTTACAAGGAAGATTTTCCATTTTATACATGTCACCGTGATATATGATTGCGTGAGTATTTCTGTTGAGTGTTTCCTAGGACCCATACGTGTGATAGAATTGGATGATTTATACATTTAGCTGAAGATGAATGCAACTGCTTTATCTTATGCGTTTTCACCAGATAATAAAGTGTTTTTCTTTAATGGCGGTAAAAGCGGCGCCTAAGCAGTCTCTAAAGCGATTTTGACAGGCCCTTTCTGGTTACTGCAGCTCACAAGCAAAGCACGACAAAAATAACATAGTTGTTAGTAAAAGTCATAATTCTTGAATGCAATGGGTTTTCTCATTACTTTTCAGTTTTCGTGTCTTCAAAATGCATAGACTAATTTGTTGGTTTGGAAATTGGTTTTAAAAATGCAAAAGCATCTCTTTTAAAATATGATCACAGCAAAAAAATAAAAAACCTTAGTGCATGATGAAATTTGGCAACTTGTAGACTCTTTCAACTGCTTCTTTGAAAATTAATGAAAGATAGATACTGCTGAAGAGAGCAATTAGAGAGCTGAAACTAATGAGACAGTGCGTTTAATGATGCGCTATATTAATTCTTGTTCTTCACTACTTTCAGAGACAAAACAAAAATTGCATATGATCGGTTTCATTCGTTGTTCTTGGATGATAGACTTATGCTTGCACTGTATACAGTTTAAAAAGCATAAAAGGAGAATATTGTATTATTGTATCATTTTAAAGGTCACTAGATGTTTTCTGTGGAATGACATTTATGTGTAATTAAGGTTATGGCTAATAAAGCATTGTTTTTTGCAATTGCAACGGGCATGTATAAGATTGTGTTGCTTACTGCTCAATTTCACTTCAACCAAAAAGGACAGGAGACATAATGAAACTCCCATGCATGGTAACCTTTCTGAGCTTGTTTTCTTGTGGTAAAACCCATTGTCACAATTAATATCTGAATGGCAACTCTATTAAACCTGAAAACTGAACTTTCCCAAAGTCTAAAGCATGTCTGGACATTCTGTGAAACCCAAGGCGTCTCACAGCTAATAGCCCTTTCGCCCCAAAGCCACAATCCAGGTAAAGCCTATGTTTGAGGTTGGTGTGAATGGGTAAACCTGCTTTATCCAGCCCGGGTCCATGACCCTAATCAACACCTGGGTTTTAAGTGGGTTTGACATGGCTCGGCTTCGGTATGAAAGGGGAGACATACAGACGTGCTCAAATTTGTTGGTACCCCTGGTAAATATTAGTAAAAAAGGTTATAAAAAAATTCACTGTTTGGTGAATTAGCTTAATCTCACACTGAAGAAATGAGAAAAATCCAACCTTTAATTGACGTTCATTTATTATGAAAAAAAAAAAACCCTCATCAAGAAATTACTATTTTTAATAAAACCACATTGGCCACAATTATTGGCACCCCTGCATTTATATATAGAATAAAGTATACATTTTTTATATTTAGTCTCATATCCTTTGCATGCCATGACTTCCTGATATCTGTGACCCAACAACATCAAAAGACTCTTGATATCTTATTTTCTGGTACTCTTACAAGCGATACTAAATGTCTCTGCAATTGAATGGATCTCTATGGGAATTGGGGGGTGGGACTAGATTTAGCTGTAAATTACACTGGAACAGTATGGAACACATGGTTGGCTAAATGGCTCTAAGTCATCAAGGGTCTGACATATCAAACAAGCCTCAAACTATAACTCTGCTGCCAGATATGCAGTAGATATGGATGGATCACTTTAAGGGTTGTTTTTTGACAAATTTTCCTGTTGTACTCTAAGGAAAAATAAGTCAGGAGAATAACCATTCAATTGATCCATCCATATCTACTGTATTTCTGGCAGCAGAGTGATGGTTTAGGGCTTGTTTGATACATCATACACTTGATAAACATCTTGCATGTGAGACAGGCGTTGTCAAGACAACATATAACATAGCAAAATTCTGTCCAATTTTTTGTATTTGTACCATTTGGAGCCCTTGCACTCTCATGCACTCACGCTGGGCACGCATGTGACATCACCCAAAGTCTGTGGGGGCTCAGTCCTTAGGGCTCAGGGCAGACATTGAGAACGGGCCAATCTCCACATCTATCCATCTGAGATCAGTGAAAATCCTGCTTCTTTTAACAGGATGTGGCTGTAGCTCCCTTCCACCAGACTGTTCCTTCAGCTGGAAATGTCAAGACGTGCCCCAGGGCATTGAGCTGCTTCCTGTTATATGACACAGGAAGATTTTCACCGATGGGTCCAGACAGTCAGCCTGTTTCACCATATTAAAAAAGTGCAAATTTTACATGCCACTACGTATCATTTTAGCTATTTAATTATCAGGCCTTGTCAACTGAGAGAACACACATTATGGACCTGATTTACTAAGAGCTTTAGCATGTGCAAAAAACTAATAACACAATCAATGATTGGTGTAAAAGAAATACCATGACTAATCATGACCAATCATTGGTCATGTTATTGGTTTTGCATGTGCTAAACGTCTTAGTAAATCAAGCCCTATGTGAATTCCATTTTGCAGATGCATTTACTGTATCCTCATTTAAATGCACCAAAGATAAGAGGGGTGATAAAAATGCAAATATTTGTTTCCCCATTCTCTACTGAAAGATCCCTGCATGATTTTTAAGAAACTAATAACAAAATAAAACCAAAGCAAATATTTGTATAAATATTTGCAAAACAATGCTTGCATATGATAAATCATCTTTAACCGTGACATGAATATAAAATATAATTAAATTATGCTTTGCTGCATTAATATAGAGCAGAATTTATAGCTTTGTTTATGGGGAGACATAATTTTGAAGGGGAATGTAACTGTAATCTTAGGTGGGTTGAACAAGCTAATTTATTGAGTAGACACTGCAGAACCAGAGTTAATGACCAAGCCAATGAGTGATATAGCGAAATGACTTAACACGAGGCACAAGCCAATTTACAGGCACACCAAGGTCCTTCCTAGGAGAGAGAGGGGGGGAACCCCATCAAATGACAAACAAGCATAGGTTGTCAGCGATAACATTTCACACTTCAGAAGCTAGTGCTTTTGAAGCGGTAGTGTGAAGTGTTTTTCTTGCATTGTGATGCTGTGCTGTTGTGATGGTTTTCATCGGCTTTGATGCTGCCTTTTCAAAGATGGGAGGGTGGCTGGTTCATCCAGTCAGAAGACAACATAGGTAAATGTCCACGATGCATCACATGATTAAATTAGGTCTTCTGGTTGGCTCCAGCAGCACATTGCCTATTTTTACAAAGGGATTTGATATCTCAAATACTTTACATGTCTCCACACATATTTGATCCAAAAGGCATAACAACTCTCACTCACTCATACTGTAATTAGTCTAGAGACTATTTAAAAATGGCATTAGCCATGCTTAAGATTGTCATTAAATGGTATTAGGCATGCTTATTGTGCTTTTTAACCTCTGGCTCTTCAAGTCATTATCTTGTTCAAAACCATGGCAATTTTCAGTCTTGTCACCCGGAAATTTTTTTATAAACATCTCAATCGATGTTTAATGAACATTGAAAAACTCAGTGTTTGAGATTGAGTCTCCTGCTAACGGTGTCATACCATCTCTGCACCTTCACTGCCATTTTCCTCAGGGGATTCTTCAATTATTTCACATCGATACCATATAATGATGGTATGTTTTAAAATCTTCTCCACCCAACTGTACCTATGGTGTGATTTAATTAGCTATCGAACCGGAAACCTTTGGTGCATTCATCAATTCTGAACTGCCGGTGAGTGCAGTTGAATTTACATAACTACAAACAGGAGTCAGGTGGAGCACAAATCCTTAATGATGTGTGGAGTGTTCTCATCCCAGTGTGTCCTCAAAGCACAAGGAGTGGAGACGGAAAGTACCTTGAGACATAAGACACGTTCAATTCAGCAGCGTGCTCAACCTAAATAAAGCAACCATCTCTCCTTCTTCAATCATAACTGAATGCTTTAAAGCTGGCATTTGTTCTATAATCAGGAGCAAAGAAAGGGTTGTTATTCACTTTTTGTAGAAGTTGCATAACTTGCAGAAGCAGGTGGTGAGAAAAAAAGATATTATAAAATAATTAATTCTCTCATTGAAATGTAATTTTGGGGGAGCTGTTTTTTTTTCCCCCTCAGAAATGTAAAATAAACTTTATAAGTAGGCTACTTCTGTGTGTTTCTAGATTTGAAGTTACTTCAAACTGATGGCAGCCTAGCCTTAAACATGCGTTTGCAGATTGTGAATTGCCTTGGCAGTCAAAAATAAAATTAATTGAACAACAAAATCTAATTTTTCTAATTGAGTTTGATTCAACAAAAATTGAGCAGCATTCTAGCAAACCAATGTATCTTTTTGCATTTACTGACAACCTCTATCCATTTGCAATTTCATAGTTCACAGCCAAAACAACAACATATTGGTCGATTAGGGTTTGTCAGAAATAAAGTTGACAATATACATATACATGTGTGAAATGTCAAAATCATTTCCAAATAACATGATTGTTTTATCATTGACTTCCTACATGACTGTGGCCAGCTGCAGTGTGATAGTAGTCAGTCTTCACATTCAACCACAATGATCAATTAAGCATGATGGTGGGGATTGATTGACAACCTTCAGTATTGATGTTTCACGAAGAACAATCACAATCCCTTCAGTCTTGCTTTTTGCTTTTGAACTGTAGATGACAGAAGGGTAACCAACATCTCACTTTTACTTGAAAACAGAAGTATTTGTTTATAACAGCAAATATAATTACATTTAATTTTCTGAATGTTGTATCTACAACAAAAGGAGATTATCTTCACGTACAGACACTGCTTAAAATGTAATCGCATAGATTAAAAAGGTACCACAGTCCAACATCACCAAGCTTGTTTTAACAAACTTTCAATTTGAAAATCCCTATATTCAGGTTATTACCCCAATCCAAAGCACTGAAGATCTTAAATATGGATTTTTAAAAATCTAGGAACAAGAAGGAAATTTGTATGGAAGCTCTCTGGTAAAAAGGAAATGTATATTTTGCTTACCCCAGTGTGTATATCACTGTTTAAAAAAAAGAAGGCTGAAATCAGATGTTTAGATCTTGAGACACACATACTGTCATTCCTAATGCCAATTCCCAAAGGCTTGACTCCCGTCTTTGTTTTTTTTTAAAGTTATTTTATCTCCACTTAGCCCTCAGCCGTCAGAAGGTGAAATTGTCTTTGACCCCATGTGTCTACACAGGAGGGTGTCCTACTGACATAATCACACCTCCATGACTGTGTGTGAGATAGAGCTGATACTCATAGATGACCGACTGATCACAAGGGTGCCGAGATTACACCGTGTTCTGCGGCTGTCCTGGGCCATGAATTGAGGTGAGGTCACACCAGCCAGCCTGGGTTCTGCTGTGAGGTAAATTACTGATCGCTCCCAAGCTAAAAAGTAAGCAGCATGCAGAATGCCTTTCATGGGAAGGTAACTCAAGAGTCTAGCAGTCATTGTAAATCATACGGACTGGTCAATACTCAAGGGCAATCAATGGGGAATCTGGGTAAATCTGGGAATTTCTGTGCTGCTGCTGTCTGGGTGAATGACTGCATTAGCCTGTGTGGAAAGCTCCTGGTTTGGGACTGTAGTTTTCATCCTTTCGCTTAGAAGAGATTGCTTTTGATGACTGATAACACAGCAAATTAAGAAGTATTGTTCAATAGTTAGGCTATCGATGTGTGCATCAGCTTATTTTAACCCAGGTGCAAAATATGTAAATTAATCCACAAATTTTATTTGAGGCCAGATTTAATTTGACTTGTTTAACCCATTGATGTCTAAACAAGGCAGTACCTCACCCTTTGCTCTAACGTGGTTGCCCAAACTGCAGCTGCTGTTTCCCATCAACACCGCACTTAATAACCTGACGTCCCCGTACACTTATTAATAGATTGAATCCCGCCGCGGTGCGCACGGCCAGAATGCGGACTGAATAAAACATTGACTTCCTCAGGTGTTCAAAATGATAAGATGGAAAAGGATTGAGGTCGTACACTAGTTGAACAGCCATATTTGATTAATGTTCACCGCTTAAACAGTGGAAGTCTCGTCTCGGTGACAGCTAAATGTTTCACTTCAGTGATGTTCACGGTTAAACGAAAGAAAAGCCGAAGTTCTTGAAGGACAGAAGAAAAGGAACGGTTGGAGGATACGTCTTTAAAAGCTTACCATCACACACATCCTAAGCCTATGCCCTGCTCCTTTTTGAGATTTCTCTCAATCCACTTATTTTCTGTCTTCCTTACAGCACAGAAACGTGTGAATTTGTACTTCATATCTCTCTGACCCAAGATATCGCCTTCACTGAGCCTTCAGACACACGCAATATAGACTGTGTGTGTGTGTGTGTGTGTGTGTGCGCGTGTGTGTCGATGTGAGAAGAAAAAAGCCACTGATGATGCCCAAGGCACTTGGTGTTACGGTTAATTATGCAAAACATTTGCTTTTAATTGAAAGTTATACATTTTCCAGCCATCACAGAGTTGGTCTACCTGTATAATTTTGAGGCTCACACAATCTATGACCCTGTAGTTATTGTAAGCCAGAGCTGAGGTAACTGCAGCTTCCATAAATTGCATTTGACCTGGAGTTTTATGACATACTGCGAGTGAGCAAATCCATCTAGTAATTACTGAGCGCCCTCTTGTAATGCACAAAATTCTAAGCAATGATAATCACTGGATTACAGAACCAACATTTTAGCTGATATGAATTGGAGACCTAAAAATGAATTCTCAGTCATTTGAAGTTTCTAATTAAAAGATGATGAAGCAATGATTGATCGGTTTGTTGGATTATGCATATTTATTCATGAACTCTGAGACTCATGGCATTTAACCTCTTTAGTGGGGTTTTCAGCGACTAAATAAAGTCCCAATCAAATTTAGCAAGTCATTTGCTTTGAAGAATTCTATTAAATTGTTATACTTAGCAAATAAAAACGGACATTTGGTAAGGCATTAATAAGTACTTGAGCAAACTAACAAATGCAATGAAACGTATGAAAACTATTCAGTGACATAATGCATATGTTGTGAATTGTTCAATTTGATAAAGTGGTAGATATTCATAACTTTCATATTCACTTGCAATTTTATTGCGACACCATTGCTTTGGATCTTGGCACATTATACAATATGCTATCACATCACTTCAGAATTTTAATAAAGCTGATGGCATCTAGAACTTTATCAAGCTCATGCCCTTCCAGGGTTCCACTCAAAAACTTAAATTGCTTACTCCAGTGTTATCAAATTATTGATAATGCCTTCTTGGCCAAGCTGTTTTCAGTACTTTTATAATTATTGTTATTATGATTTTTCTTGTATTAGGCCTCACTCAAATTAACATATTCTTATGGTGGCTATGCATGTGGATGTGGATGAAGCATACATTTGCTGGCACGCCACAGAGTCTAGAAAATGACAGATTTTTTTTTTTTTTGCAAAAGTCTGCCTCCAGCAAATGCAGGGATGTGGCCACATTTTTCTCATCATTACTTTTGCCCCTGAAAACTTGTCTGCCTCGCCACTGCACTCAGTCGCTGTCCTTTCATCATCCCGTGCCTTCTCTCCTAGGCAAGAGGGATGCACTGCCAATTAACATGGTGAGATAACAGCAATCTAAATTGTAGGGTATTTAATTAATGACCCAAGCTCCTGTGGAAAGGGTTTGCTCCGTAGTACAATTGTTTAACCGTAGGAGAAAGGCAGGAGTGTTTTTTTTTCAAGCTGAACACTCTAATCTGTCAAAGTCTTGCATTTGGTGCGACGGCAGAGAGCAAAACTGCAACAGTTATGTAAGCGTACTGTGAACATCAACCTGCCTCGTTTGTGAATGCAAAATGACCAAAATAACCCAATCATTAAAGTGAATGACATGTGAATTACAGTGCAGGGAAATCTGACAGGTGCCTGTATACCTCTGTACAATATTGAGCTTTAGTTTTGAATGCTCAGTCACAAATTGCCTTAAAGTCAAATGACTGGTCCAGATTGCGTGTCTATGGCTGCAGGTTATTTCTGGAAAATTCCAGATTATTATAATTAAAAAAATGTTCTGATTACTTCTATGTTGAGTTGTATGGGTTTAACTTGAAGTATAGCACATATGTGACCTGAACATGGATGCATATTAGAAAATTGAGGCTCATTCAGAACTTGGTCCTTTTCTTTGTCTATCTACTATCAAGCAATGCAGGTGCACAGGTTTACTGATATGACAGGTCCACCGCAAAGAAGCATTTGCATTCCCTCCAATGAGGGAATCTTTCTCACCTGCTGGAATCCAATCCCAACCCAACCACCAAATGAAAGTGTACATTAGTAGTTTATTTATTTTTCTCAATATTAACCCATTATTTTAATTGGGTAGTCTGAGGATATTTTGGTTAAGGCCTTCGCTCAATGATAGTGTAGAATCAAACCTACACACACATCAAAGACTCAAGCCTGAATGCCTTTGGTTAGCCTCACTTGTCAGGCTCATAACCTTGCGGTACTATGAGCCTAATCAGGCTAACAGTCTGCTGTTAGATAAGTCTAACTAATTCTGCGGATGTGCTTCACAGATAAACAAAATGTTAATTATTTGGTCTGATGAATCATTGTCTCTTTTGGGTGGTAATTCAAGCCCAGTCAATCACTGGCCTATGCCATAATACTGTATAAATCTCACAAGGACCAATCCGATTATAGGAAACCAATCTAACAAAGTGTAACCTTCTCTTCTAGATGAGATAGAGACAGGGTACAAACCCAGTATTTTTTCTCAACATGGCATAATGTTGACATATGCGTCTGTGCCCAGAGGTTGTAGGGAGACATCATAAAATTCAACAGGGACTAGCAGGTGAATCTTGCAATAGCAATTACTTTATATTTTACAGTCACTGCAAGGGCGAAGCAGTAATGTCTGCTATGCCTGTAGCCTCAGTCAATAGCTTCGCAATATTCGAAGGAATGCTTTGCTAAATTCCTCTTTGTGAAAACATTTAATAAAAAATATATAACTTTTAAATGCATGACATAGGGCCAGTGGCATTGTCTACAGTTTTTATTATTATTTTTTTTTTTTAACAATTGCTATCAATCATGTTTTAATACCGATATTACTAAACTCCTCATACAAAAAAGCAGCTTGATACAATTTCATGCCCAAAAAGCACCAAAACTACCAACATTGCAATGTCTCAAAATAAAATTGGTCTATCAAAAAAACCAGCACTAGTTTGCTTCCAGCAAGGATACTTTGTCAATCATAGCAAAATGACCCAAAAACACTAACAGGTGGCATTATAGTAGATGCACTGTTTTATGTCAATATCTGAAGTAGTAAACAATTTTGCACTCTCTAGTTTTTCTTTTGTCATTGTAATGAATTTAAGTATTACTTTGTTCTTAGTGTAATGTAGTGTTACTTTGTTGATAGTGTATGCAATATATATATATACTTTCTTTTGTTTTGTCCATTACAAAACAGAATGGCACAACTTTACTGTATAGAATGAGAATGTGCCATAGTACATGCAACAGGAACAAGTCATACACATGCTCTATAAAAATACTGCTAGTCATAGGTACAGTAGTGCTGGTTTTAGACTACCTAGTCTACTTCATTTGGCCACATGTTCTCATCACCATCACACCTTATGTCCTCTCTTGCTTTACACGGGGGAAGAATCTTTTTGCATGCCTGATCCACCCCAGGTGATTTTCAGCTATGTCCAGGCACCTGGTATCCATTGCATCAATGAGACGCATCTGTTCACGTGGAAAGCGATTGTAAACTTTCCACCTTCACCTCATAAAGGAAATAATTATTCTATGGGGTTGAGGATTGGTGAATAAGCGCTGAAAACCAGTGTGTGACTGTGCAGGAATGAAGTGCCATGTTGTCCCGTCACGTTGTCCCGTGCCATCACAAACGCTTGGCCTCACTTGCCCCCTATCCTCCTCAAGCGCACGCCTTCCATAGAGGTCATCCAAGAATGAAATGGTCTGCTTTGTATTGTATGGCCAGATTTGTGATTTGTGTAACAGAACTCTTTTGGATGATATTGCTGCACACAGTGGTGGTGGCACCCCTCTGGCTCGTTTCCCTATTACACTCCGTCCTTGCCGGCGGACTTTGGCCGAATTGAAGCCGGCCTCATCCACATAAATGATTTCATAGGGTGTTTGATTAGCCTTCAGCTCCATGCCTCTCTGCAAGAAATCAAACCCAGCGAATGCTTTATGCCTAAAAACAATACGGCTGTGAGTGCTGCGTCGTCCTGTGCCCTACGTTTTCTTCAAAACCATCACTCCGGATAGACACCTTACCTGGACATACTGGTACCTGAGTTTCTCGATAAGATCACTGTTCCTCTCAAAAGGAACGGCGTACAACTGCTTCAGCCTGACTTGATGTTTTGTCAGGGTACGGGTGATTGTTGTGAGGCTCAGGCTCAGTGTTGTCTGCCTGCACTCTGGTTTGATAGCGTTGTCAGAGATGACCATGTTCTGCTCAGTATTGGAAACATGGGGGAGGTAGCCGTCTGGCCTTGTAGAAGTAGTACAACAAAAACAATTACACATTAGCAGTAGATCAGAGGAGGCTTAGATCAGTTTACTCCTGTATGACGAAGCCGTTGTAGAATGCATAACTTACCTGCTTGTTCACTGGAAGATTCTTACTATAGACGCCACAGTTGAGCAAATGAGATTTGGCTGAATTCTTAGACAAGCCTCTCTTAATGATAGACCGTGATTTATAACGTGGTCTATTATAGTAGCTCTTATCTCATCTGAGCCAATAGCTCATGGTCTTTATTTATGTTGAATGGCACCTTGCATTCGTACTCCTCTCCCTCTCCCCCTCTATCGTCCAGCCGTTTTTCTTCTACTTTCACCCACTCATCTACAAAGCCCAATTCCAAATAAGTTGGGACAGTATGTAAAATGCACATAAAATCAGAAAGCAGTAATTTGTAAATTCTTTTACATATATTTAATTGAAAACATATTTAATGTTTTACCTTATCAACTTCATAGATTTTTGTAAATATATGCTAATTCCGAACACATTCCAAAAAAGTTGGGACAGGGGCAAAAAAGACTGGGAAGTACAAAAAAACACCTGTTTGGAACATTCCACAGGTTAACAGGTGATGCTATTATGACAGGGTATAAAAAAATATTAAAATACTCTTGATATTTTATTTTCAGGTACTGAATTATTACCTTTCTGCATTTAAATAGATTTTTATGGGAATTGGGGGGTGGGACTAGATTAAGCTGTAAATTACACAGGAATAGTATGGAACCCATTGTTGGCTAAATGGCTGTAAGTCATCAAGGGTCTGATGTATCAAACGAGCGTCAAACCATAATTCTGCTGCCAAATGCAGTATACATGGATGGATCACTTTGTTGGGTTGTTTCTCCTGACTTATTTTTTCCATAGAGTTCAATAGGATCAATTCCAAGTCATGATAGCATCACCTGTTCATTTGTGGAATGTTCCAAACAGGTTTTTTTTGCCACTGTCCCAACTATTTTGGAACGTGTTGCAGGCATCAAATTTTGAATTAGCGTATGTTTACAAAAATCTATAAAGTTGATCAGGTAAAACCTTAAATATATATTTTTTGTACTGTTTTCAATTAAATATATGTAAAAGACCAAATCACTGCTTTCTGCTTTTATGTGCATTTTACATACTGTCTCAATTTTTTTTTTGGAATTGGGGTTAGTATTTTTCACAAGGGCCATCTTGAACAAAATCATTCCAAAGATGTCCGTTTGTTATACAGTGCCCTCCACAATTATTGGCGCCCCTGGTAAAAGTGAGTAAAAAAGGTTATTAAAAGATTCACCGTTTGATGAATTAGCTTAATCTCACACTGAAAAAATGAGAAAAATCCCTCATCAGGAAATAATTATTTAAAAAAAAAAACATGAGTGCCACAATTATTGCCACCCCTGTATTTAATACTTTGTACAACCTCTTTTTGCCAATAAAACAGCACTGAGTCTTCTCCCGTAACATCTAATAAGGTTGGAGAATACAGAGCAAGGAATCTGAGAATCAAAAAATCTCACCAGATCATCCAGAGTCCTAGGTCCTTTCTTGTGCACTCTTCTCTTCAGCTCAGCCCACAGGTTTGCAATGGGGTTTAGATCAAGGGGACTGGACATGGAAATGGCCATGGAAGAAGCTTGATTATGTGTTCAGTTAACCATTTTTGTGTTGATTTGGACGTATATTTTGGATCATTGTCCTGCTTGAAGATCCAACGACGACCCAGTTTTAGTTTCCTGGCAGAGGCAGCCAGATTCAGATAAAAAATGTTCTGGTATTTCATGGAGTTCATGATGCCATGTACCCTAACAAGGTTCCCAGGACCTTTGGAAGAAAAACAGCCCCACAACATCACGGAATTTCCACCATACTTAACAGTAGGGATCAGGTTATTTTTGGTATAGCTATCCTTCTTTTTACAGCGAGCCCACCTTGAGTGTTGGTTGCCGAAAAGCTCAATTTTCGTTTCATCTGACCATAGAACACGGTTTCAGTCAAAGTTCCAGTAGCATTTAGCAAACTCCAGGCGCTTATGTTTGTGGTGAAATTTTTCTGTCATGCCTTCCAAATAATTTGTTGGCATGGAGGTGACATCTAATGGTAGTTTTGGAGACTTGATGACCCCAAGATGCTACTTTCTTCTGTAATTCTCCAACAGTGATTCTTGGGATGTTTTGCCTCCCATACCATCCTCCTCACTGTGCGTGGGGGAAAAATAAACTTGGGTCCTCTTCCAGGCAAGTTTGTAACAGTTCCAGTTGCTTTGAACTTTTTAAGTATTGCCTTAACAGTAGATATGGGCATTTTCAGGTAAGTAGCTTTTTTTTATAGCCATTCCCTAACTTATGAAGCTCAACACACAAACTCCCTCATTTGATTTGTGTGTTCTCTTATTTTTCCCATCTTGATATATGAATAAGGGAATATGGCCTCTGTGTCATCTTATATTTATGCCCCAGTGAAACAGGAAGTCATGGATTACTGCTTGAAAGTTCCTAAACACTGATCAACTTTAAAAAGTAAAATATAAATGGAAAAAATGCTTCAGTTACATTTTGTTCATAAGAATTTCTAGGGGTGCCAATAATTCTGCCAATTAAAAATAATGATTTTTTTTATGAGGGATTTTTTTTTTCAGAATAAATTTACTTTAAAAGTTGGATTTTTCTCATTTTTTCAGTGTGAGATTAAGCTAATTCACCAAAAGGTGAATTTTGTACAACCCTTTTTACTCATCTTTACCAGGGATGCCAATAATTGTGGAGGGCTCTGTAGATGGTCATGCAATTGTAATTCCCTCAACACCTGGGTAGGTCACTAACTGAGATGGGAACCAGCTGTGATTGGTTTATTTACATAACTTCAATCAGCAGGTTGTGTCTGTCACCATGATAATTTTTTTCGGGCTTTGAATGTATTTCAACTTGCGTATACCAGTTTTGAATTAGAATGTGCAAACATTTGCTGATTGGGCTGTAGAAATGTACAGTTTCTCTGTTGGTTGAGCTTCAGTGAGAAATTCAAGATTTTAGAAAACTGTGTTCATTTAAAGCATTTTGTGTCAAAGCAATGCAAAATAATCATTCACAGTCACATGGTCCACATAGACTGCTGTTGTGCTAATTGTGTGAAATGTGAGTTATGAAAAAGTTTTGAAAAATGCTTGTTATTTTATGGCTTGACACAACTCGGCAAACTTGATTTTGCCGCACAATAGTCTTGAGGTTGTCTGTCACAAATGTAGCAGTCGTCATCTGCGTATTTCTTTTCTATAATTTATTTTCTTTGTTTGCTTTTTAATGTTATTGGAATACTTTAACAATAACTGGCTAATTTTGTCAATCAGAACTTTGATTCCAAACTTAAGTAAATTCCTAGAAAGGAACGTCTCAATTATTTCCTCCCATCTAGCACTGCGAGAGTAAAGTCTTTAATGTTTCTCAGAAAGTCTCTGGTCTAAAAAAAACAGCGGGGGTTTTCGCTACAGGCGCTACAGAATTCACCCACAGGCTAAATCACGTTTTTTGGCTGAATCTGCCAGGCAAAACACCGGAATGCGACCCTGAAATAAACTCACTCCTTTTTAAAAATTGGCTTCCAAAAGTCATAGCGCTATTAAATGGAAGCGAGCATGTCACATTAATCAAAAATCAAAGCCATCAAACCGGCATATGCCAAAATGAAAATAAGGAGCGCTCTACTTCCATCTTCATTAATAAGATATGCTACTTCAGCATCTGTGACAAATATTAATATTATTGCTCTAAAACTCCAAACAGGAAAGAAAACACCTTGTAACCGGGTGTCACATACCATATCCATCATGTTATAAATGTTTTGCAATAAAAAAACTGAACTTATGGGACTATTTATTTTGCTTTACCCTTATTGAGGCCAACTTAGATTTTATAGAATATTGTCCATTGATTCAGTGAGGCACATTGACATTGCTCAATGTTTAGATTGATCTCCTGGGATTTGACCATGTGACATTATGGTTACATCCCGTTCTGGGATCTGACCATGTGACATTATGGTTATATCCCCCATCTCCAGTTTCTCAGGTACTCTGCACTGCACTGGCTATGAGGATTTTTAATTGTGACACACAACCTGTATGCTTACACATGAGTGGGGGTTGCTGCCACTGGTTACAATTAATACATTACATTTGGAGTTATCATATTAGATAACCTGACCCAGTAAGGAGAGACACTTAGAGATATTTCATTGCTATATTGTTCTCTACAAAACGAAAGTCAATTATGTTGGGCCATTTATATCCATATAAGTCCACAGGAGTCTTGTAAAAAAAGTACATAAATAAGAATAATTGGACTTGCAGTTTGCACTCCATATATTGAGTCAGAAATGTTTCCCCCCAAATGTATTAATGCAATATGCATGTTTTATATGTCACATGATGCAATGACGTACCGTTTCTTTCAATGGAGTACAAACAGGGAACAATGCAGATGTTTCAGTACATTTCAGCAAGAATTTGGCCTTGTTTTTGTCCTGTGCAAAGCTAACATAATATAGGCAAAGTGTCCAAGTGCTGATGTGCATTTTGATAAAGAAAATCCACTGTGCTGAGTGACAGGAACTAATTGAGTCTGTGATGTATTAGTTCTGTCTTTTTTGGGTTGTTCAGAAGCACTCAGGTAATGGGCCACACCTTTCACAGTGATTTATTGTTGGGGCCATCAGTCATGCTACCAAATAAACAACTTAAAATCTCATAAAACTGGTTCAAAAGACCAGAGAGAATCACTGCGTTATTTCAAGACCTATCGCTCCTGTGTACATTTGAGTAGTTAGATGGATGGTCCTGATGCAGGAGGGTTATATGATCCTAGATAACTGAGATCCTATGAGCCCAGTGTAGGCTTTTGTAAAGGCTTTTGTTGTAGGCTAACACTCAGTCTTGAGAAATTTTATTGACATTTTTGTTTTGCAGATCGGAAATAGGTTTGCAACCATTTCCCGGAGCTCACCCACTGTTACTGAATGCACACATGCCCTTTAGTGTGCTTGTGCATAGATGGAGGAGCATTCCAATCGGCTTTATTAATAATAATATAGTTGTGAAATATTGTTTTGTCGTGAAAGGAAATGGTCTCTTTGTATGAATTCCTTGAGTCAAAAGTCTCATACAAAACACCAGAGCTAAAAAAGTTAAAATAATGTGGCTATTACATTCCATGGTACAATTTAGAAATACAAATAACAAATGCAAAATATTGCAAACATTTAGAGTCAAAATGACATTCAAAGCGAACTGTAATAAAGCATAGCAAAACATGTTGCACATTGAATGCACACCAGATTAAAAAATAAAAAATAAACAAAACAAGTGTTACGGTTCTAACCGTTCCACGCCATGTTTTATGTTTATTGTTATGTCACGCCCTTATTTGTATTCACGTTCTGTCAGTTTTATTTAGTGCATATATATATTTTTTTTTTTTTTTCAGCCAGCCGCGTTCATGCTTCTCTCTCTCTCTGCTCACACACACTAATAATTGTTTTCTTTCTGTCTAATTAATAAATAACTAAATAACATTCAGGATTGATCAAATAGGGTAATATAAAACTAACCATGTGTTCATGTTGTTTTTATGTATGTTGTGTATGTTAATTATTACTAAATTACTAACGGCTAGGTAGGTAGGTTAACTACTAACGATACTTACTATTTGTCGTTACGTGTCATTTTCAGCTGTTGTTGTGAGTTTGCCTGCTCTCTCAAAGTGTCTGCTCTGCACCTGTCTACACCTGCATAAGATCATCATTGTCATGTTGTTGCGTGCTTGTTGCCTGCCTCACACTCACTAGCAAGCAAGCATTTTGTTTTCTTATTCTGATTTTTTCTTTTTTTCCTGTTTATTTTATTTGATTACTGTTGCTGTACTTTTTTTTTTCCTTTTTCTTTTGTGTTCACTGCTTCTGATGATTTTTGTTTTTTTTTTTGTTTTGCCACGCGGCGAGGACTCCGGTCTGACCCTTTTTGTTTTTTTTTTTTTTTCTTTTGCTTCTCTTTTTTTTTTTCCCTCTGCGCTGATGCCCTTCCTGGTGCCTCCTGCTACTGGCGACGGACGACGACGACCTGACTCTCTGTCTTTTTTTTTGGTTTTTTTTTTTTTTTTTTGTGATTTTTTTTTTGTGCTTGCTTTGCTTGTGCTAAGACAACTAAATTAAAAAACTGCTTAATAAATTTATTTACTTTTGTTTGTAGTTTGTTCTCTCTTGTGCCCCTCCTTGCATTCTGTCACAACAAGCTTGTTTAAAGGCCATGATTAGCTTATTAATTGAATCAGGCATTGTAGTTCTGGACTGGGACACAAGCTTGCACCCATACCTGCCCTTCATGGATTAGGTTGGGACAAACCTGTTATAAAACATCTGCTCTGACATTTTTTCAAAAGTTTGTTCTCATACGTTTCACTTTCTCAGACATTTTTGACCCCCTTGGGTTTGGAAACAGGTTGCAAATTGTGACCTATGAATGGGTTCCAATGAACGGTTTTCTGATGAACAGTCGGTGAAACGTCATCTAGGCATTCAGGTGAGAACCCGGCAACATTTTGTTCAAAAAAAGTTTTGTAGCCAGGCTACCTTCAGGTAAAACCTGAACCATATTCAGGATAACCTAGCCAGTTTATGTCAAAATGTCTCAACCTAGATTTCCACCCCTGTCGGTGTCTAGATTCCGGCTTTTGCTCTCTGGGGTACAACAACAGTAGCTTAAGCCCTGGTCAGCAATGGCTCTTGCTTATGTGAATGACACATTCAGATTAATAATTCTGTGGTGCAAGCGTTAATTTCTGGAAACGCATTAAGGGCGCTTTTTTGCTCATAAATTACTTTGCAACCGTCAAGCTCGGGTTTCATCTGTGAAAAAAATTAAAACAGGTTTCATTCCTCTTGGCAGTAATCAGCCTGGCGATGTAAAGCAAGCAGAAATTAGTGATTCTATATCTATTTTAAGACTCCATTTAAGTTTAGTTCAAGGACATAATAATGTAATAAATATTGAGGCATTTAAATGTAATTAATCTCTCACCACAATGAACAAGACTATGAAGGTAGGCTCATTTAGAATAGCATTACGAATAGTCAAGCCATGGGGCGTCATAGATTCCCCAATATAAACAAATATCAGGCACGTCCAATTATTCCTGTGAAATAGTATCTGATACATTTGAATTTTGACACACAATCCATTCTTAATAAATATCAGTGCAGGAATATTGTTAAATAAGAAAAAAAAACATGTTTAAATAAATTAACTTTTTTAATGTAAGACTGAATCAGCACTGATCCTGATAATAATCAGAAATGGGTCCATTTTCCATTAGCGGGCCCATATATAACAAACCTGCCCCCGTGCACAAGGAAGTAATTTGCCGTTAGTGGGTTAATGTGGTTTGACCTTTTGAATAAATTGCAGAATACACACAGTTACACACGTTCCCTCGATGCGTGACCTTCCCAGATACAACACCGGCGTAACGTGATAAGCTTGCGACGACTTCGCCGCTCGTGGTTGAATGATAGACATATTATTAGAGCTTCTGTTTCCTGTTACTTGTAAGGAGCATTTGAGCCGTGACATTGCATATCATTCAGGTGATGCCGTGGTGAAGGAATGGTCAAAGCCACTGGCAGATTCGTCTGAATTTGGTCACTCAGCACCAGAGGTAATTATCACAGTTTGTTTGTGATTGCGAACTTCATTAGCTTAAAGTTTCCTGCGAAACTCAGTCAGTGGGAGTATGAATTATTTTACACTATAGTCCCTAAATGACTGTGCTTGTTAGGAATCAAGTGACACTTCATTGATTGCATAATTATGGAAATTGTCTTTACAGAGAGCTTACTTGCCTGTACTTTCTAACCTTATTGCAATTACTTTCTTGTGTGATTGCAGTATGGCGCAGAGTTTGTTCAGCTTTGTTTATTGCGCATTATAACTTCCTTACACGCTCTTTTTGGCAGTGTTTGCATTTTAAAACGGACCCAGTGAAACACTTAATTTTATGACCATGACATCCTTGATATTTAAAATGGTCATTAGCCTGAAATTAATAAATTGTCCTAATCTTTGTCTTAAAAGCAATGATATCGGTGTCAGGGAAAGATAAAACACTTGCATTTATTGGGAGATTTAAAGAAACTTTTAATTGAATCCAGGTCGTTATTCTGAAACGTAGTATGCAAAACAATTCTCAAAATGTAATATGCAAACTTGTAAAACTTACTTTGAATGCATTTTATTTTCTTACATGTCTCATATTGTTACAAAGTAATTTTATTTAATGGACAGTTTCAAGTTGAAATGAGTGCCGCGCACAGAGTGATATGCTCATCACATCCCACATAAAGGGCATTTGGCTTTTAAATCTCATCCACAGGAGAGCCCCAAACAAATCAGTAGAAGTTTAGAAGGACCTCTAGAGAAATGTGAAAGGGAACCAGGATTAATACCACAGCTTGAGAGACCGGCACTATCCGCTTTAAAAAAAATTTTTTAACAGACGACACAGAGGAAAGCTAATCAATGCCAGAGCTTCAGAGGCCTGCAATGTCTTCATTTCAGAAAGACATTGAGAATGACTAATCAATCCAAGAGCTTCAGAGACCTGTGATGTCCTTATTTAAAAAAGGCACTAAGGATGGTAAATCAATCCTATAGAGCTTCGAAGGTCGGCAATGTCTTCATCCCAGACGGACAGTGAAGGACGGTCTTCAGGCTGAAACTGGTCTTACTTTGTCTCCATCTTGAAAAGAATAAACAGTTTGAAATTACCTTTTTTTTCAATTTGGAGTGCTGGGAAATGTAATCTTGAAATGAGTTCACAGGTCAAAATATAAAATATACAGTCCTGTTAAATGGGTGCACATGAGCAAAAACCAAAACCATATTGATGCAATATGAATACAGTATGTATAATGTAAGACGGTGCATTTAGGTGTATGCAAAGAGAAGTCGTTTGTTTCAGGAACTGCTTGTAATGGGTTTATTGATGGTTTGGAGATTCACACGCAAAGGTGGGGAGATCAGAACAAGTGAACTCACAAAATAACGTAAGGCTAAACAGCCAAAATTAAAATAACCCACAAAAACGGGCGAACTACTAAAACTAGTAGAATACCAACTAAATCTCCCGAGCTCACGTAATGAGCTAAAAACGGGAAACTTAGTAAAAACAAAAGAACACTCTCGGCTGCCGTAGCTCAAAGCCGGAAGAGTGAAAAACCAAAATGAAAGTACAAAGAAAAACTGTCTCCGAGAGAGCAGCAAAGTACAAAATAGATATCACCAAACGCTATCAGGCGGAAAACAATACTATACCCGATTAAGTAGCTATAGCAAGTCCCCCCTGAACATAAACAAAGTTTAATATCAGGAGGTCGCTAGTTCCTGGCTATACCTGGCTCGAAAGCAATGTCGTAAGACAATCAAGCACCGGAGAAGCGGAAGTGAGAAACTTAAGTACCCTGCAGGTAGAAGCACAGGTGAAAACGAGGCTGGCAAACCACGAAACGGAACGTGGAAAAAATCCAATTGATTCACAATCGTGAAGGCAGGACGGGAGGCGCGAAAGAAAAGCAAACAAACCGCCACGAACCACTACACCGCTAGAACATGTCATTGTAATGGAGGATTAGAGAAATGACAGGCTGATAGAGCACTTAAACTGTTTTTCTTTTCGTCATGAGCTGATACTTTGAGCCTTTTGAATCAAACAATGACCTTGTTTCAGACATTGGGGCTATTTGGCCGGCTGCTATTTGGGGGCCTGTGTTGTGATTCAGTATAGATGAAAACTCATTTGAAGGGCAAGTGTAAAAACCAAACATAAATTTAAACATCGCCATGATTTATTGATCTGAGCAGTGGCCGAAGTGTTTCTCAGCGATGATGCAATACATTCATTTTTTTTCCGGTTGGGGGAGAGGGAGATTTTTTATGTATTCGAGTTTTGTGACACAGCAGAACTTTGAAAAAGGTGTCCTGCCCTTAATTCTTATTATTAGGAAATAATTTGAGATGCATATCATTCAGAAGTGACACTGATCTATGGGTCAGGTTTATATATTGTTATACACATATGTAAAAAAAAAAAGGCATACATACATAACATCTAAAAGATTACTGTCACTGACACAATGGATTAAAAAGAACAGAGACCTTCAGACAAATGCATCCTTGATTTATGAATGCTTTGGGATTGACACGAGTGACCGTGAGCCAGTGGCTCCAGGAGACAGAGGCCTGGCCAGCGGTCCGCCCTTTCTCTTCCTCTTTCTTTCTCTTCCTCTTTCTTTCTCTTCCTCTTTCTTTCTCTTCCTCTTTCTTTCTGTCCCTCTGTGCTTCTGGAACAAATCGGTGCTTCCCTTTCCAAAACTGACAAGAGCTAAAAGCATGGAAAGCGCACTTAAATTCACTTTGCATTCTGGTCCTCCGAGACGCCTTTTGGAAACCGGTAAGCTGAAGCGTTGATCAGTACGAGCGGAATGTTACCTAATCCACAAAAAAACAAGAAATGGCTTTTGATTACACGATGAGTCGGGCTCCTCTTCAGTGCCGCATGCCGCTGAACTAGTGTATCTGTGCTATCAAATGGAATTGAGCTTTTGACGTGAAATATGTTTCAAAGGATATCCCACTGATATTTTTCACATTAAAAAATAAAAATAACGGCCATGAAATATTGAGAACCCAAATGTGAAATGTGCTGTGGGCCTGCCACTGCGCCGTGACAGTCGAAACTATGAAAATCTCTTTCAAGTTTGTCCCGCTTTCTTTTTGCTGGTCAAATAATAAAGGGAGAGAAAATAAATAAAGGAAGAAAGAAAAAACGGGAACGTAAGGCTAAACAGCCAAAATTAAAATAACCCACTAAAACGGGCGAACTACTAAAACAAGTAGAATACCAACTAAATCTACCGAGCTCACGGAATGAGCTGGGAAACTTAGTAAAACAAAAGAACACTCTCGACCAGCCAGGTCTCTGAATGGCAAACAGAAAACAAAATGGTGGATTATAATAGCAACCTCCATTTCAGATGACCCGTGTATTAAATTGTAAGCCACGTGAATAAAATAACAATCTTAATCTTATTCACATGCACTCAGTTTGCGAGACAAATGGAGGTGCTGTTTTCCTGGACTCAGCTGAGTAGTTTCATTATGCAATGTTAAAAAGCACTCCTGGTAATGGTATTGTTGCGATGTAATAAATGCATTGTCTGTCCATAAAGGAGCTGTCAGAACATGTATATCTGGATAAATGTTGACACCACAGGGCACTGCCTCTTGTTCTTCCCCACTCTGCATTTTAAAGCGTCTATATCTGTCCCTCCTACAAATGTTCTTGTGACATTTTCAAACATTTCGATTTAAAGAATGCAGCGTTTGGGAATTTCAATTTAAAAAGCCATTTAATATCAACATTTTGCACAAAGCAGAGCAATTTAAATGTTCTTTTCAACATCTGGTGGGTTTTTACGTACTGCTCTGATAAGGAACAAGGCGCTTATTTGAGGGGTGGGGAGCAGCAGCATGTCTATCGGCTGTTTGTAATTTTTTACTTTGCGTTTTGAATTTGGGCGCACATCTTCTCTTCTATCGCCGTGCTCCAGGCAGAAGATTGTAAGGAAGTTCTTTCAGGCCTGGTTTCCTACCTGCCTTTTGGGTGGACGCCTCTTAAATGAGCGCCGCGCGGAGCCACTGGTGATAAATTAGATCCGGAAAGCGAAGAATTCTACTAACGGCCGTAGTCACCTAGCGACTCCACCGCCGCCGCGTTGGAATGACAAATGACAGCGCCTTTCTGACAAGCTTATGCAGCACCTGCCCACAGCCCCCTCACCCCTCCACCCTCCAAATGCACCCGTCCTTCCACTTTGAGGGAAAAATAAATGATGAGCAACGGTTTCCATTCGCACGTGAGGGAGGCCTACAATCGTATTCTGTGTAGATGAGAGTAAACGTGCAAGTTTGATGGAGAGCATTTCTTTACTCCTGTTTCCCGTCTGGTGCGGACACACACACAGACACAAACACACACACACACACAGACGTGCACACACACACACACAAACCGCCTAGATGCCTTTCCCTGGCCAGCCCCAATCTGATTTGTGCCGATCGTCACCCTCTGTTTTTCCTGCAGGAGTCCGGGGGCACAGCGGCTCACTTCAGTTTGGTTCTCATGGAGATTTGTTTTGCGCTTCATCTCATGGCCCACCCCCCCACCCCCTCCACCCTCTCCACCCTCTCCACCCTCTCCACCCCACCCCAGGGGAGAACCAGCCTGCCTGCAAGGGGGAAAGAGGGGGGCTGTTGAATGGACATGTGGAGCCAACACCATCTCTGGACCAGTGCGCCCAGGCAGCCTGGCTGTCAGGCTCTAGGGCCCTCCCACGCCCTCCCTGGCCACGGACACTGACGGCCACCTATAACCGTCATGATGCCACCCTGAATTTCTGCTCGGAGTGCCAGGACTCAAAAACGCTCCAAGCAGAGAAGCCATGCAGAGAACCTCACCAACCACACGAAGGTGGAACAATCTGTCAGGTGCAGAAAGGGCAAATGAATAACACACTGACAGGGGGGAGGTGTGAGCAGCTGACACAGCCGAGGCGCTTATTAGTTACTGCACCGTATGACGTGTCACGTTGGCCTGCGAAACTCATTAGTTCATTTTTACCGTGGTGGAATGTGATGCAGAAAATCTCATGCAATAATGAAATGACTCTGGTCAAGATTCCTGTTCGATTGATGTATTTTTTTCTGTTAGATAACGACTATACGAGAAACATGAAGTATGGGGGGAGACTCATTATTTATTAGTAAACGCAGCCTGGTGTCCAAATAAGCCCTGCTAGATTGAAGCAGTGCCAGCCCCGCATGGTGGAACTCTTATGTAATGCTACGTGAGATATCATTTATAATTACACAGCCGCACTTGAGCGTTCAATATTCGCTCGTACCTGAACCGCTTTTTTTTTTTCTTTAGTTCACTCACTTTCGCTTGAAGGCATCTCTGCGGAGAGAACAGAGTCTTCCTCACCTGCCTGAGGTTGGCAGTGAAGAGTCTTCCTCACCTGCCTGAGGTTGGCAGTGGCTCCTCTCTAGCGTAGCCTGCGACAGATGGCAGCCTTCACAGGCCCTGCTGCCCTTTGGAGATGCTGTTTCTTTTCATTATCTCCCCTGTAACTGGAGCCAGCCCAGACTCTAGCCTCCCGTCGCGTTACCGCCAAATACGTCCACGGTAACCCGACCTCAGATCGATATCCTCTAAAGTGAATCGCACGTGAGTTAATCTGCTGGCGTTTGTTTTTTTGGCTTGCTGTATGGTATCGCATCTTATATCGGCATGTCCGTTTATTATAAAGGGGAAGAAAAGTGGGGTATGGACAACGGCTCTCTTTGATCCATCGAGAAAATGCTTTTGTGTGCGCAGGAAGCGGCAAACTGTGGGAGTTTGCTTTGCATCAATAGATGCTGTTCCACAGGGCCCTGGCCTGGAGCCAGCCTAGCCTAGCCTAGCCTAGCAGCCCTAAAGAGCATTGGGTAGAGCACCAAATTCACTGATTTATTTCCTCTTAAAAAGGGCACGTGAAACAACCTGACCTGAATACATCATGTTTAATTTTAAATAAAGGGCAAACAATGTCTCATAATAATAATAATAATAATAATAATCATAATAATAATCATCATATTAATTTACATAATAAGGCAACAAATATTTTCTTTACTTGGGTTTTAAACACTAAATTAACTCTTACAGTGTACTTTTTGGACTCATATAAACTCTGTTGAGTTGAATGAACACTAGACGTTTTACTGTGTAGAAATGCACTAGCGAGAGAAGAGCAGGAAGTGAGTAATAAAACACTGAAATGACTGCAGCTACGGCCGTCCTTCTTTAATAACAAAGCGGTTGGAGTTTAATCAGACGGCATTGTTGCAGCGCTGCACGTACAATACCAATCAGGAATCTCAGTCGAGGTCGAGGTACCGCGGTAAAAAAAGAGGCGGGGGGAGGTGTTGTCAGTCATTCATTAGTTCATTAACACAAAAGCAGCAGTTACCCACATTTCGCCCTCTGAGACGAGACTATGTGCAAATGGCCCTGATTAATCTGTACTGCTTGAAAGTGCAGGGTACCGGATGCATCGGGGTACGTGCTTCAATGGGCACACCTTAAAACTGGCTACCCTCTGGTGACACCACATAATTAACCCTCTTTAATGCCGCTATTCTCTGTCAGGGCACCAGCACTGCACCCCCCCCACCTCCCCACTGGGGAAGACAGCCGTGTCATTGGGCGTGTGCAGTGCATATTTCACTTCCGCGCGCATACCTCCCCCATTTAGAAAGGTCTTATTGAGATGGTAATTTTGTGTTCATTAGTGTTTCGCTTAATCAGTAGTTTGGAGACTTGGCCACTCTGCACACTGAAGCTTACAGTATAGCGCCAATACTATTTTAAACATCCCTTTCTTGTTCCACCCCCCACCCCTCCTCCCTAAAATAAAGGGGGGGGGGGGGGAGGGGGTTATATACTGCATCATTATGTAGTGGTCCACATTCTACAGATAGATTTTAAAAGGAGTGTTCATATGTCTTGTGCAGCACGGTAGGAGTTTTCAGTCTCCCGTTGAGATCATGGTGGGAATACATCAAGCCCATTTTCTCTCTGTTCGTTTCAAAGCACTGGCTTGACATTAATTGATCATGGAGCAGC
Source organism: Ilyophis sp. 1 JC-2022 (assembly GCA_022702515.1). NCBI lineage: Eukaryota > Metazoa > Chordata > Actinopteri > Anguilliformes > Synaphobranchidae > Ilyophis > Ilyophis sp. 1 JC-2022. The sequence goes on along the minus strand of CM040397.1, from coordinate 98,884,329 downwards.
ACTTAACACAATCATGATTCATTTATTTTCAAATTAAAATGAATGCGTAATGAATCACTAAATTATTAATTCAGGCATTTACAAAAGGTAAACCTCGAGGATGTATAAACCAAAGGAGTTGGAATGGAATTGATATTTTCATGCAATGAAAAATGGAGACAACGCTTTCTGTTTTTGTTTTTTCTGGCTCACAGGAAACATTCTGTGCATATCCCAGAATTATTCTCAAGACTAGAACATGCTGTGTAGTAGAAATATGTTGAGAGGTACCAAGGGATGAGTCTTAGGAGTTGTCCTATTCAAGAGATTGGAAAAATAGCTCCTGGTTTCATATCCCTGGATGACCCCATGTCTCCAGAACCTTCCATTTTTAGGGATGAAAAGGGGATGTTTCCAAGTTTTTTTAGGAAATATGTTCCTACAGTGATTCCATTGTGAGTTTAATCAAATGAGAATATTTTGCTTTGTTTATTTGATTTATTTTGTACTGTAGCTACTTCTTATTTTTAATTTTTATTAGTTTTTAACATGTAACTTACTATGGCGAGTCCCATTCCATGGGAAATGCCTTTCAATCACTTTTTATTTTGTATTCTTGAATGTGAGAAGAACACAAACAGACACATAATACCACTCCATCACATCACATCTTTGGCATTCTCTATCTGGCCTGTAAGCTCACAAGCTGGTCTAAGAGCTTTATTTTTTACAAGGGCCTTGTACCAGATATCTGAGACCGCCAAAGTTGGAGAGTTACGAAGAGGGACTTCAGAATTTGCATGCTTGTTGCACCTGGGTTCTAGTCTGATGCACATAGGACATTGTTTACTGTAGTTTCTTCATAATCCCAAAATATAATGCTCGAGCACATACGTATTACTAAATAGAGAACTGGGATTCAGAAATTGAGAGAAACTCAGATTAGACTCCACATTTTGAAAATGTACTTGGAATGAGCCCAAATCGCAAGTCTCAAACACTCTGGGTATTGTAAGACACATTTAAATAGTTTGGATTTAACATGGCTGAAATGAAGTCTTCGCCTCATACAATATTCACACTGTGTAGCTTAGTAAATGTTTCACAAAAACAGTAAGGACAAACTAGTAAAGGCTTTGTGTGTGGGGGGAATTAGGAGATTGGCAAAAGGCATTGCACTTTATATAATCTAGGCATGTGTGCAGTGGAGGCTTGCCTTGAATTTTTCTCCTCATGGCAGAAGCCAGAGGAATCGCCGGCTGCTCTGTTACGACACACTGATGCATAAGTCATTTCCTGGAAGCCAGTATCTTTGTTTGATAGGTCTTTACTTCCCTTACCCCGCCCGTGCAAACTGCAATGTCAGATTTACTCCTGGCTATGAATTTTGCATGGTATCTCTGCTACGCTGTGCGCACAGTGATTCGGACCCTAATAGAGCCGTTTTTATTAATATTCTATGTAAAGATAATGTATCAGGGGATTAATCCAGGCCCAGGTATTTGGTGGAGGATGTTATTCAGTGCTGGGTTCCGATGTGCTGGACCTCAGTGAACGAAAGGGAGCCTGAGGGTGTGAATGTTCAAAGAGGGCCGGTTTTAAAGCCTTTGCAAAGCTGACCACACTTGCCAAGACAATTCACCCCAACAAGGAAGCAACGGTTAAAATGTTCAGTGTTAATTCAACACTCAGTGTTTATATGAGTCATAATGGGATTGAAAACGGTTAAAATGTTAAGTGTTAATTCAATACTCAGTGTTTATATGAGTCATAATGGGATTGAAAACGGTTAAAATGCTCAGTGTTAATTCAACACTCAGTGTTTATATGAGTCATAATGGGATTGAAAACGGTTAAAATGCTCAGTGTTAATTCAACCCTCACTGTGTCTATATGAGTCATAATGGGTTTGAAATGTATCCTGATTAACTGTGCTCTGTTGATGTTAAAATAATTTTACATGAATTATTTCACTGTGTACCTGTGTAACAGCATGTGGGATTTATGGCTATGTATTATTCTGGTTATAGGAGCAGCACAATGTACACTATTTGAACTAGCCAGTTAGTGTGTGTGCGTGTGTGTGTGTGTGCGTGTATGTGTGCACGTGCATGCGTGTGTTTGCGTATGTGTGTGTACTGTATACACATCTTTCAGGAAGGTAATGAGAAACTGTGCAGGTGGTAGCGCCTGCTTACTCCACATCTCAAATCTACAGTATATTTGCTGCACTGTGCTTTTGGGCTGCTGCAGTGCAGTGCTCTCTGCAGTTCTTCTTCCCGCCACAGTGTGCAAATGGCGCTGTGATACAGTAGTTGCAGCAGAATACAGCTGCCTCGTGTCAGCATGAAAGACGAAAAACAGCAGTTTTTGAGCTATCAATTTAAGTGTTGCAGCAGAGCAGCTTTTACCTTCCAGAGAATCTTCTATCTGAGAGCAGGGCTAGAGGACATAGTGCATGTATGAGTGTTGCGCATGATTTTTGGTGTATGTGTGTGTGGTGTGTGTGTGTGTGTGTGTGTGTGTGTGCGGGTGGTGCACGTGAGTGTATGCGTGTGTGTATGTGTATGTCTGTCGGTGGTGCACAAGATTGTGTGTGTGTGTGTGTGCGCACAAAAAAAGTTATTTTTGAAAAGTTATTTTTAATGATTTTAGATTATGACCAAGATTATGAATTAGTTCACATGAACATGAAAACAATAATACATCCATCAACAATCAATCAAAGTAAACTCCCTCCACTTTTTCACTGCTACTGCATAACACAATTTATTCCAACAAAACATGCTGTCAAAAAATGTGATGCTGGTATATGAGTAGGTAACCCTTCAATTCAAACTGACGATTAAAGTTAAGGGACCTCGGTTGGTATGCATGGTTCATAGCTAAGGTCATTTGTAATGTCAACAAATACAATTAAATAAAGCATTGCATGTTACAGCGTAAGTGACTTATAACCTAGTGTTTTACCCACCAGGGACTTTCTCTGTGCAGCAGTTGCATGCTTGGGTTGTGTCATGTGTGTTAACTTGCTCAGGCTGAGCTAATTAGCTGTACATGAGGTTATTATTTTACCATTCGGTTACAGGGACAGGAGCATTCCCTTATAGTTGGGAGACTTGAGGTTATGGTCTTCCCTTATGGTTGGGAGACTTGAGGTTATGGTCTTCCCTTATAGTTGGGAGACTTGAGGTTATGGACTTCCCTTATGGTTGGGAGACTTGAGGTTATGGTCTTCCCTTATGGTTGGGAGACTTGAGGTTATGGACTTCCCTTATGGTTGGGAGACTTGAGGTTATGGTCTTCCCTTATGGTTGGGAGACTTGAGGTTATGGTCTTCCCTTATGGTTGGGAGACTTGGTCGGGAGGTTATAGGTTCAGATCCCTGGTAGGGCAAACCTATTCCACAACTGAGCATAGTTCACCACATACATGCTTTGGCAAATACTCAGCTGCATGAGTCATTGTTTAGGAATGAAAAGAGTGCACTATATGCACTTCTACCTAGTGGTAGTAATGGTCCTTTTCTAAAACAATGCTCTGTTCTCATTTACAATGCTTGCATTACATATTTAGATCATTTCCTTTGGTTCATGTGGAATAGAAATGGAATGCCTTGCATTAATTGGACATTGGATTTAGATCTAGCTGAACTTTTTCTTGTAACAACTCTCAAAAGAGTGCAAGCAGTGCCACATGGTTATCTGGTTGAAATGCTCCGTTTAGTACATTCAGGTATTATAGGCAGTCCTCACAATTAAAGTCTATACACGGGGGAGGTAATAGTTTAATCACAACAAGTTGTCATTGACCTCAAAGTCCCTCGGCGGTCACTGAAGGCTGCAGTTTTCTCATTGAAAAAGTTATATTCTTCTTCTGTGCCGAGAACACAACTCGGTACCTATCTGGGGCAAACATGGGTTCACTTTCAGGAAGGGAGGGAAAAAAGACAATGAAACTGCTTCAAAAAATGCCCAAGTAGTTATCCTGTGGTGGGCTTAGCTCTGAGAAAGAGATTAAACTTTCACCTTGCTTCCACAGCTCACTTTCCAATCCCCTGCTGGGGAAATGACATTGGATGCATCACCCCTGCAAACAAAACAGCATAAACCTAAGGGAAGACATTTCTCAAATTTAATCACTCTAATAAATATAATAAATAGTTTTGTTTTATTGCAGAGTTTGCTCTTCTGTTTATGTATTTATTTAAATAATGGTGTATAGTTCTGTATGCGCTGCCGGTACACGACACTGCATTGCTATGTTTATGGAATTTTACAGATGTTCAGTTTCTTCATAACTACAGAGGTACCCTTTTTCTTCTGTAAATCGCAATTCATGAATAGTGAACCGTATGTCACTGTGCACGCACATTGAAAACGCAGAGACAGAGTGTGATGGGGCATTAGAAGGAAGTGGGAAAAGGTGTGTTTCTGGTAATTGAGGGAGACAGTCAGTGGGTCTGCCTTCCTGACTGACTTGCGGACGGTCATTCCATCATTAGAGATGATTACAGAGATGAGCCAAGTGCAATCAGCGCTGTCGCTCAAATGATCCGGCCCCGTCACACCCACTCAACGCAAGCGCAGCCAAACGTAGGACAGTCGCTAAAACCCTAACCCTAACCCTAACCTGCGCTGGTCCAAAATATGAGTATGGTTTTAATTGTGTCCAAAATGTTCACCGTTAAAACAGCAATACATCATTTGTGCTGCTACGTTATTTCAATGCTCAGAATATGGATTTACATATTTAAAAATATATATTAAATGTTGAAATAATATAAAATGTTTTTTTGACTCATTGGTGGATTAACTATTTACATTTTATGATTAATAACATCTGTTAGTTAATATTACACCCTGTATAAATGAAATACAGATTTTTATTTTGCAGCCATATTGACTAATTAGTCATTGCTGTGCATATGAATAAGTACAGATAAAATTTTGACTGCCCCATTGACTGACTAAAAAGACATTAAAAATGAATAATGATGGAAGGTTATTTCAGGCAAATATGGGACAAATGCACAGTACACAATATAATGTATCCATCTGCAGCACATATTTCTAACAGTGTCTTGCAGAAAGAATGCACAGTCAGCTCTTCGAAGAATTTAAACAAGCTGCAGGGCACATTTATAGTGTAATGAAATGCAGGTGGGAAATATCATTTTTCCAAAACGGCTGCACCATTTTCTGAATGCAGCAGATTTGTTTTTAATTAGCGCTGCTGTCTTCTATTTTTCCCAACAGTATTACGTCTGTGCTTGATTAACCTTTATAACCTATGGAATAATGCATTATGAAGATGTGAGCAATACAAACAATTAATAATTAAATGTGTGTCCTCTTCAGGGAGAAAACAAACTGCCATGTTTTACTTTTTAAAAGAGAGGAATTGACAAATATTATGCGTCTCTAGAGTGTGACTCTGCATTTACCAATTAAAATGACTTCAAGCTGCATAATGTCAAACATCAACTCCAGATCCGAGTGTTAAATGTTTAATGTCCCGGGGACAGAATACTCTTGGGAATCCAGTTCAACTCTATTTATGCAGGGACATGTGGATGACATGTTTATAAGTAGCCCTGAAAGTTGATTTCAAATATTAATAAATCACATGCCGCTCACCCAACACCCACCCATAGCTTTCATGCATTTGTTTTTATTGTAGCTACTGTATATTTTCATACACTATTTTCATAGAAAAACATGGAAGAAGCCCATAACAGAAAAGCCCCATGAATTACAATGTGGCTGAATAAGCTCAATTTTTAATGATGACCCCACTATATGACTTCTGATAGAACGGCAGGGCAAGTAAATGGATGTAAGTAAGAAGGAAAATGTGACATTGACTATTCACTCATCAGATAAATACCAACATAGTTGTCTATGTACAAAACTTAAGTTCATTTCCCAGAATGCTTTGCCTTCTGGTAGTACCAATTCAAATGCAGTGGCCTGCCAATTGTTTCAGCTACAGTCCAAGTTCAACTTATTCAAAATAAACAAGGATACATATGAAATTGGTTAAAGTTGATGAATGCTCAGTAAAGTCTCCTACTAAGTAAAATGTTTTTCAGTGCTTTCGTTTTTTTTGTATACACTCAGCGGTGTATTCTTTGACAGATCTAAAGCTCCCCTGATCTGCGATGGTAAAACAACATGAACATCTGCTTGCTGGCAGTCAGTAAAGATGCTCAGATGTTTCTCCTGAAGAGAGAAAAGTGAGTTCTGCATCTTTATCACAAACCACTTAAGACGTTCATTAGTACAATAGATAAACACCTGTCATTGAAATAATACTAGGAGCAACTTTAAAGTCTTTAAAATCCTACAAAACCACTCCAGCAGCAGGTAATCGTGCGTAAAGATAAAATGGGTGTCCTCCAATTGATCAATATGGCTCTTATAAGTAAACTCAGTTTTATATAATCTTTCTTTTCTTTTTAGCACTCTTTAAAGCAACAATAAAACCACCAGTCCTTAGGGCTATTATCCACATGCAGTGATTTCCACTTGCAAAAGTACCCTGCGATTTTGCCACAGATTCTTTATAAAATACAGAAGGATGTTCTCCGCAGTCTTGCGATTATATCATATGCAAACTTTGTCAAATCAAAATTTGACAGGAGGGGGTTAAATGAATACAAATCCATTGCTTTATGGATGAGTTGCACTGAAAGATGAATTCAGTACCTTGAACAAACAAGTTCAAGTGACGGACATTTTGTACTTTTCGTCTGTCACTGAATAGCGTACAAAATGAATCCCACTCAAGGACTTCTTCTGTCAAGCAAGACTTATGAAGAATCACTAATATTCTGTACTGACTAGTATTAATTGAACACTCTATTAAAGAACACAATGCTCATTATATTTAGCTTAGGTTTGAATTTTTTTGTGAGTTATACCTGTGATGAACTTGTGGGGTGGGGAGTTGTATCACACACACACGCACACACACACAAACGTACGGCGTACGCACGTACACACACACACCGTAAAACAACCTTGTTGGATCCAATAATTTTTGGATATTAACACAAGCAATTTCATCTTTTTTTCCAACTGTAGTGTTTGGAACTACACTTAACGGCTAACCAACGGGTGGTTTAGGGTGGTTTTCCAATTTCTTTATTGCTATTCTGACCTGTGTCAGCCAAGCATTTACCGCCACTGCCCTACTTAAAAGCAAGCAGTTGGCAGAGTCAGCAAGCTGCATAACTATATTGCTTCTGTCTGCATTGGTTTTAAAAGGAATAGGAGGAGGTAAACAAAAAAATGAGAAAGTACTGGCCCAAGCTGAGGTAGATAAAGGCTGTAATAAGTCAGATCTTTTCCAAAGAACACCAACGCCTTGTACTATAGACAATTGACCTGGATTCAATCAAGATGTGTTCCTTTCTTTACCTTGCAAATAAATGCAAGTGCATGTCTCTGCAAACACAATTTGGTGTTTTTGTACAAAACACAAGCACTTTACTGTGAGTTAAGGTCAACTTTACGCACTTTACTGTGAGTTAAGGTCAACTTTACGCACTTTACTGTGAGTTAAGGTCAACTTTACGCACTTTACTGTGAGTTAAGGTCAACGTTGACTGAACCAGGGCCTCTCTTATTCTCTCATGCATAAAATAAATATATATTGAAAATATTTTATGTTTGTATTTTATGTCTCGAGTGGCTACTGTATACTTATCACTTAGTATCTAAACGACGTCCATAAAGCCTTGAACCTGACCCGTCTCTGCAGATTGAGATTTTCTCTCAGCCAATAAAGAGGCTTGTTTTCACGGATATCGCTGTGAAACTGCAGACGGCCAAAATACCACGCTGATCTGGGCTGACGCCAGTGTTCCGTGTGATGTCATGCGCTATAGTTCTGCTTGTGGGGAAATGCAATAGAACATAGATGGTACCCTATCAACCAGCTTTGGCTACAGGCTGTGTTTCACTTCAAGCTCCAGCATAAAGGGCTATTAGCCCTTCACAAATGATAGCGGACAGAATTTCTAAATTCATATTTTCTGAAAACAAATATTGGGCATCTCTTGGTGTCTTGTGTCTGTGTAAGCAGCGGTGCGGCGAGGTGAAGCCATTCTTAAGCGCTTTAAGTGGCTCACAATGACAGCAGGCTACCCTTAATGAGTTATTTCCACACTTAATGTTCACATATTCACAGTTCTTCACTGCAATAAAACGGAAATGAAACCTATCCTTCGTACATAGACCTCTCACACATGATCAAAATTGCCCTAATAGTTCAAACAAATGATTATATTACTTAAAAAGCTATTTCAGTCCAAAACTAATCTGAGAGAAACATTAAAAAATGAAGAGGGAGCTCAAAAAAATGTTAGCTTAAACAAACAAGAAATAAACACAAGTCACAATCAAAATCAACATGTGGCAGTACCGTGATGATCACAATGAAACAAATAAAGTAAAGCAATTGCACTGTTCAAATGTGCATATATTTTGAAACCGATTAATAATTTATGAAACAGATTATTTCCACAGAGGTACCATACAATTACCAGTGAAGTGTCACACCGTTGTTTGAATCTTCACAGAGTCAGTCCCTCTGTAGATTGGCCTTGAATTACAGGTGGGGCCAATATCAAGGACTTCTAGCTATGCAACTATGCACAAAGATTCCATGCATGTAGATGTATGTTAGGATTCCTTACCAGTTCTGCAATAAATAGTGTTTCCATAACACTGCCGGGTCTCTTGATAATGAGATATGTGCTCTACTGTGCCGTGCACATACATACACCCTACACCTGGTGTATTCATCCTTACTGTGCCATGTACATACATACACCCTACACCTGGTGTATTCATCCTTACTGTGCCATGTACATACATACACCCTACACCTGGTGTATTCATCCTTACTGTGCCATGCACATACATACACCCTACACCTGGTGTATTCATTCTTACTGTGCCATGTACATACATACACCCTACACCTGGTGTATTAATCCTTACTGTGCCGTGCACATACATACACCCTACACCTGGTGTATTAATCCTTACTGTGCCGTGCACATACATACACCCTACACCTGGTGTATTCATCCTTACTGTGCCATGCACATACATACACCCTACACCTGGTGTATTCATCCTTACTGTGCCATGCACATACATACACCCTACACCTGGTGTATTCATCCTTACTGTGCCATGCACATACATACACCCTACACCTGGTGTATTCATCCTTACTGTGCCATGTACATACATACACCCTACACCTGGTGTATTCATCCTTACTGTGCCATGCACATACATACACCCTACACCTGGTGTATTCATCCTTACTGTGCCATGCACATACATACACCCTACACCTGGTGTATTCATTCTTACTGTGCCATGTACATACATACACCCTACACCTGGTGTATTAATCCTTACTGTGCCGTGCACATACATACACCCTACACCTGGTGTATTCATCCTTACTGTGCCATGCACATACATACACCCTACACCTGGTGTATTCATTCTTACTGTGCCATGTACATACATACACCCTACACCTGGTGTATTCATCCTTACTGTGCCATGCACATACATACACCCTACACCTGGTGTATTAATCCTTACTGTGCCATGCACATACATACACCCTACACCTGGTGTATTCATCCTTACTGTGCCATGTACATACATACACCCTACACCTGGTGTATTCATCCTTACTGTGCCATGCACATACATACACCCTACACCTGGTGTATTAATCCTTACTGTGCCATGCACATACATACACCCTACACCTGGTGTATTAATCCTTACTGTGCCATGCACATACATACACCCTACACCTGGTGTATTCATCCTTACTGTGCCATGCACATACATACACCCTACACCTGGTGTATTCATCCTTACTGTGCCATGCACATACATACACCCTACACCTGGTGTATTCATCCTTACTGTGCCATGCACATACATACACCCTACACCTGGTGTATTCATCCTTACTGTGCCATGCACATACATACACCCTACACCTGGTGTATTCATCCTTACTGTGCCATGCACATACATACACCCTACACCTGGTGTATTCATCCTTACTGTGCCATGCACATACATACACCCTACACCTGGTGTATTCATCCTTACTGTGCCATGCACATACATACACCCTACACCTGGTGTATTCATTCTTACTGTGCCATGTACATACATACACCCTACACCTGGTGTATTAATCCTTACTGTGCCATGCACATACATACACCCTACACCTGGTGTATTCATCCTTACTGTGCCATGCACATACATACACCCTACACCTGGTGTATTCATCCTTACTGTGCCATGCACATACATACACCCTACACCTGGTGTATTCATCCTTACTGTGCCATGCACATACATACACCCTACACCTGGTGTATTCATCCTTACTGTGCCATGCACATACATACACCCTACACCTGGTGTATTCACATGCACATACATACACCCTACACCTGGTGTATTCATCCTTACTGTGCCATGCACATACATACACCCTACACCTGGTGTATTCATCCTTACTGTGCTGACTGTGCCATGCACATACATACACCCTACACCTGGTGTATTCATCCTTACTGTGCCATGCACATACATACACCCTACACCTGGTGTATTCATCCTTACTGTGCCATGCACATACATACACCCTACACCTGGTGTATTCATCCTTACTGTGCCATGCACATACATACACCCTACACCTGGTGTATTCATCCTTACTGTGCCATGTACATACATACACCCTACACCTGGTGTATTCATCCTTACTGTGCCATGCACATACATACACCCTACACCTGGTGTATTCATCCTTACTGTGCCATGCACATACATACACCCTACACCTGGTGTATTAATCCTTACTGTGCCATGCACATACATACATCATCCTTACTGTGCCATGCACATACATACACCCTACACCTGGTGTATTCATCCTTACTGTGCCATGCACATACATACACCCTACACCTGGTGTATTCATCCTTACTGTGCCATGCACATACATACACCCTACACCTGGTGTATTCATCCTTTTGCATCTTCCAGTGTTTTGTACCTAGACCAGCCTCTTGCATCTCTATGGCTGGGGTAATCTGTTCTAATTCAAATCCAGTGGTCACTCACTACAAACTATGGGTTGGGGTGACATTGATGTATTCAGGCAGTTGTACTATTCCCAGTCAACCTCTGGGCTAATTCATAACAAAGGTTGCCTTTATATATATTCCAAGCTTGAAGGATACTTCTGGGTCATTGATTTGATGGCTCAGTGGATGTGTCTCCTTTCTTGCCCGTCATGCAACTACAAGAAGTATCCTAACAAATCTCCTGCTTTTTAAAATTGTCCTTCAGATTGTACCTTAGAGCATGTTGTCGATCTGGCCAGCGAGATCGATGAGGTCATTCTTCTTTCCTTCACTACCACCTCCTCTCCTCCGTGCCCCACAAACCGATCTTTGTGTACTAATCTAATGTCGATTACATATTAATGGTTACAAATGAATTCACGTCTCAACGCAAACCGCAATGTCAGGTACATTGTATATTCTACATGCAACTACTTGTACTCAAAACCTTCAGGCGGTTTTGCATAATTCTGCGTAGGAGAGGAGTGGTAGTGGGGGAGTGGATGGAAGGGGGAGAGGAGTGAATAATATTGGGACGCAGCCCTTGTAAGATGTCAAAAAGGCAGGAAATACAGGTCCCTCAGTACAAGTGAGAAATACAAGCTCTGCCTTTCTGCGGTGGCCTTTGTAGCTTTCCATCCAGAAAAAAGCTTTCACAAGCCTTTTAGCTTTTAGTTTCTTGTGTCCGTCGTGGAAGATGTATGTATTTTTTAAATCATTGCCACTGCTGGTTTTGCTACATACTGCAGAGGAAGTTTGAGAATTTATCTTCTGGCCTGACAGAAGGTAGTTGTTTGCGTGTGCTGTGGCCAGATTGTGGGGGCCTATAGCGGGGCATGTATGACACTTTTGGGAACTGTGGTGCAGCCACTGCTAATGCTCCCTTCCCGCTGCTCTCCATGGCTGAACATCCATCACGCTCTTCAACCATGGAACGTGGGCAGATCTGAGACGCGCGCCTCGAGGCACTCCGCAACTTTAGCGTCGATCCTCACACCCATTCCATCTGCAATTTATTTTTGTTTCCTTGAATCTTCAGAAAGCGCTCGTCAGTGCCCCCCGCTTTCAATGAAGCGCGCAACGAGAAACATCTGCTCCGTCGCGGCCGCGCTGTGCCGTTAGCCGTCGCATCACACTTGCGCGGAGAAAGAGAGAGAGAGGGAGAGAAGCGGAGTCATTAGCGCGTTTTGACAACAGCTTTTCGCATCAGGCTGGGGCTTGCTGAGATAATCGCATTTTGAGTTTTTTATTTATTTTTTTGCAGCTGAGATGCTAGCAAGATTGCTGCCGCATTTCTCCTGGTGATTGCTGCAGCACCTCATCACCTGCCGGTAAACGCCACCATGGCGCAGCACGGACACATTTCCGTTGCTCTCCTGATTCAGTTACGAAAAGCCTGCTGCTGTTATTGCGGCCCTGTCCTGTGAGCCTCTGTGTTTTACAATACCGCCACAGCCTCCACCATCGGGATATTTTTTTTTCTATTATCCTGCAGACCGTCCCCTTAAATGCACCAGGTCTGCTGTAACGGAAAGCATCTTAGCTGCAGCGGTAACACTGTGTTGACTTTATGTGTGAAACACGTCCTCAGGTATTATTCGAGTGGCAGGGGTCTGCATCCAATTTAAATGTGTTTTTGTGGTGACCCGTCTCATTCCAGGAAAAGACGTATGGAAAATGTATATGTATGTATGTATATTACATGACTATCTTCTTCTTCTTTTTTTTGCTCTTCTTCTTCATCGCAACATATTCAGGAAATTAGAATCTTTCTGCACCATGCCTATTCTCCTCTTCAGCCTACCTCCTCTTTTTTTCCCACTATCACTTGACATCATCTCAGTAATCTCCTCCCTCATCAACTCGCCCTGCATTTCCCCCGGCTGTGTGCCCCAGCTTTCTGGCAGGCTCATGTAACCCTCGCCCCTCCCCGCTGAAAACTGCCATTTCAAATTTTTACCCTGTCTCTATTTCTCTCCAAAAACCTTTGAATGTGATGCATATGAACAGTTTCTCCAACGGAATGACCGATTTGGTCCACACCAGTCCAACTCCAGGGGCCACATGTATAAACAGTGCTGAGCAGAAAAATGCCCTCAGAAAGCTGCGTAAGCGAGTTTCCACGCAGAAATTCAGATGTATAACATAAGAGTCATGCATACCTCTGCACACGCTGGACGCCGTACGTACGTAATGTGTGGAGACAGTGTGATATGGCGACACCGTGACTGAAAGGCAGAGAAAGAAAATGCAAAACTTTTCAGAAGCAGATTTATGACTTTCTCCCTGAGCATTTTTTTACGCATTATTTTATGCATTATTTTACTCAAAGTTTTATACATGTGGCCCCTGGTCTTGTCACTTAGCAGGGACTGCACTACTTCCCAATATCCATGATTTCACATTTTTTGTTATGTTATATTCAGCTGGATGCAGCCGAAATCTCTTTGGCTTATAATGATACTTGTGGTCAATGATTGAGGCTGTTACCGTCTGAAAAAACTGTTGAAGGACACTTGGTTCAGATGCTCAGAAAGTTCTTCTGAAATCAAAAAATGCGCACACCCAAAATAAATAACTTTTTTTGCATGGAGAGAATTGTGTGATTCTCATATTTTTTCAGAAAGTTCTTCTGGCCAACATAATTCAAAATGAATAAGAGATGCATCACCGTATGATTAACCACACATCAATATATATTCAGCAGTCTTTTCTGCTGAAGATGAGCTCAATATTCTAGTGAATACCGATTTCTAAAGGAAAGCAGAAAAACCTGTTCTTCAGCTGGGGCGGAATAAGTCTATATATCTAGAGATGGAAAAGGGGTGAACACTATGAATTGCATTGAATAATTAAGAAAACAGGTAGATTATTGTCATGCGGGCCAGTCAATAAAAATAATAGGGAAAAAATATAGGAGAGGAAATGCCAATTAGTCATCGGGCCCCTCTCATCACCATAAAGAAGTTTCCAGAACAACTAGAGAAAAGGGCACTATTGCCATTACTTTCAATACTTAAGTAAACTGGGTTATATGCTATATACACAAAAGAGGCATTGATTGGAGTAAACCTCACACCAACCAGCCAACCTCTTTTTGGGGCCACTAACGCACTCTAAAACAGGCACACCTGACACCTGCATGACCTCCAAATCTCTGTGTGTTCCCAATGCTCATTACAATGGCCATTATACAAATGTACTCACTCACTCACTGTAACCTGAATTGAAAAACAGGGCTGCGTTTATCCAGGTCTCTTTTTCTTTTAAAAAAAATGTTTTATTATGTAAAAAGCTATTTGAAAACATTTAAAAACTCTTGTCTTGTTTTATACAACCAGCAAAGATTAGTTAGACGAGCTCTGTATTACTGAAATAATATATACAGAGGATTCCATGTAACTTCCTCTCAGCGTGGGGCCATTGCTAGTCTGTATGACTAGAACTGAAGGGAGCCGTATGAAATTGGTATCGCTTTGAGCAGAGAACAATAAATGGAGATGTTTTATAAATAAGACAGCCAGCACATCCTCTGCAGAAAATGCAATTTTAAGCTGATGAATGTAATCAAGAGACCCCATTCATTCCAGACAACAAACTCTTTGCTTCAGAGCCCAAAACGGGTATTGAGAGAGGAGAGGTGCACACAGAACTGACACTCAGCGCTATTGTAGTGCTCAAGCCTCTGCTAACGGTGCAGCAGAGACAAGGTATTGGCAAGAGGTAATCCACAGTGCCAGGGGATCTCCAAATACAATACAAATCTCCCAGAACCAATTTAAATGTTTATCATGTTAATTAAAAATGCTGAATTAATTGATGACACATAGCCTCAGCCACACAGAATGATTACACTTCCTCTTCTTATAATTGCAATGATTCCACCAGAGTAGCTGCACAATTTTCTTTTATATCTTAATTTTTTTCCTGGTCCAATGTTAATGAAGGGTATTCCAAGCACCGCCAAGTAGTCTGAATGCCAGAAAAGAGACCACGGGGCTCATTTGTTTCACAAATTCAAAAACAGAAATCAAAAGCTTACCTTTCCCAAGCTTACTGCAATAATAATAATAATAATAATAATAAGTAAATAAATAAAAATTGACTAAATATGTGCCTCTATAGCACGGCCGCTTGTGCTGTTCATTTACAGATGAAGGCTTTGTACAATATAAATGTGATATTATTTATCAGTTAACTGCAGTATATGTTTGCTACAGCCACCGAGGGGGGGAAAAGTAATTAACTTACCCGTGCCATTGTGTCTATCCATTTACATTCAGCGAGTGCCTTAGGCCTCACTCGAGCCTAAAAAAACTGTGTGGTCTTTCATCTCTGTGCAGTAGGTTCTCTCTCATCCGTTCCTTCATTCATTCTCTCATCCGTTCCTTCGTTCATTCTCTCATCCGTTCCTTCGTTCATTCTCTCATCCGTTCCTTCGTTCATTCTCTCATCCGTTCCTTCGTTCATTCTCTCATCCGTTCCTTCGTTCATTCTCTCATCCGTTCCTTCGTTCATTCTCTCATCCATTCCTTCGTTCATTCTCTCATCCGTTCCTTCGTTCATTCTCTCATCCGTTCCTTCGTTCATTCTCTCATCCGTTCCTTCGTTCATTCTCTCATCCGTTCCTTCATTCATTCTCTCATCCCCTGAATTGGCTTCTGAAGTGAAAAAAAGAAACAAATCCTACTTCATTTTTTATTTTTTTTTAAACCTGAAAAGTAACGTCTAACCCTAGGCCTATTATGACCCAGTTTCTTTACGTGTTGTTTATCTGAAAGAATATTCCCTAATACAAGCCTCTGTTAAAGAATTCATCCTGCAGGTCAAATTACTGTGGATTTATCAAAAATATATATATAAATAAATCAAAATTCTTGAGAGTAATTAAATTTTGTGTTTTGTTCTTAAGCCACATTCATTCAGCTGTGCATGCAAATACTGTTTGTATTGTTCTGAATGCATTGTGTCATTCAGCATGAGCCTTCCATTGTTTTAGATTCTCCTGCTTCAGGATTCAGAATCTGAGCAGATCTCATTGTGTTAAACAGATTGATTTCCATACATTTGGTCTCATTTAAGGGTACTGCACACTTAAGGAATAAAGCTCGTAATCCTTCGAGCTTAATGGCATTTCAAACATTGGGCTCTGAACGTCCATGCTGTGTTTTCCGGTTCCATGTTCTCTCAAATATATCTCTTCCCTGGAGCGGGTGCAATTCCAAAGAATGTTTTTTTTTTTCTTTTCTTTTTTGCGTAGGCCGTGACGACCTCATCCATCAAGAACTCAACAGTTTCTTCAAGCCAGGATTAGAGAGGTGAAATAGGCCAACATGCATTACTGATGTCAACCAAATTCTAACTCCATCATGCAAATTGATGAGACATTTTGGCTGGAGGTTGTGCTTGCTTGCGTATCCTTATTGGAGTTCTGTTGCCAGCAACCCCCCCCCCCTCCTCACCTCCCCAACCCCACCCCCAACGAACAGCCCTCTCTCCTTCACATTACTTCCCATACCAAACGAGCTGATTACTGCTGCCCCCCCCCGCTGATAGAACCTTCTGTGGCAGTTCTGCCACGCCACTCCAATCTAAAGTTGTGTGAGAGAGAGGAAAAAAATGAATAAAATAGAGTTGAAACTCTTCTGAACACACCACACGAAAAAAGTATATGTTTTCGGGGTCTGGGGAAGATTTCCTGAAATTGCCTTCAGGTGTTTTTTCTCACAGCTTGTGTTAGAAGGCTGAATGCCTCCTTTCCCGTTGTTCTTACCACCGGCGATGGTGCATTTTTTATATTTCTCTTAAATAGGTGTATTTATTTTCTAAGTGAAAATGATCCGATTACATACATTAACCATTAGTGTAGTGGGAGCAGTCAGGTACCCTTTGGCAAGATGCATATAGAGATTTTCTTTTCCCTCTCATTTGTAATTCAGTTCAATAATCAGAGAGTGCATTGGCAGAATGGTCTGAGAATGACCTGCTTATAACAGAACACATTATTTCATGGCAGAAATGTTTCAAGGACAGATATCAATCAGCAGCACTCTTCATTTCTGTAGAGGGCCTGGCTCTATGCCTGGAGGAGGATAGCAGATCAATAATAATGTGGGTGTTGAGATAATCAAATTCTAATCTGTATCTGTCGAGCCTGCTCCCTGATTGGAAACCGAGAGGCTGGTCATCTTGTCGCTGCTGAAGAGGAAGCCGTTCATTCCCATTGGCTGCCTGCAGAAAGGGAGCAGTACAATTGCAATACTCATAATGGGTACTTGTACGCCTATGACTATCACCCTGGAACCACACTGAACTACAACACAAAATTACAATAAGTGGATTGAAAATTAGCCATTATTCACACCTTGGGTCTTTCGGAGAGCATCTAATACAAGGGACGTATAGCCAAAGCTGTATGCTAACATCAGAAAATAGAGGAGAAGTGCAGCGTTGAAAGCAGGTGCACTTCAGGTATCGCTTGACTGGTATAAAGGATGCATTAAGCCTGTGTCCATTGATATTATTGATTTACCGGCTGATTATTCCGCATATCACAGCTCTTGCTTGGTCCTGTGCCAAAAAAAAGTAAGTGTTTAGGATTGATATCACTAGACATGCAATTAGCCCAGTCTGCTATCAAGCTTTGGATAAAAAATAAATAAATTGTTCAGCTAGGATTCCTCAGGATATAACAATATCAGCTTCTTCTGATTATTTATTTATTTATTTATTTATTTATTTATTTATTTATTTTTATTTTTTTAATCCTCATTTTTTTAAAGCTGAATACAGCCAAGCCGTCTTTAACGGATACCCTTGTTAATGGATAAATGGCTTTAAAAGTGACTCAGTAGGTGTATTTATAATAACGTAAAGAGGTTTGGTTAAAATGGAGAGGTGCTCCTCTGGCACGTACAGTTTGTCTAATTTACAGTGCAAGCCTATGAGCTCAGACTTGACGTAACCTGCTGAGTAATCACCCGATGTACATGTGCGCAGTGTGTGATTTAGCTCCTATCAGCCGCACGGTTCATCGATTATTCTTTCTTTGTCACTTGTAATATTTGGTGCATTGATTTGCTAGGATCCTATATTTCCTGTTGCAATGCAGTAGATGTGCTGATACTTTGAATTTGGGGGAAATAAGTACTTCAGAAGTCTCTATACTTCACGTGAAGCATCAAACAGACACCTGGGTGCAGTGTTTATTTTTTGTTTTTAATCGCTTATTTATTTTTAGATTCCGGAAAGCATTGTATTTACAGTGTAATTAATCATAACAATAATTATTTCTAATTTTAAGTCTCCGGTGTTGTGTTTTTGTTGTGTGTGTGTACCTGTGTTGGTGTGTACCACATCTTTCGTTTTTGTCCTTCACAAGTGTAGCTGACACCGAAGAGTTAACGATGAAACCCACTCTCATTTCTGCTTGCATAATCTACCATCTGTTTATATAATTGACTAGAATTAATTATGTCAGCCTAAATTGCCAATGTTTTTAGTCAATCAATTAGATAAACAATTTAAATGCTGAATAGATAAATCCAAGTTGCACTTATATGAACTTGTGACTACTGGGACTAGAGTGAGCGAGCGAGCGAGCAAGTCAGTCTGTCAGTCACATTGTATCTCAGAAGCAGAATAGATCCATGTGGACTTGTATGTGACGTCCAGCAGGTAAGGACCCAAATGCACAACGAGACAGTCTTTCTCTTGAAAAGAAGGGTTTTTATTTGTAATTCCGGGTCGGATCCACACCGGGAAATCAGGTTTAAACAATAAATAATAATCTGTGGAACCCGCAGAGAGCTGGCGATCAAGATCCAGCGAAGTGGCCAGGAGTGGTCGTAGCCTGGGTAGTATAGCAGAGTCAGGCGGAGGTAGAGTCAGGATCCACACTGGGAAGCAGGTGTGGCAAATCCAGACCGGGGTGGTCAGCTTGAGTCAGCAAGCTAGCACATGGGGAGACAAGTACAACGCGACAAGGACCGTATACTCTGACAAACCGTAATACTTTGACAAGGAATCACAGGAACAGCACGGTTATATAACTAGTGTCATTAGAGCTGATAAACTGCAGCTTGCGGGAAATGCGTGCGAGATCAGCGAATTGATTGAACAATTAGGAAATGCATGAGGAATGCGGTGAAGGCAATTAAGTGTGAGTTGTGTCATTAAGATGTGGTGCAAGTAATAATGTGCAATGTGGACACAATCAGGCAATGAACGCAGACATGACACAATCAGGTTCGGGGAAAACAGAGGAAAACATCAAGGAAGGAACGGGGAGCGGAGCGGATCGTAACATTGTACTTACCAATACTATAAAATGAGTGATACAAATGGAAATGTGTTGTCTACAACTGGGGAGAGCTCGATGAAGGAAATGTCAAACAAAGGTAGATTAAATACACACATGTATCTTTATGTTTTGTATCCATCAATTAATATCCTGCTTCTGGATTGCAATCTATTTTCTAAGCATCAAGATGTACAGTATTTTCCAAGAGAGTTAATGTTGTTTTGTTGGAAGTGTGGACATCTTTTCAGCTTTCTGATTCCATCTTAACATATTTAGGTTTGTCCTTAGGTTTGAATAACAAACTTGTCCCTGGAATTAATGAATGGAGCTGGGTGAGAAATGGAAAAAGTCACACTTGCTTAAATCTGTAACGCAGAGTAAAGGATAAACTGCCTTGTGGTTAGAGTGAATCAGGGCCTGGTGTGTACTGGGCTGTATATAAATTTCCTTTAGCACTAAATTAAAGGGAGAGCACCACAATTGTAGTGCTTTGTAGTTTGAA
This sequence comes from Ilyophis sp. 1 JC-2022, assembly GCA_022702515.1. Lineage (NCBI taxonomy): Eukaryota > Metazoa > Chordata > Actinopteri > Anguilliformes > Synaphobranchidae > Ilyophis > Ilyophis sp. 1 JC-2022. The sequence continues at coordinate 98,864,352 of CM040397.1, read as the reverse complement.
GTAGTGTCTATCGTCTTCTGAGCTTGCTATCATATTACACATGACATAGGATGATAAGTACTTTGTAGGACACAGGATTTATGCAGTTTTAAGCATTGTCATAGCAACAATTAATGATAAGAGTTTTGACAATGTTCAAATGAGTTTAGTTGCAGCTATTTTGGGAGAGAAAAAAGCCACATACATTTCCTGTCTTGGATACATTTCATAACACTGTCACTATATTAACAATAATAGCATCAAGCAAGTTTGAATTAGGGAGAAAAAAAATTATAATTGTTTTTGCCAGCAGTTTCAATCCGGTCCATCAATTTAGATGTAATCCTATTTCAAGCACTTTCAAACAATGAATCACGATTGAGTTAGAATCAGTTTCTCTTTAATCAATGCATTGTACCATGCATGCAAAAGTCAAGCATTTTTGGGTGAAATGTAAACTTGAATCAATGCCAGGATGCAAGCAAAGCACGCATTACCTCTGCTGATGGGATTGGATTCAAAGTAGCACTGTTCACATTGAGAGATCAACATCTCTACCCTAACCTGAGAGTTCATGGCCATTTTCTAAGCTTCGGGGTAAATCTAAGGGGTGTAGAATATATCTTTCTTTGTTTTGGTTAATGAATGTCAGTGTGCCTATGTAATTGACCATGTTCTCACTATGTTCATTGATTACCTACATTTTTTGGACCACATTATTTAGTTGGTGATTGTAAGATTTTCCTTTGTGAAAATGCATGAATTATGCCACAGCCCTGTCCTGCTCTAATGTAAGCACTTCTTTGCTAATGGATCTTCATAATTCAGTCAAATGTAAATTAATTTGAACTTTACTAGATAGAGCTCAGTTTTAAGACTATGATGGGACTCCCCATTATGACAATGACACATATCTATGTCCCATTGATTTAGATTATTGGCGTTGATTGAACCTTGCCCTGATGTATACACTTACAGGCAATGAGAAGTCTTTTGTAACAATATTTACCACCGGGGCCGTTTCTAGACTGCATTGATTGTGGGGGACATGAAGATGAGATGTTGGTGGGGAACAAGGGAGTGAAGAAATAGTGGGGGGGTCTGGGTCCCCCCCCTTGAAAAAAACATGAGGCTCTTAAAACTCATTTTCTGCATTTCTACACAACCTCACACAGGGCATTTTCTCATTTAAATATTTAATTCATGAACATTTAGGAAAGAAAAATGTTCAAAGCCCTAGATGAGATTTGAGATGCTTTCATATAAAGCTAAACTCATGGTAGGCTAATCAGTACATTAGTGGATAAGATAATTCTATTACATTTTAAACCAACCTCCACCCCCCCCCCCCCCCCCCCCCTATAACAACTATATCTATGCCCAATAATACCAAGTCATTATCAAAACTTATATGGAAACAAGTATATTAAAGATGAGATATATTCCAGTCCATTCATCATTTCAGTCTCTTTGTGCTATTTTCCATTTACATGTGAAACTACATTACTGTAACTGACTCATAATTTTCATTTATATTTTAGCCATATTCCACCCCTCAATTCCCATAGTGATCCATTCAAATGCAAAACAGTTATAGTATCACTTGTAGTACCAGAAAAGAAGATATCAAGAGTCTTTTGACATTGTTGGGTCACAGACATCAGGAAGTCATGGCATGTAAAGAATATGCGACCAAATATTACAAATGTATTACTTTATTCTACATTGTTAAACTGTCCAATATTTTTTGATTCCTGAAAATGGGCGGGGGCTATGTATCCATTGTATCCTTTCAAACTCAAAGTGTACAGAATAACAAAAAACGTGTCACCGTCCAATGAACTATGGTGCTCACCGTAGATACAATTTGATTGATTTATTGAAAAACTGCATGGCATCAATTGTATTTGTATAGCGGTTTTTACAGAAAACTTTCACAAAGATGCTGTACAGAGAAATGTCTGCAATTTAATTTATTTTAATAGTTGACACTCAAAAATGTACAGTTTCTGGGGAAAGGGAGAATGCATCTTATGAAGCATATCACTTTTATGAAATAATAGTTAAGTATTAATAATAACACTTAATAGTCCAACAGCATTCCTTCTTAACACTGCTTTGGATATGTATTTGCAATTGTTGGTCTAGCACCATGACTAGCTGTGGGGTCTAGTCTTGAACAGTATGACTTGCGTAATGTGGAATGACCAAATTCTACCTTTCCACAAATGAAGGTACACAAATTATACGAGGGCAACCAAGGCAGAGACTTTAAAAGACGGAGAACCAAAAACCATAAATGCATTATAAACCTGCTGAATAAACAGATGGCCGAAACCGCAGTGAAGATCCATTGATGCTGATGCATTTTGAGTCTATCTTTTAATCATATGTTTTGTTAAATATGCTCAGCAGTGGCTCAGCACAAGCTTTTAAATAAGGCCGCTGACTCACATGAAACGACTACCATTAGTCACACACCCACTCGCTGAAGCGAGAGTTATACCTGATCTAACGAAAGCGTCGGAGTGAGACACAGAACATCTGGGAAACCCACCGCAAATATTTACACATAACGGACACCTTTACAATACTGCTGGTGCATCCCGTAAAACAGAGGAGGGGAGTTTGGGTCCCGAGTCTGGGGAGAGGAAGAGGGTCGCCTTGCGCTCTGTTATTTCATTAAAAAGAGCGAGCGCGTCGGTCTCCGCGCGTGAGGTCGCGCTAGCGCTCGGGGGGGGGGTTACGCAGAGGTCTGAGAGACACTTCAAAATAGACATCAACGGCTTCGGCAGACTTGACTAATCTCCTGCTTTGGCAGTGCCTTGCAGCAGACTTTTTAATCACAGTGCCCCGGCTCCCCTCCCGCACTTCTATCTAGGTCAGACTACCTCCTCCCTTCTCTCCTGCTCCCTGCTTTACAATGCACAGGGAATACTCTCCATCCACTTACTGAATTGCATTTTCTCTTAAGTCTGTGCACTTTTTAAAGTGTATTTATTTAACTTTTTTCTTTTTTTTTACCCTCAACTGGCTACTAAAGTATCCAGTAAAAGCCATAATGGTGAAAATTAGATGCTGAGTTGCCTCCACACATGGCTTGGCCTTGTTTTCACTTCTTGCCACTCCTCGTTAGGAAATAGCCCTTTTTTCATTCAGCGTTTGCATTAACGTGTAGCGCAATCGCTGAGGCACTTTACTAGCTTCCAGATTCAGTGTGGCTTGCAATGCACACGTAATTGTTTCTAAAGGCAAATACAATATAAACAGTAATCTAGACCAAAATATGAATCTGAATATCATCTTGAATTAAATATTGCATATTGAAATGGGAATAATCAGTATCCAGGTATTAAGTGCAAGTTTAAAAAAAATCTCACAACCAATAACTTTTGAGATTTATTTTGGACAGCTATAGTGTAATATGGTTTATTATAGGTTTGAGTGTGACGGGTTTTAATCTGAAGGGTTAGTACTTTAACTTCCAGCTCCAACTTACAGCATCCTGATATCCCGCTGTTTTGACATGCCCAAAATTATTAGCAGCATGGGGTTTTCTGAGCAGTCTATCAAACTCAAGGGTCTATGTGTGGAGCAGGAGCAGCGTTTTACAGTTCCAACTGTGAGGATCTTCAGATTTCGTAATGAATCCATTCAGGTAATGTGATTATTAATTTGATTGAAATTCACTATATGTCTCTCTTTATCTAATGGCCCTGTCACACTATTGCGTATGAGAGAAACGTATGAGTTGCGTATGTAAATTCATAAAATAACTGTACGGTACACCTTCATGTCAGCGTATGTCAGCGTATGACCAGCGTACTCGACCTATGAGTAACGTACCTCTAGCGTAATTCTAGCGTATTCAGCGTATAAACCATACGTCCGAAAACGCACAAAATTTTTTGCATGCTTAAAAAACTTTTTGTGCCTCGCCGTATGCCAGCGTATGCCACCATATGCGACTGTGCTTGAAACGTATACAACCTATGCCTAACGTACCCCTAGCGTATGTCAGCGTATATCAGTGTATGAGTGATATTTTTCATACGCTGGCATATGCTAGTACGATACGCAATAGTGTGACAGGGCCATTACCAAACTCGTGGGTTAAACTAAAATGGTTATACGAGCCACAAAACCAGAAAACGACATTCTGTAGTCCGTTATCATTAAACCTGTAACCCAAAAAATCAGACATTATGTTAATGAAAAGTGTTACATGTAGATTTGAAGAAATGCAACAGTGCTGTTTTAGAAGGTGTGGTTGTGAACAATTATAATAGTCACAGTGAATTTATAATGCGGCTGGGTAAATCAGTCCACCACTGGGGAGTTTATGAAGATAAATATTGGGGAAAAAGCTGTGGAGAAAATAACAACAGAGCTATAAAATAATAAATTGTGGCTTGATACTAAATGTCTAAGATAGTATGGTAACGTAAAAAAAACGGTTTTAATGTGAGAATTTGACACAGTGTGACTTGATAGTGATGCAATCTTGGGACAATAATAATGCCAGTCTCAATGTACAACTTCGGTTGTGGTAAAAATCACCAGTGGAGCAGCCAGTGAATGATGATGCAAATGTTCTGAATGACAGAACACCAGTCAGCACGTAGCGGGAGAACTCCAACGCACGTCTGACACGACTTAACTGCGAGAACTCTGCAAGTCTGAATTGATGGATTGCTCCTCGCGTTGCTGTTCCCGCAGCTTTCCACAACTCGTGTCAGGATACACGATTCTTTCTGTGCATCCCTTTGATCCATTGCACGTGTATTATTTCACGAGTGTACAGAGCGCACCCGTTTAAGTGACTGAAGTATACCGTTTCTGTCATGTCTCGCGAATGGTTCAAAATTGTACCCCGCAAACATCTCTGGGCAGCCCATAAAAATGCTTCAAATTTTGGATTGAGTCTGCTCACCTGTCTCTTCTTGTGTTCTCGAACTTGGTCTTTTATCCGTGGCATTTTAAAAGAGCCAGCTATTGCAGAACCCATCTTCTCCTTGTCATCGATGGCCCAGCCTGCTCTTGGAGCTCCTTGAGTCTTCTTATGTGAAAGCACAGTTTTCTCTTCTTGAAAGGCCTGCTTTCTTCCTGTGTGTTTCTTTTTACTGCCAGAGTGCATCATTTTTATTTAGTCAATGCGAGCGCCGCTCCAACCGCGCCCGAAAATGCAACAACGAACAACTTTATTGGCCTGAGGCCGAGAGGCCCTGATTGAATTCCCAAAAAGCCATTAGGCCACAGACTTTGCGAGTTAGCTCTTATCATGTTAGACACCTTGCCCTTTAGGTAAAGGCCCTGAGCTACAGATTGGGGAAAAAACGGCCCCATGCTAAACAGAGCTTCAAAAGTCACTCAATAACACTGTCCTACTATCTATGTCAGAGTTTTCAATCAGAAGGTCTTTGTTGTCCTAAATGTGATGTGGCCATTTCTATTACCTTGAGGAATGAAATACCAGTGGTCACAGCCTCTGGCCATGGCTCTAAGTGACTACAAAATGACAGAGTCACCAGAGATTAGCCTTAGTCATACTCGTGCGCATGTTGTTCGGCTGAATATCTAGACTGCGAATGTAGGACTGCTGTATATTGCAAATGCACTGCATTCATAATTAATATGCAGACATCAAGCCTGAAATAAAACACTGATTGCTGTTCATTGAGAAGCTTTCAAATCAATGTGTGCTTCTTAGAATGAACTGGTGAACTGAAACGTAGAAAGAGATGCAAATGGTTCTTTTTCTTTTTAAGATAAATCAATTGTACATGAGTGTGAAGATTGGAATTTCATTGGCCACATGAATCTAAATAATACCTGTTTTGCTTTCAGGACCATCAGGCAAAGCTTGGATACATTATCCAGTCCGGTGCATTTCAAAATGTTTTTTATTGAGACTGCAAGATACATTGTCTCATTCTCCAAGTAGTTGTAAGACATTGCAGGGTGGACTCAGGGTGTGACATTGCCAACACTGAGAGATATGACGACGCAGGTATGATGCATTTGATTTGGGGGTGGGGGGGTGTTTATAAGAGCATTTTCCTCAAGATGCATTTGAAACGTGTGGTTACTTGTTGGACTCCATCCAACAGCGGAGAGTCAATTCATTTCCTTAGAATCTGATTAATGATAGCTGACTCAAAAGGCATTAGCTTGATCATAGTTGAGCCCTAGGACACATTGCTCTTGAAATTTGCCTTTGCTTGGGTAGTCTGGCCACTTTATTTTTCTTAGAATTAAAGCCTACATTTAAAGTGGAGTGGTAATTTCTAAAGACAGAAGATTGACAGATACACCAGAATTAGGCTTATAAATTATTTTTAGGCTCGGGTGCCCAGCACAAGACATACAAAATTGGGCACAGCCGGGAGCATCCGAGCCCATTTAGTCATAAACCAGCTGAGGATTCACGTAATCAGTTGACATGCGATTGACTGACACTCACTTTCTTGGCACAGGCCACCGAGATGACCGCGGTTCATATAATATGAATGATGGCAAGCAAAGTGGGCGATGAGTAATTGTACAGGTCACTGTAAAAAGTATGAATTTGTAAGCTATGGAAATATCGACCGGGTCCACTGAAGGGACACTGGTTGGTTGGTCACCTTCCTGAATCCAATGTGTCATTTCTCACAGAATCTGGGAGAAAATTGGTGAGGTTCAGACAAAAGTGCCATTCAACAGTGCCATTCTTGGGTGATGGATTCTAGAAATGTTTCTGTTTCAAAAATGACTATGTGTCAAAGAAAACAGAGCTCCCCTATCAACACGTCCTTGGTTGGGTTTGATGAGTAGCGATGGTGGATAATTAGTTTTGTGATTGTAATTTTGAATAAGGAATTACTGTGGCAGCTCAATGCACCCAGTTGCAGAATGTGTTATGGAATGTTTCATCTATGTACACAATGTTCTGTTCTGCTCCAGTTCAGTTCAATGTGCACAAAGTAGTAATCATCTTTAAATATCTCAGCTGCATCCAATCGTAAACATAATCTAGAAAAAGGAAATATACATTGAGAAATATGTTGACTTTCTGAAGTACATGGCTAATAATAAATTTAAAAAAATACTTGGACTGTATGTCACTGTTATATACCTATGTGTACTGATGTTATGTGTTTTTATCTGACATGTTTTATATTTGAAAATGCAGCTGATGCAACTTTTTTTAGGGTACTTCATGGATGATTTGTATGAACTCTTGTATTTTGACGCATACCTTCTTGGCCAGGACAGTGTTGTAAATGAGAATTTGTTCTCAATCACTTTTACCTGGTTAAATAAAGATTTAAATAAATAAATGCCCTGTGCGTGACGAATCTCCCCGCTGAGACACACCCTCCCTGCCCTCTCCCCGGGAGCGGCCAGCCAAATTTGCCACTCCCTCAAGGCACCGGCCATACTCGGATCTGGCAGGGCCCGGGTGTGACTCAGGTCATCGGTCGTAACTGCATTGACTCAAAGGCCAGTGCATTTACCGCTGTGCCACTGCGGCACTATTGTTGTGTCTTTTGAGTTGTATTCTACAAATATTTACCCTTACATTTGCAAATTGGCAGACGATAATATCTTGTGGCTGTCATTGTGTTAAAATGACATACTGTATGTTTGTAAATGTACGTTTATGTCTTGACACATTTTCACATATTTTCAAGTGATTCAATCTCATTCATTCTGTTGTTGCAGTGATGCTTGATTGGATCTTAAATAACACTTGTGTTTGAGATAGCATCATGATGAATTACATTTTAGCTGAAAAATGTTGGTGATTTCATAATTTAGAACAACAATATGGTAAAATAATAAAACCATTTGATCACCCTAGCCCTAAACCTAACCCTTGTATTCCTATCATTATTGGGACTTTCTAAACCTAACCCTAACATAACCCTAACCATAACCCTAGCCCTAACCCTAAATCCTAAACATAACCCTAACTCTAACCATAATTGTAACCCTAGCCCTAAACCCAACCCCTAACCATAAAATGTACTTTTCCCTCATGGGGACCATTCCCGAGTCCCCACGAGGGAGCATTTGACAACCTTTTCTATCTTCATGGGGACATTTAGTCCCCATGAAGTAGGCTAAACATGACCACACACACACACACACACACACACACACACACACAAACACACTCGCACATAGTGTGTTGTACATTATAGTAGTGAATCGTGCTTTGCTCTGTTTGATACTTGGTGTTCAATAAACTGTTACATTTTCCAAGATTGTCTCTGTTAATGTTGCTCTTGTGTTGAACTGAGTCAGCTAATGCCAATTGCAGGGATTCTCCCAAATGACTTCACCTTTTAGCTGAATCATTTACATTAATTTGGTATCAATTGAATAAATACAATTGTGATTTTGTTAAGATAATTATTAATGTGTAATTTTATTGATAATGAATTGAATTAATTGAAGTTGCCCATTTTTAGTTAGTATATTCTCTTTCGAGAATAGTATATAACATTTTATGAGACTGGTTTATTATACAAAAACTACACCACCAGTTGTATAAGGATGGTAGTGCTGTATTCCAGTACAAGTGATGCCCCGTGTATAGATTTAAATTAATATTCTCTACATGGTGCTCAACTTAGTCAAAATTATTTAAATATTAGAAAGGATACTTTTAAAGAGGAAAACCTCTTGTTAAGTGGATCAAACCAGTATTGAGCGTAATGCATAATTCAGGCTAGAAAACTAATTTACAAACCCCAATTCCAAAAAAGTTGGGACAGTATGTAAAATGCACATCAAAGCAGAAAGCAGTGATCTCTCTTGCATATAGTTAATTGAAAACAGTACAAAAAATATATATAAAATGTTTTACCTTATCAACTTATCAACGCTAATTCCGAATATGATGCCTGCAACACATTCCAAAAAAGTTGGGACGAGGGCAAATAAAAGACTGGGAAGTTCAAAAAACACCTGTTTAGAAAATTTCACAGGTAAGCAGGTGATACTATCATGACTGGGTATAAAAAAAAAACTAAAAACTTGTGATTATCTCACTCCCGTTCTGTTGTTTCCCATGTTTTCCTTCTCCCCCTGTCTCACGTTCATCTCTCCATTGTCCGTTTCCCTGCAGGTTGGGCGTGGTTTTTCCTTTCGTGTCACTCTGTTTCACAACTCTTCTCTCAGCCTATCCCATTTTCTCGTTTTGCATGCATTCCACACTTTCCGCTCTGTTAATCACCCTCGCATACATTCACGTGGCACCCAATTGATATCAATTAATGTTTGTATTTAGTCACCCGGTGTTTTCTGTCTTGTGCCAGTTCATTAATGCTCTTTGTCTGAAACCTCTGGTCATGTCTTAATGTCCTAGAATCCAGTTTAAGTTGTAGAAACTAAAGTCTGGTTCTGTGCCGGCGTTAACTCAGCCCTGCTACTCTGTTTAAGTCAAAGTCTGCTCTTTTCAGGAACGACATTTCCCGCTGTTCATTTGCCCTGTCTCGCTGTACTAACTTTGTCTGCTTCAGTCTGCCAACCTGCAGTTGTTTGCTATCCCTGCCTGTGTTGCGGTTCCCCGCCACCCACCTGACGTTGAACATACAGCCAGAGCTCCTGTTCACCACTCTGCGGCAGTGCCCGCTCTCTGCCAGTGCTACGGTTGCTGCTGATGTGCTGTCGCTCTGCCACTGCTGTTGCTGTTGCTGCTCTGCTGATTGCTGTGCCACTGCTGCCGCTGCCCTGCTGCGGGGCGGCAGTGTGGTTTAATGGTTAAGGAACTGGGTTTGTAACCAAAAGGTTGCAGGTTCGATTCCCAGGTCGGACACTGCCGTTGTACCCTTGAGCAAGGTACTTCACCTGCATTGCTTCAGTATATATCCAGCTGTATCAATGGATACTATGTATAAATGCAAAAGAAATGCTGTGTAAGTCGCTCTGGATAAATGCCTATAATGTAATGTAATGTAGTATGGAACCCATGGTTGGCTAAATGGCTGTAAGTCATCAAGGGTCTGAGGTATCAAACGAGCCTCAAACCATCACTCTGCTGCCAGATATGCAGTATAATTTATATGGATGGATCACTTTAAGGGTTGTTTCTTCTGACTCATTTTCCTATTGAACTCCATGGAAAAATAAGTCAGGAGAAATGACCCTTCAAGTGATCCATCCATATCTACTGCATATCTGGCAGCAGAGTGATGGATTGAGGCTCGTTTGATGCCGCAGACCCTTGATGACTATATTTCTACCATTTGAACTTTGACAGTAGATTGAAATCTGCCATAAAATAGCAGGCTCCCTTTCACTGTAAAAGTCACTGTTTTATGGGCTTTTTTAAACTAAGTGTCCTGCAGCTGGCTCTTAAGTTAAAATGACTATGTTTTGGGGCTGTACTCAAATTATCAGCTCAGAAGTGGTCCCATTTTCCTTTGTTGCACCCAGGCATAACACACTAGGCATTCTCTCCTCTCTCTCGCTTAGTACATTTAATCTGTTTTGACACATATTCCTTAAATCAAAATTCCTTTCTTGCTTAATCCTAAACGTACCTATGAGGTATAATACACTGTCAGTGTGAAGGAGAAAAATGCTTTCACAGACACCTCCCGCAAACCCCCTTCGTTTTGATGAGAAAATTGCCTCCTGGTGCTTATTTTCATGAGAGTGACGATAAGCCTCATGTGCTTTATTTATAGCACAGAGCAGTAGACAAGGGGCGATATATAAAAACACAGCCTTCGAATGAGCTGGAAAGAAGCGTCACGTGTGGGGAGAGGGCAGAGGGTCGGGTGGGGAGCAGAAAACCCTTTTCCCGGCAGAAATTTGAAGCCACGTAAGTTTAGTTGAGGATTGTGTGTGATCCGGCAAGCTTGATAGCCAATCTGACATCGGTCACTCGGGAGGCATTTGAAAGGTCAGCACATGGTGCTCACGAATCGCAACAGGCTGATGAACAGAGAAGCTTAGACAGGAAAACTGCATATGCATGCAGACACACACACACACACACACACACACACACACACACACACACACACACACACACACACAAGCACACACACACACACACACACACACACACACACAACACACACACACACACAACTGCGCACACACACACACAACTGCACACACACACACACACACACACACACAACTGCACACACACACACACACACACACACACAACTGCGCGCACACACACACACACACACACACACACAACTGCACACACACACACACACACACACAACTGCACACACACACACACACACACACACAAGCACAAAGGCACACACGATATCCCTGATTGATATAAATGCCTGCAGAGATCGAATATATTTTGACCCTTGGAACATTTACCTGGAAAATCACACATCCTTAAAAGCAAGAAAATATAAGGTTTGGCTTTAAGGCTGAAATGAGGTATGATCATGCATGGTCTTTTTGAATTGGTAGCTTTCATTGATTCCTCACAGTTCCAGGAGAGAGGGATCAATGCAATCAGGAGGAGGTTAAAAACGCTCCCTTAAAAATGACTCTGTGTGTATACACGTGCGTGCTTCTCGCTACTGTGTGTGCGAGTCACATCTGTCTGCTGTTGGCAAGATAGAACAGCTGTGACTCAGTACCTCACCTCAAATTACTTTACCTCTTTACTTCTGCTCCGCCCCCCCCCCCACTAGAGACTAGTGAAATGAAACTATACTATGGACATCGTACAGACGCATACAGTCTATATCCTCCTCACTGAGCCGTTTACTAAGGGCTGTACATCCACAAACATTTGCTATTACGTGTTTTTCATTCTATGGTTCTTCATATTGCCTGTACACACAGTAGTGTGTGCATATATCATGCATGTAATCTACGCTAAGGCATTAATACGAGTCATTGCAAGACACCTGTTCAAAAGATTTTTTATTTTTTTGACAGCAGATAATTAACGCTTCAATTAAGTTGTTAAAAGGACATTGTCATTTGATCTGCAAATCCCAATTAATTAAGAGAATCAGTTTTACTATAGCCTGGAATACCATTATCCCATCTCATATAATAGCTGTAGACATTATTATGTTGTAATGTCTTGTGTTGGTTTTAATTAATGCCACATAGGCAATTAAAGCTATAACAAGCCTATCACTTTTCTTTCTTTCTCAATGTCCTACAGGATGCTCCTATCAGACGTGTACATTTAGAGGAATCCAAACAAAAAATCATGAATTAAAAAAAATATATATATACTGTAACACTCGATGTCAAACAATTAAGCTGTTATTATCAATTACAGAAAAATACAACTTGTGCTTGATGCTGCCACAGAACACATCACTGTAATGAGGTCCTAACGTCCACATCATCTTTCTTAGCCTCGCAGATTTCTATTATTACATGGCCTCTTTTGGGCGTGATGGTTAACGCCGCAGTATGTGTGTGTCCACAAACCATCATATAGCCAGTGGATCCAGGAGGGGCCATTAAGCCATTTAGATCTTAGTTCTGTGTTTTATGTTTAAACTTTTTATGTCTGTGCTACAGTGTTCTCATGCATTTGCCAATAAAACTGAACCTTATGTACTTGGTCCTCCTACCATATTATAAATATGAAATGTATGTTTTATTCATACTATCCATATGTTAATCCAAACACGAAACAATACCAATCAAAATGAACATATTTCAAATAAATAAATAATAACTATGTGAGCACTTTTAAATTTGTCCACATTGTGCATCTGAGTTATACCAGCTGCCAGAGCACTAGTTGCCTTCGCTTGACAAATAGCAGAAGCTTAGCAGGGTTTGGCTTAGATGAGACATTTGTATTTTATTAATTTAAGTGCAAACACATGCCAGTAATACAGAAGAGCAACAGTCCATCAGATTAATTTCCTTCCAGTCTGCTACATATTGACATCTTGGCCACGGCAAGTAACGCATCACTTTTATTTGCAATACAGTATCAACAGGGGCGGAGTGGAACAGTACATGTTGAATTGTTTTAGTGCAATTAATTTACCTATAAAATGTGCCAGGATCTAAAGCCATAGAGCCTACAGTAGATCTAGCCTACCTTTACATAATGATGGCACAACCTCACCCACTACAGTAGATCTAGCCTACCTTTACATAATGATGGCACAACCTCACCCACTGCTATATCTGCTCCACACTCAGTACATACAGATATTATCATGGACTGTGAATATTTGAGGGACACATTTGCTGATTGTTTGGGGGTATGCTTGTTTCTTCGACGCAATGAAAGCACAACAAAACATAAAACACACAAATTACATCCTAATTATCAATATCTGTTTTAAAATATGTATTTAATATTGATTGCTATGGAGGTAGATTTATATAAAAAATAAACAAACACAAAAGTATAATCCACAATTATTTTTAACATCCACACGCAAACACCTCTCAGTTTGTGTTTCCTAAAAATAATCCACAAGTATGTGTTTCCCATCCACATGCAAACACCTCTCAACTTGAGAGGTGTTTGTGTGTGGATGGTAAAAATTATTGTGGATTATACTTTTGTGTTTGTTTATTTTTGATAGAAATCTACCTCCATAGATTGCCTTGGATGAAATGATTGTAAAATAAAATATATGCATAGGTTTTACAGGACATTGGTTCAGGACTATTTGAACGCACATTCTCTATTTGAGTCATTTCTTCCCGGTTGCAGGTTGCATTCTTCTACGTACAAACGTCTTCTCATTATCGGTTCATCTGACAGACATGTACTGTATCTTCTCATCATAATGGACATTAGTTCAAACAAAGTGCAGAGCACAAATACCATGTGAAATTAAGATATAACTATGCAAGTGCAGTTAACATCATGACATTTCACTACAGGGGATATTCATAATATGAACACCCCAATAGTTAGTTGTAGAGAAACAGAGGCTTATTCTCAGACTATAAATATTTTAGGGAATGCCCCCTGACGGATGTTGTGCTTTCACTGGCACTGATTTTAAATATTATATTAAAATATTGATGACACAGTAATTTAGCATGAAGTGTCCTTAGGAAAGCATGAGGCACAATGACACAGTGTTGCAGGTGATCCATGCATTCCCTGCTCCATTAAACCTGAAAGGGGAATAGAAACCAATGCTGTCCTTGCAGCTCACTTACCTGGAGAGTGGCCTTACATCGGCAGTAGTCAAGGTTACTCGTCTCTTCAGCTTCGACTCACGTTTTTGGGATGTTAAAATACATGATTGGTCGTCTTTGAGTCATTTTGCTGAGGGCAAAGTCAGATCATATGTGCATACTTGCAGTTTTATAATTAGAAATGATCAAAAGCAGCAACAAAAACGTATTTTTGGAAAAGAGAGAAAGGAACAGTGATAATGGTAAAGGTTCAGTTTTTTTTTTTGCCTTACATAAATCATGAAGATTTATCATGAAGATTTATGTAAGGTATTTTAAAAAATACTAATACCTTGGCCTTAAAACACAACTGAAGTTTGGTAGAATTTTAGGTTGTGTAGTTACCCGGCCATGAAGTGTCATTTTGAGACCCTTCCATAGAAGTGAATGGTGAGCAACAAATACCCTATTCTGGATTATCACCCCATGGGAGCACAGAGCAACTAACCAACAAATTTCATATTTGGTAAATGGTAAATGGACTGCACGTATATAGTGCCTTTATCCAAAGCGCTTTACAATGGCCTCTCACTCACCCGTTCACACACACATTCACACACCAATGGTGGCAGCCACCATGCAAGGCACTAGCCTGCTCATTGGGAGCAATTTGGGGTTCAGTGTCTTGCTGAGGACTCTTCGACATGTGGACAGGAGGAGCCGGGGATCGAACCGCCAACCCTGCGATCAGCGGACGACCCGCTCTACCTCCTGAGCCACAGCTGCCATTTGGACTCATGTCATGGCCAGGTAACTGCACAACCTAAAGTTCTACCAAACTTCAGTTGTGCTTGAAGAGATATTATTGGACAATAAATGACGTGATAAATAATAAAGGCAATCCTTGAATAAATGAGGGATACAAAGTTTATTCAAAACAGGCATATCAACAAATGTGTGGTTCCCGAGGTAATTAAAAAGCAAGTATATGCTCATTTGAAAAAATAACATTTTGCTTTGTGTATGGGATAGTATCTTATAACTGAGAATGATACTTTCAATAAGCATTTTGTCCTATCTGACTAACAACGAGGCAAAACGAGAAGCTAAAATGGGCTGAATGGCCCATTCTGATCCCAAAATGTTATTCTGTTAATTGAGCTAAAGAGCTCTCATTGTAACACTGAAGATGGAGGGAGAAGCTTCATGTTGACCGAACTGAAGAAGAGTGGGTGTAGGAGTAGTGGGTGTAGGTTTAATGAGAGGAGGCAGGAATGTAACTGCAGAAATGTGTTTCCTCTGCACGCAGGTCTTTAAGATTACTGGCAGAAATCAAACGCTCTTCGTGGCCTGCAGATATGTGCTTTGTGAACTGTGATAGTTTGGTCTCTTACTCCTGCGAACAAGTATCATTGACTGTGAACAGAGGGTGTGTCACCAGTAGCCAGCAGTCATCAAAGTAATGTTTCTTGCGTGTGTGGTGTGTGTGGTCTTGTGTGTTGTTAGGTTGACGTTGTTCAGGTCCCCTCTTGGCTCATTTTTCAAAAAACATTAAAAATGACATCTCAGTAAATAGTATGAACAATGAGCTTAAATAAAAAGTCTCTTTTTTTAAAAAACAATGTCTAAAAACTATGGTCCCCTCTTGGCAGGTATAGAGTGATAGCCCCTGTTAGTAAGATAGACGTGTATGTGTGTGTGTGTGTGTGTGTGTGTATATATACACACATACACACACACTTGTGCACGCACACACACACACACACACATTTGTGCACACACACACGCACACACACGCACACACACACGCACACACACACACGCACGCACACACACACACACACACACACTTGTGCACACAAACGCACACACACACGCACACACACACACACACATACACAGACGGGTGACAAATTAAAGGAAAAACCAAATGTCTTAGTAAGAAGTTAGGCCACCACAAGCCGCCAGAACAGCTTCAATGCACCTTGGCATAGATTATACATTTAGTCTATTATAGATTCTAGTCTCTGGAACTCTATTGAGAGATAGAACACCATTCTTCCAAAATATATTCCCTCATTTGGTGTTTTGATGACACACGCTGTCTAACACTTCAGTCAAAAATCTCCCATCGGTGTTCAATTGGGTTGAGATCTGGTGACTGCGACTCACATAATTTTCACACTGATCAAACCATTCAGTGACCCCTTGTGACCCCAGTTAAATGAAAACGTACTGGAACAGTGTTGTTTTGGCTCTGTACTCCAGTAAATTGGATTTGAAATAAAACAATGCATATATGCGGTTAAATTGCAGATTGCCAGCTTAAGTAGGTAGAACAGCAATAAGAACCCTGCAGATTTATTTTCATTTGGGGCGTACAGAAACAAAACCCACTGATGCCTTATAGAACCAAATGGTGTGTTTTTATAAAGGAAAATCCAATGCAATGAGGAATAGAGGCAGATTTCAGTTAATCCATTCAGTACATTTTTTAAAGTTTGATTTATGTGACACTCAACTGCCATTAATCATTTGTTTATAGATGGATCATAATGTAGTCATGCACTGCTGCTCAAGGTGTTATGCTTGCAATCCCATTACCAGGTTGTCAAAAAATAACTATTATAAAGGTGTTATACATGCTTAAAAAAGATCTTGGCCGGTGATAAAAACGTCAAAATCATCTCCGTCCCTGGTTTCCTAGTAAGCTCTGCTTTGTTCTGATTCTACTTTGTTGCCTAGGCAAAGTATAATAAAGCTCAGGGGAGAAGAAAAAAAACGACTGAAATGTATAAACATTGAATCTTCACTGAAAGGGCAGGTACAAATTCAGAGCGAGCGGCTTTTTCGGTCACAAAAACGGCCTACACAAGCAATTTTGCCCCCGCTCAGGATCTCCGTCTGGGTCAATGTACAGTCTGCCACTTCTCATTAAGCGGATGTCATAGTTCAGCTGGCTTGTTGACCTGGCAAGCAGGGATGGTAGCCTCTGTCATCCGAGACTTTAGGTGACCCGAGCTTCTCAAGCGTGAACGAAGAGTTTTGCCTAGCCTTCGCTGTGCCACTTAAAATGCCTGTAGTGAGAAACTCAACTCACTTGCCTGCCTTCTGGCAAAGGGGGGACTGTATTGGTTATTAACCATCATATCTTCGTAGAAAAACACAATTTTAAGCAAATGTACTAACAACTTTAACAGCCAATCGAAGGAAGGAAGGACTTTGACACAAGCACTAGCAATTCTAATCGTATGTTGTATCAATGGCTCTTTGAAGTAAGTGGCAGATTAGGTCTAAACAAATTGACATTACATAACTAGCATTACCACACAAACACACGTATACATTTGTTTTTATGTATGCATAAGTGTAACGATTGCACAGGCATATTGTTCTGCAAGACTTCAAATGCTAGCTTCCTCTATTAGCGGACACAGTACATTGATAATAACAGAACAGTAGATGTTGCCATTGACACAATAAACAACAAATTACAACTAGATCAGACATATTTGGGAAAGTTATTTCTTTTTCTGGTCTCAAGCACCCCCAAGCACCTTTTTCCCAGAAAGAAGAAACTACTTTCACTGAGCTTGCCAGTTATATTTCTATAATATTATGGATTAACCTAGGTTTATGATCTAAGGTTTATAGTCCAGTGCAATACAGGTAAGCAAAAGTTTCAGTAATCCATGGCTCCCTTATGGTTGGAGCATTAAGCTCACAATAGCAATCTCATCTCAGAGCTGTGCTTCAAGTGATAGATTTGCAGTATCTTTCCCTTATGAGAAAATCCACTTCCTTTGCTCAGATAGGGTGTTAATGAAAATATAAATAAATAAAAACTGTGTAATGCGAAACACGTAAGGATCAATCACGCCAAAGCAAATTCAGTTAGATGGTACCCATCAAACAAAATGGATTGTTCACTGCTGGGGTCACTGGTAAGGTGTAGGCCTTTCCCGGGAAACTACGCCTGTAACATCACAATGTGACTTTATAAATGCATTATGAGATTGAATGTGGCTAAAGGTGTAGTACATGTTTAATATCTGCCAGGAAGAAAGAATGAACATCTCAAGGCGGGGCTTCTCTGTGCTTTGTCTGCCAGCCAATCACTGCAGATTAGAGAGGCTGGAGTGAACACACCAAATGAATACCGATTTAAAATTGGCAGGCATGCAAGTGTTATTAAGTAGTCAGAAGTATTTGCATTTTTACATCTTTGGTGTTGAACCTCCAGGTTCCTGAGGTCTCACAGTTAAAGCAGCCCTAAATAAACTTTATAAAAATAAAATGTATATAAATTTGGCGCCCAACGCGAGGCTGAGCATGTCCAATTCCCACCCCAATTTGGAATGGCCAATCAGTGTATTATGCGCGAAGCCCACTGCCGATTCGGGGAGGGATCTTTCTTACTGCAATCTACGGGCGGCTGATTGTCCAGCAGTGGTCGCTAGATAGCAATGCATGCGTGATGCAATGCACCTTATCCGATTGAACCCTCTCATTCCCATTGAGCATCGCGACATTGAGCTCCCGGCCACAGAGGTTGTGAAGCTCATCCGTGCACCACAGTGTGGGGGCTTAACCGAATGAGCCGTCCAGCAGCCCGCTGTAAGGTCTTCTGAATGCAGATGCTGTGCATGTTAGCATCTGCTCTGGCTCTGTGTGGTTATAGCATTATCATCACTTCCTTTAGGCCAGTGTCCTCAGTTCACCATAGTTCTTGGTGCGACAGCCACATGGATGGCAACTGACACGGCTTAAAACCCAGAGAAAGTCTATCCCTGTCACATACTTCTCAGTGTTATCAGCTTATTGATGCATTTAGCAGATGTTCTTTTCCAGGTGGCATACAGTGACATCATGGCGTAATGCATGAACTGGATATCAAAAATTGTATACTGCATATACAAAATTGCTGTAGACTACCAGCCCAGACACAATCTCAATGTACAACACCTTGGCCTGTTTTCAGTACATTAGTCCTTAACTTTAACTCATAATTAAATGCAAATATAATTTGTTCCATTGCAAACATAGTTTGAGGCTCAGCACAAACTCTCTCTACTGTGTTTGTGAATAAAACAATTCCAAAAATATTCATAGCATTTATTTCTACATTTTTTGAATACAGACCCTTGTCTATACACTTGTAACATAATCAGTTAACTTTTCTACTCACTTGGCTCTGTTTTTTTGCTATTCCACGAGTGAAGGCTTACATAGGCGGTGCTTATGAAGAAAGTGAAGAAGAAAAAAATAAGGAGTGCTCACTTAAATCTATCAGTTACAGACAGAGTAACGATGTGCTGTATATCGCTGTAGAATATTTTTGAAAATGGGCCATGGTTTTAAAAGTATGAAGAAGAGGAAACGCACCAGATGTACTCACCCCCTGAGTGAGTGCTGTTTATACCGGACCCCCACAGCCCGGTTTCTCAGGCACCTGTTTAAATGCCACAGGAGTACCGTGAGACCCCCCCCCCCCTTCCTCCACACCGCCATCCGATGTTCTGTAAAGACACTGTGACTGAGAGCTCGGTGTGTGTATGTGTGTGTGTGTGCCAGCCACAAAGTGAGCCACCAAGCTGAGGCTGAATAGGGCATGGTTCTCACTACTGGGCTCCATTGGTCATGGCTCTCACTGCTGGGCTCTATTGGCCATGGCTCTCACTGCTGGGCTCCGTTAGCCATGGCTCTCACTACTGGGCTCCGTTAGCCATGGCTCTCACTACTGGGCTCCCTTGGCGATGGCTCTCACTGCTGGGCTCCATTGGTCATGGCTCTCACTGCTGGGCTCCATTGGTCATGGCTCTCACTGCTGGGCTCCGTTAGCCATGGCTCTCACTACTGGGCTCCGTTAGCTATAGCTCTCACTACTGGGCTCCCTTGGCGATGGCTCTCACTGCTGGGCTCCATTGGTCATGGCTCTCACTACTGGGCTCCCTTGGCGATGGCTCTCACTGCTGGGCTCTATTGGCCATGGCTCTCACTGCGGGGCTCTATTGGCCATGGCTCTCACTGCTGGGCTCCGTTAGCCATGGCTCTCACTACTGGGCTCCCTTGGCGATGGCTCTCACTGCTGGGCTCCATTGGTCATGGCTCTCACTGCTGGGCTCCATTGGTCATGGCTCTCACTGCTGGGCTCCCTTGGCGATGGCTCTCACTGCTGGGCTCCATTGGTCATGGCTCTCACTACTGGGCTCCATTGGTCATGGCTCTCACTACTGGGCTCCATTGGCGATGGCTCTCACTGCTGAGCTCCATTGGCCATGGCTCTCACTGCTGGGCTCCATTGGTCATGGCTCTCACTGCTGGGCTCCATTGGTCATGGCTCTCACTACTGGGCTCCATTGGTGATGGCTCTCACTGCTGAGCTCCATTGGCCATGGCTCTCACTACTGAGCTCCATTGGCCATGGCTCTCATTGCTGGGCTCCCTTGGCCATGGCTCTCACTGCCGGGCTCCATTGGTCATGGCTCTCATTGCTGGGCTCCATTGGTCATGGCTCTCACTGCTGAGCTCCATTGGTCATGGCTCTCACTACTGAGCTCCATTGGCCATGGCTCTCATTGCTGGGCTCCCTTGGCCATGGCTCTCACTGCTGGGCTCCGTTAGCCATGGCTCTCACTACTGGGCTCCCTTGGCCATGGCTCTCACTGCTGGGCTTCCTTGGCCATGGCTCTCACTGCTGGGCTCCGTTAGCCATGGCTCTCACTACTGGGCTCCCTTGGCCATGGCTCTCACTGCCGGGCTCCATTGGCCATGGCTCTCATTGCTGGGCTCCCTTGGTCATGGCTCTCACTGCCGGGCTCCATTGGTCATGGCTCTTGACAAAGGCAGAACTTCACAAGATTTGCATGCGTTCAAGTGAACGTCGTGTAAGAAATTTCAAGGTGCGCTCAATATCAGTGTGTATTTGATGTGTATGTTATTATTATATTAATTTGGGTCTATGCCATTCTTTCATACATGTACACGTCCATCTCCACAGTCTCACACACGCACGCCCACAGGTATTGCAATAATACATTCTCTGAGATCCAATTAACAAAATACTAATTGTTCAAACAGTTTGTAATTAGGTAAGATGTAGATATGATTTAAATAATAAATATAATTATTATTGAGTTATATTATTATTATTAGTATTATTATTATCCATTTATACAGAAAATAATATAACTCAAATTTGTAATTTATATATATATAGTTTTTTCCCCTGTCAGGGGAAAAAGCAAGCAAGGTCACACTTCATCACCTCATTCACTACTGTGGATAAGTCAATGATCATGCTCAATATATTATCTTCATTGACTTTTTTGGGAGTGCAAACTCAACCAAATAAAGGGTGGTTGACCCAGCAGAATAATACACAGTACAGTGAACAGTGACCTTATGCCATCAGCTTACACTTCAATGAGACGCCACGGATTATTGAGAGTTCAAAAGCTGTCAAATCTTATTCTGCACATTCAGTTTCCTGAAAGGCATTTGTGATCTTGCTGCACAATCAATTTTTCTGCCCTTTAGAACTAAGACAACATTGCTTGACCCTGGAATTAATTTAGCGTTTTCCTTGCCAGTATCTGAAGTCCGTTCTTTGACATGGTGCCTCACTATTTCTAAAACAATGGCATTGATTTCCTTTAGTTTCGTGTTCAACTTGCACGGTCACAGTCTCCTCACCTCAAAGTAAGGTCAAAGTGTTAATGTTGTTCTATTGGAATTTTAAAAAGGCTCTATTGAGCCGAAGAGCCCAACTTTGACCTCAAAAATTGACTTAACTGGGGATAAGCACTTTTGCCCTTTTGTGTTAACATAATGTTCTATATAGAGATGTGGTTAAATATGTTGACCAATCTTATGAGATAATATGATAATAACCGATTCAGTAGTGTGAGCAAAGGACTGAGAACAATCTCTTATGGAAAAAAATATATACGGCAGTATATTGTAAGTATATAAAAATTATTGACACAATATATTAAAAATATACTGCATTATATTACATTTCCATAAGGAATACTACATTACTGACTAATGAATAAAAGTGTCAACCAGAGAAGAATAAAGAAGACACATTTCAAACAATAGAAGAAGAAACACGACCGTTTCTGTCATTAACCAAGAATATTTTTATAAAACTATCCCCGTTTTCCTTATCTCCTGCTCTGACAGATTCCCCGGCTCTGCCTGGTCCTGGACCTCGCTTTTGCCCAGCCCTGTTTCCTGCCTGCACGTTCCTGATCTACTGCCCGCTACCCTGTGTGGAGTTCAACCAGCCGTCTGTCTCTGAGTCCTGCATTTGGGTCCAATATTACATCCTGCCGTAACAACTTCGGAAGACAAGCAGTATCTTGCCTGCCACCTACAACCTTGGTCCTTTCACTGTAGGCCAATGGAATACACAAAATGTATTGTGTGGTACAGAGCAGATTTAGCAAAACTGGAAACTGCTGGCAGTTGCTAAGTGACAGTTGGAGAGTACTATGGGGTGTAGCAGATGGTGGCCCATGTGGTACTGTGTGGGTATTCAAATCCCTGGTGGTAAAATTGAGGGGACAATCCTGTTTTGACAAATTTACTAAGAAGTGCAACTTTCTGGAACATTAAACTACTCCTGACAGCTCAGCTATTCAGGTCAGCCTTGAATGCTTCAGAAACTTGAAATTGAGGAAGAGAAGTTGCAGTCATAACTGCGCCAGCTTTGAATAGGTCCCTGAAAGGGAGGAATATCTTTGTTATGTGCTGAGACAGTTGTTCCAAAAATGCAATTGATAGGCAGTCTGAACGCACAAGATGTTCCTTTATTTGGCTGAAAGCGGCAATTAAGGAAAAATCTGTTGCTGAAAAGCAGAACTATAATGAGGCAACATTTTCTTGCATTTCCAAAAGAAAGAAACACTTTTATACTCAGACATAGCATTACATAGACATAAATGTCTGGCTTATGAAAGCATATGATGACTTTTTACCCTAACATTAAACAAGGACATGGCAACTCTACTTAGCATGAATTATGACTTGAAAATTGCATTCAGAAAAAAAACAAAAAAACAGCTGATTTTACCAAAGCATCCAGCTGGCTTATGAGAAACAGAGCACAACCTTCATTATGAATACTTCTTCTACACTCAGTACAACCCATGACCTTTGCTGCAACCTTTCAGGCAATAATTAGTAACAGAAACAGAGGAAGAAACTGGCTCTGCTGTTGCTCAAGAAGATCCGTGAAGGACAGAGCAGCTACGTGTTGACTGTGATCATATCGCCTTTCAGCAGCGGCCAGGGTGTCTGAGTGTCACATCAGCCTGCTAATTATCTGTGGGGAAAAGCATCTGTGCATAAACTCGTGATGCCCCAGCAATTGAGCGGCTCTTAAGCGAGAGCGCTATATTTATGCGGCGGTGTAAATTAATTCACCGTGAGTAATTCTGACCGGGGCTTGATCTATAATTGCAGGTATGCTGGTCTAAGGTTGCAGAAAGCCAGGTCACAGCTGAGTTATTCATTAATATTAATGGCTTACAGCAGTTGCCTCTGGCTAAATAGAAGAAGCTCTCCAGGGAGGGGTAATTAGAAGTCAGCTCATGGTGAGGATGGTGCATACAGAGGGCAGCAAGGGGTGTTGCCTTTTTTGCCTGGTGCTGAATGGCGGATGGGTAATCTGCTTTCTGAAGATGGCGGATGGGTGGTTTCTGAATATGGCGGATGGGTAATTTTGTTTCTGAAGATGACGGATGAGTGGTTTCTGAAGATGGCGGATGGGTAATCTGGTTTCTGAAGATGGCGGATGGGTAATCTGGTTTCTGAAGATGGCGGATGGGTACTCTGCTTTCTGAAGATGGTTGATGGGTAATCTGGTTTCTGAAGATGGCGGATGGGTATTATGGTTTCTGAAGATGGCGGATGGGTAATCTGGTTTCTGAAGATGGCAGATGGGTACTCTGGTTTCTGAAGATGGCGGATGGGTATTATGGTTTCTGAAGATGGCGGATGGGTAATCTGGTTTCTGAAGATGGCAGATGGTACTCTGGTTTCTGAAGATGGCAGATGGGTACTCTGGTTTCTGAAGATGGCGGATGGGTATTATGGTTTCTGAAGATGGCGGATGGGTAATCTGGTTTCTGAAGATGGCAGACTGGTACTCTGGTTTCTGAAGATGGCGGATGGGTATTATGGTTTCTGAAGATGGCGGATGGGTAATCTGGTTTCTGAAGATGGCAGATGGGTACTCTGGTTTCTGAAGATGGCGGATGGGTAATCTGGTTTCTGAAGATGGCGGATGGGTAATCTGGTTTCTTAAGATGGCAGATGGGTACTCTGGTTTCTGAAGATGGCAGATGGGCACTCTGGTTTCTGAAGATGGCAGATGGGTAATCTGGTTTCTGAAGATGGCGGATGGGTAATCTGGTTTCTGAAGATGGCGGATGGGTAATCTGGTTTCTTAAGATGGCAGATGGGTACTCTGGTTTCTGAAGATGGCAGATGGGCACTCTGGTTTCTGAAGATGGCGGATGGGTAATCTCACTCCCAACTACTTGGCTGTTTGGAGACCACAGGTGCACCTGGGGCCATACGGCTAATTCAAAGTGCAAACTACACTAGTTTGAGGGTACAGGGTGGGTGGGTGGTATCGTGTGGACTGGCAGTAGGCAATAAATAAATAAAAATAAAAATGACCACATTGGCCACCCATTAAACATTCTTGCCCAGATTCCACAAATATAGCACATGTATTATTTAATTTGGATGCAATGTTTTTTTTTTTAATCCCAACAACTACACAAGCTGTTATGCACTGTGAAATGCTGTTGGACAACTGGACTGAATTGTGATATTCAAATTAAAAATTGAGTAACTAAGTGTTGTGAAAGAAAAGCAAAAAAAATTGATAGAAAAAATAATAAAACACTTGCTTCAATCCTAGATTAATTTCTTTCAAAGCATTGGTCAAATCTGTTTGCACAAACCCTATATTGCTTTGATTAAAACATTAGTTTTCATCTGTGTGGTATGCATAAACAGAAGTACCCATTACTGAAATTATGAAAATTGTAAAAAAATTTACTTAATTTAAAGTGTGCTGGTGTATTTCTCTCCCAATACATTATACAGAATTCTTTCTTTCTTTCTTTCTTTCTTTCTTTCTTTCTTTCTCACTCTCTCTCAGTACAAGATACACAGCATGGCCAAATTTTTTTAAAATATTTTGTTGGACCGCCTTTAGCTTAAGGTCCGGACTCTGGTGGTCAATTTATGTGTGAAAATTATTCCTCATGCTCCCCGAACCACTCTTTCACAATTTGAGACCGATGAATCTTGGCATTGTCGTCCTGGAATATGCCAATTGATGGGATAGCCTGGTCATTCAGTACATTCAGGTACTCAGCTGACTTCATTTTATTGCTGCATAACGTTGCTGATCCTAGACCTGACCAATGGAAGCAACCCCAGATCATAACACTGCCTCCAGAGGCTTGTACAGTGGGCACTATGCATGATGGGTGCAACGGGGACTTTTTTTTTTGGCCAGGCAGTGTAGTTAGGAGTTACTGAGTGCTTATGTTCTTATGTACCCCAGACTGTTTTGAGCATAAAGCATGTGCTCTGTGGCGTGGATTCACATGGTTACAGTTACCAAAACTAGAATCAGAGCTACCTCTCTTATTTGTGTTTTACAAAATTTTTATCCAATATTTATGTTCTCTACTAAATGTCATGTGGAACACCCAGTCATTATGTTGGGACTGTCCCATGAAAACGATGTCACCTGTTGATTCTGGAACACTGGCAGCAGCACACTCCGAGGCACACCCAGTGTTTGATTTGGTACGCCCAAAAACTTGGAAGTGAAAATGTGATACCGAAACATCATCCACAGTACATTCAAATTTCAAGGGTGCAATCAATTCCTGACAAGGTCAGATGTCTCCTATGCGTTCTGAATGTACAAACAGCCCAGGCCCATTTGTAACTTTGAAACTCAATGCCGTTCTCCCAAAAGCTGTCAGCACTCGGCTGTGGCAGACCGGTGACATTAATCTGAAAGACAGCTCTCCATGTCATAAGAGCCATGAGAGCTTGAGTGCACAAGGCATTATGTCTCCAAGTAACATGTTGCAAGAGCCAGGAGCGTCTGCTTACTTCTTTACGGTAGGCAAGCAGCCATAGTTTACAGGCATTTTCTCTTGCAAATAAGAGCCCAATTTGGTCATTAAGATTTACATGAACAGTGTGCTTTTTTACAGAAAGAGAGAAAGAAAGAGAGAAAAAAATAAATATAAAAATAATTCAAGTTGAGTGAATATTTCAGGAAACGGTGACTCTTTGTTAGGCACAGCAAATTAAATATGACTCTGGACTTAAGTGACTGTTTGTAAAAGCGTGAGTGGCAGCCTTGTTACAAAAGCATTGACTGGGAAAGCGGTACCGCTGCCAGCCGGCAATATGTTCAGAGCGTACCCTGAGACACGATGCCTGGGACAACCGCGGCCACGCTTTGACAAGCTGTTTGGCACACACAGACATGCACCTCTCCCGATCCCCGTCCCAGTACGACACCCCCTGAAGAATCCTTATCGAACAGGCGACTGAGCCAACAGCAAGCGTCATCCACGCTCTGCCAAATGCAAGAGGAGGAAAGAGAGGAAAATGACCCACTACTACGAGAATCTATTTTTTTTCATAACTTTGGAAATCGACAGTACCATCATTTGAGATATGCTCAATGGGAAAATCACCTCCCTCTTTCAGTACTGAAGTGATCGGAGTGTGCAATTGGTTATAGACAGATGGGACATCAGAATGTTTTGAAGGCATTCATATGGGCTTTTTGCTTATAAATCAACAGTCCATTTGAATTATCCTGTTTAGTAGATAGCCAAAAAATCAGACATCATACTTTAATATTGCCTAAAGTTACACCCTGATAAGTAGAGTATATTCAAATAAACCACCAAGTAAGCTAATATGTAATGAATGAAATGGTTCAAACATTGTTACATTAACTGATGCATCGATTATTTTACAGAATACAGTAGTCTATCTACATACATCCATAATGCCTTCACAATAATTACATAAACACTAATGAACACTTATGCCAACTGATATACTGTGATAGGGTGTGCTAAGTGTGCCATAAGAGACATTGCCACCCCTATTTGGATTTATGAATAGCTTTTATATGTTTTATTTTAATGCAAAATGGCTGCCAGTAGTCCTGGTAGTAATTTTGTAGTGGGCTGTAAGTTAATTATATTATATTTCAGCCTCAAAGGATCTGGGTTAAAAATACATTTACTTGATTTTTCATCACTTGTTCATATTTTGTCAGACAAATAAAACATTTTAAAGCCTTAATACCTTGTGCTTTAAGTCAGTGTCGCATATTAGTTTTCTACTGGAAGTCAGTGCAAGAATTGTCATATTTCATGTGCTGCTTGACTCCTAGAGGCTGCATTTATTTAACCTCTAGGAGCTCTGTGGGCACCTTTAAAAGCAGTATGTATGAATTAAAACGTGAACTAAGGCATTAAGAAAGTCAAGGTCTTTCCAGATCCAACCG